>JAMPIV010001597.1:0-532150 GCA_024509875.1 Oreohelix idahoensis
ACGTACAGGAACATTGGCTCCTATACCATCGCAATAAGGAAGTCTGAAAATTTTTCGGTCATATAAAATAGACCTTTAATAGTCTGGAAAAAACAGTGTTGGGCAAGGCATGGTCCTGGAAAAAAGGGGAAGGGGTCGACCTAGACGACGGTGGACCCAGGACATCACAGAGAATCTGACTTTGACTTTGGACTGTTGCAGGTCAGACTTGCCCAGAATCGTGGATTGCGTTCCAGAAGCCGCTTGTAATGGAAAAGACAACTGTTCTGGAAAGAATAGGTAACATGATGACCGTTGGTTTAGACAAATTATATTCAGACAGTTAATTAGCCCTTTAATTTACCATTGTGTATACAAATTATATCAGCCAGTTAATTAGTCATATATGTTGTATGTACTGATTGTTTAGGCCCAACTATATCAGCCAGTTAATTAGCCTATATGATGTACTCACCATTGTTTAGACAAACTATAGTCAGTCACTTTAAATTGCGCCCTTTTAGGTCTCGTATGTACATTGTTTAGACAAATTATATCAGATAGTTAAATTAGCATTGTATGTTGTATGATACCATTGTTTAGACACAATTTTTTCAGACAGGTAATTAGCCTTATATGTTGTATGTACTGTTATTAGACAAAACTATGATCTGACATGATTCAATTAGCTTATATGTTGTTTGTACTGTTGTTGAGATATATGTATACAGCAAGTTCAATTAACCTTATATATTGTATGTACTGTTGTTTAGAAAAACTCTATTAGACATGTTATTAACCTTACATGTTTTAAGTATGTTGTGTAGACCAAACCTAAGATCAGAAAGTTAATTAGCTTTTATGTGGTACTCACGGTTGTTTCGACAAAACAATATCAGGTCACGTAATTAGCCTGATATGCTGTATTGAACTTTTATAGAGACAAAAAACTATATCAGACAGTTAATTAGCCTTTACATGGTTGTATGTTCCATTGTTTAGATAAACTACATAGACAGTTAATTAACCCTTATATGTTGTAGGTTTGTACCATCTGTTAGACTTACTTACTCAGTCAGTTATCTTAAACCTTTTATGTTGTATGTACTTTTGTTTTCTTCTTTGATCCATAGTGCTGACCATCAAGCAGTCAGTGGCCATCAACCCTGGTGGCGTATTGTAGGGCTGCAACAAAATTATTCACACTTTGTTCTGTCGGCGCCATCCCTTGTACTTTGCCCCAACTTGGTTCATTTTTTTTTCAATCGGCTTCCAGCAGTTCTCCAGCCAAGTTGTTTTGGGGCAGCCTCTCTTTCGCTTTTCTTTAGGGGTCCTTTGCATAGCTGTTCTTGTAATGGTATTGATGGGTCCCTTCTGAGGAATTGGGGCCAACCCAACTCCTGTGTCTGCCAGCTATTGATCGTGTGTCATGTCTCTCTGGTTTACTTCCGAATCTATAGCAGTCTCACTCGGCTTTGCCCCTTGCTACTAGCCTATTCGGCCATAAAGAGTTCGGAGAATTTTCCTTAGAAGATTAGTTGTTGAAGGTGGGACAATTTCGACGTTCCTTCTCTTTTGCTCTCCTTGCATTCCTGTTTTTTTTTTTTTTTCCAGCATGTGAGAAGCACAGAGAAAGTTACACAGCTTCATACAGTCCCACCCCCCCCTTAATTTTGGTATTTGTGCTTGTGACGGACGATGAACTCAGCAGACCTCTGATAGTTTGATGATATGGTTAACACCACGCAGCATCAGTGCCCCGATTATTATTGGAACTTTCGTCAAACGGGAATTCATCATGTGGGACTCATTAGCCATGCAACCTTTCCACATAGATTGTCAATCAAAAAACACCCCCTTTGCTACTTAATTGTAGACTGCTATCTTCCGTGCATTCAGAGAATCACAGTTGATTAAGGTGAGGCTAATAACATGCCCAGGTCTATTCAGAGCAAGCAAGTGCCAGTTATTTTTCCTTACATTGGTCAGTACGCCTGCCTTAAAGGCAGTGCCTAATCAAACGATGAAGCAGCATGCCAGTCAAAGACACTGGAGGGAATCTATGAGTGAACCAATCTAGTCTCTGACAGGAATTTCACATCTCTGTGTCAAAACCTGAAAACGCCTTTGAAATACGGTACGAACGGGCAAGAGAAGGACCACAGAATAGGTATAACCGGTCGAGGAGACGGCGGCTAGGGAATCTCAATTTTACTTAAAGTTCAAGAAAGGTGTTAGATATGCTAACACTGTCCCCCATCTTTTCATTTCAGCTATTTCCATATTTAATAGAAACCACTGACGAATGCCATGTTTATCACTCGTTGCCAGACATTTTAAAATGCACTAGGCTTATAGTTTAAATCCTGCTAGAATTTCCCTCTGGATTTTTGGGCTATATTGGAGATGTAGTTTTTTGTCGCTACATCGGCTAAACTAATATAGTGTTGCTAGTGATCAGGTGGTCTCAGTTCATTCATTTTATTTCACTGGATTTTCTTTGATTTAAATCTATTAATTAAACCTATCTCAAAAGTTTCCAGTTGTAAATTCAATGATATATCGATATAGTATTTCCAAGATTATAGATGCTTAAAATGCATTAAATAACTTTTTAAAGTCGCGATGGAATTTTTAACTAAAATAATTGAGTTAAGCTTTTAGATATATGTGTGTGTTTTAATCATTAAACTTGCGAAGTGTTTTTTAAATACATTAATTAAATCCGCGAGTGCAATATAATATCGTCTATACAGGTAAATTTATCGCGCTTTAGAAATGTTTAATTTGGATTTTTCGGTATGAATTACCATGTTTTCTATCTCTGGCATATAGTGTATGTGATACCTAAACATTTGCAATACAAGCAAAAGCCATGTTTAAACTTTGTATTAGGAGTTCACTGGCAGACTCCTAGTTCTTAAAAACCTCATCCAGCAATTTGATGAGGACTTTGGTATGTTAATTTTTAATCCTTGATGCGTCGATTCATATTCTGTTGTTCGACTTCCGCTATCATAACCCGTTACCAGGACATTAATATAACCACCTACAGAGATCAGTTTAACCAAATACCTCAATCAAAGTAAGCTTAAGAGTTAACTGGTGGAGAACAGTGCCCAGAAGCCCTTATATTGCACATTACATTTACTCGCTCTATTACGAAAGAAAATCAGAAAACTCTCCGAAATCTAATGACTGTGCATATTAACTTTCATCAACTGGTTTTTATAAAACTCCTCGAAGTAACACCATCCCTTACCGAGTCTGTTGTTCCTCATCACGCCTTAAGGATTTCTACCCACCAGCGGCGGAAATCCAATGAGATCCATTCCCATCATTCAACACAACCTGAAACCAAGTCTGTGCAATCCAGTAGGAACTTTTCTTTTATTCATAACAAAATAAAAACCAGAAAACAATCAGGCATTCACCCTTCCAAGCAGCTGTACGGGATGGTACTAACACATAAACCTGATTAACTCGGCGGGCAACTGGACACAGAAGACCTACGACGATGCTTTAAATTGATGGTTTTTTGGTATTTCTATGGAGTGCAAGTTTCTTCAGGAATCGGTATAGAGTGTGTGTGGACACTAAATGTGTGATGGGCCATCATACGAGACCGTGAGGGCATATAATGACAGGAGGATTTTATCTGTTGCCAACAACTATTTGCTATTTTACACTACCTACGGTAAGTTCTGTTACATGTATTACCACGACCTTGTCTCACGTTTAGATGGGTTTTTTTTGTTAACTCTGTTTAACCCCCCTCTCCCCCATTCGGCTTATATAAATGGTATGAATCAATTGGATGTAAGTACAGGATTTTTTATTCTACCCAATACATAATAGTGTCAACACCTATTCTTCAGCACGTAATTCAGTGTTTACTGTTGGGTCTTAAATAATCCTTTTTTCTGATAATTACCTATCTCTGGGACTGGGTTTATTCTCTGTCATATTTCAAATGAGGGACAGGGCGTTAGGTGGGATAACACTCTTCATCTAACCACTCAACACACCTTGTGATTTTGTACTTTCTCTGTACCTATCTGATAATTTTGCTTGTATAAATCATATGATAACATGCTCGTGACCTGAATTTTTTTTCCAATGATTTATTAAACACGAAAAACAATATTTCAGTACTGTGTTTGGACTACCCCAAAGCCCACTATTATACACCAAATCTGTTTAATATAGTTTGTATTTACACGTAACGTCCGGTTTGTTTGAAGCTGCTCCAAAAAATGGTCCCGTCACACGAGCGCACATGTGTGTTTGGAACACTGGCAATATAATCCTATAGCCAAGAGAGTTTATGGAGTAGATTAGAGCAGGAAACAGGATTGTTCTTAAAAATAGCGTCTGTCATTACTCCTCAACAATCGCTCAATCTATATTGACATAAACAACTATATAACTTTCTATCATCACTGAGCATGTTCCACCTTCATTCTCCAACTCTAAATGGGATCCTCTATTTACAATGACTCTTTCTCTCAAAAATAATTTACGAACAGAGCTGTATCTGGGAAGACTTTCAATAATGTTGTTAGTGATTAGCAAAGGCTGTTTCTTGCCTTTATTCATTATGTTGTTCAATGTCCTTGCGTTGTTCCGCCATCTGGTGTTTTACTATGCATCCTACAGTAAGTATATGCGTCTGTCTGTTCTAGCTGTGGGTTCCTTATTGTTTTTGGCCCAGGAAGTGCCCACATTGAGTTCTCATGCACACTCTGTCTTCTTCATATTGGATGTTCAGACCATACACCTGCTGTGCTTATAACTCACTATTCAGGTCTATCACGTTTTTTTCTTGGATGTTTTGATGTGACATGTGGCTGGAGTAGTGCAACTGTTATCTGCAGTATTCAGGATCCTTCCCAGTGTAGACACAATGTTCTCCATTAATTCCGAAGCGAAAGAGAGAAGAGAAGCTTGACCAAAATAAACAACCTCTGCGGAGAGAATTGTCTGGAAGCTGAGATGGCATATGGAACATGAAACCAGTAGTTGGTGGCACTGTTCACGGAAGGTATAGGCTGCTGACCCCCCTGATATCAAAGGTGGACCATCAAATTTTGTTGTCTGCCCTACATGATGGCACTAGGGGTGGCTGGCCACTGACTGCTTCTGCACGGTTCGGCGTGCTTATGGATCAAAGAAGAAGAAGTTGTAATGAACTAATGATTTAGAGGAAACTATATCAGGACAGTTTAATTATCCTTATATGTTCGTATATACACACATTGCTGTCCTTCTTCTTCTGCTATGGATCCTTTGCCCAGCCATCCGTACAAATGCACAAGTCAGTGGGCCATTACGCCTGGTGGTGTCTTGTTCAGCGGCAAACAAACCAAATTGATTACAACTTTGCAATCCGGTAGGCAGGACATCCTTCGGACAGGTGGCCCAACCTCTAGGTTCATCTCTTTGCATCTCAGCCTCTCCACAGTCCTCCGCCATGTTGGTTTTTGGTCAGGCCTATCTTTCGTTTTATTTTCAGGGGTCCATAGCCCATAGCTGTTCTTGTGGATGGCTACGGGGTCTCTTCTCGAGGACTTGGCCAACCAGCATCCAGCATCTGCCAGAACTATGATTGGTCGTGCATTCGTCCTGTTGACTTGCTCCGAGTAAGCTGATTCATGGGTTGATGATGGTATTTCGGCCCAAAAAAGATTTGGGTGGTAATTTTTCTTAGGGCATTGTTGTGTGGAAAAGAGGACCATTTTGCAACATTCTCCTTCTTCTGTCGCACCATACTGTAACTCTCACAACTCGCCATAGAGAGAAGCTACAGAAAGCACTCAAGGCTACCTGATATAATCACCCTAATTTTTGTGCTTGTGCATGTACTGGAGAGGACACTTCCAGATGGCGTTTAGACTAAAAAAACGGCTGTTCTGCTTTCGTTCATTCTGTTGTTGGTTGTCTTTGCTTGCTCCGCCAACTGGTGTTAATATGACATCCTACGGTTATTGTGAATTAGGCATCTGTCTGTTCCAGTTGCTGATTCCTTTTTGATATGGGCTCAAGCGTTGCCTCACGTTGAGCGATCTTGAATCTCTGTCTTCTTTATGTTGATGTTCTCCAAAGCCCACCTGCTGGTATAAAGATTATTAAGGTTCTATCCCATGTTTTCCTGGATTTTGTTGACTGTGAATGTGCTAGAAGTGCCATGTTAATCCTGCATATTCCTAGATCTTCCACAATGTAGAAAATGTAGTCAATCTTATTCCTCTTGGATTGCCCTACTTTTGTCTAGGTGCATTCAACCACAGTCTTTGACTGTTTACCCAAAATAGAGTGGTTGTGATACGGGGGCATACCATGTCGTAACGCCTGTCCTCCACTTTCAAAGGGTCAGGTCTGTCTCTGCCCTATGTACATGTTAAGTTGGGTATAATGGCTTATTATGGATTGACACTATGCCAGCTTGGAATTCCATAAAGCCCTCAGTATTTTACCCTAGTATTTTGCTGGGAACGCTGAGAGAAAGAGTTATTCCTCTCCAATTTATTGCAGTCTGCAAGATCTACCCTTCATTTGGGCAAATTTGACAATTATTTCTTTTCTCCGACTCTGTTGGTGTTGTTTCCTGTTTTCCAGGACTTGTGCAAATAGTGGTTCTAATAGTTCTGCTGCTAAGCTTCTGGGTCTGTTCTTAAAATAGACTCTTGCATTTAAATTTATTCTTGACCAGGAAGCTCTTTTTCCATTCTTTAATCCCTTTGATTGATGTGATGATTTCTTCTTTTCGTGCGGATGTCTGTATTAACATCTAGATCATTTTCAGCCCTCAGGAACATTTCAATTGTGTCTCAGGTGGTTCCCTTATTCAGAGTTTCTCTGAAAATGCATCTGCCCATCTTGTTTACTGTCCCTCTACTGTCGTGATGAGATTTCCGTGCTTATCTCTTACTAATGTAATATTGTTTGCACCTCGTTTTCCACTGATGATTTTAGTTATTTTGTATACTGTGCTTTGTTCATTTCTCAGTGCTGCCTCTTCTGCCTGTCTTGCAGGGTCATCCAGAAATGTCCTTTTGTTAGCACGGGTTTGACGTTTAACTTCCTTGTCAGCTGACTGTACTGTTCACTATATATTGCCTGAAACCTGTGGGACTTAGCTTCTGTTTTCTTTTTTTTCATTTTCCTTCTCTTCTACTGTGGTGTTTTAGCATATCTGGTGTTATCCAGTCTTGGCTCTTTCTTTCCTGGCCCCTTTTTTCCCAAGCATGACTTTGCTGCTTTCTTGTATTATTGTTGGAGATGGTTGTTGAATCTCTGGTCAACACTCACGGTCTCTGTTCTTTCCTGGCTTTTGATAATCTCATATGTTTCCTCTTTACGTCGACCACGAAAGTTTTTCTGGTGAGGGGATCCTTCCGTTTCGTGATGTTGTCATCTTTTCTGTTTTGACTGCAAAACTGGTCCAGCGGCTCTGAAGTTTTCACTTTCAGTCTTGCTACTATCTAGGTGATGAATCACTTCCCACATCATGCGCACCTCTTCTTACTTTCAACGTCGTGATTGTAGGGCATAAGTCTCCATCTGCCATTGCACATCAGTCGTTCATTATGTGTTCTATTGGTTTAGAGTCGCTCATCCATTTGGTTGATTCCAATGTTAACTTGTGCATTCCTTGTGTGGAAAATAGTTGTTCTCCAATGACAGGTTGTTAATACTGCAGAAGCTTATTAATTTGTACCCCATTCTCATTTGCTGTCTACCACTGCCACATTTCCCATTACTCTTTCGTTATAATTATTGTGTGCTCCCACTTTCGGGCATTTAGGTCTACCCTATTACTATCAATGAGATCATACCTTGGGTGTAGTTTCCAATTCTTTTTGTACCTGTTGATAGAACTCGTCCTTGATCTCTTCATCGCTGTCGTTTGTTGGTGCATAGCATTGTATAATTGTGTGAACTTGGTGTAACACCTCTTCTACCTCTCCCGCGCAATCTTGCTCTTCCAATCAGACCTTTCTGATTCCTTACTTCAGGATAATTTGGCTACACTTCGTTGGGCTGGACCATCACTCTCTGCACAGAATAAAGTACTGTTTACCCCTGTAGCTGTTTTTATTCTCCCCTTACTGTCCATCTGCTCTTGCTTATTCCCCAGTTTATGTTATCCTTGGTAGTTCCTACAATCTACGGCTGTCGCATTTGTTCTCAGCTTTCCTGCCTCATTCATAGTTCTGACATTCCAAAAACAATTCTGGTTTCGTGTTTTGCGGTCTGGGACATCCGTTTTCATGCCAGTGGCTTCCTTTCGGATTTCACCACTTTCAGTTCATTACGAGCCTGAGACTCGGATGTCCATCCCGCAACAAATGTTTTTCCATTTATTGTTGTTTCCGTAACATGTGCGATTTTTTACATAGACAGGGGTGTCAGCCCTGTGCTATAAAACCCCCAACCTGGAGGACCAGAGTACCAGCTTTTGTCTGACCCCTACCCAACGCAGACCAGTCCAGCTTGATTGAACCTACCAGGAGTAAAACTCCCACTGGCATAGCTCTGGGGATTGTCAGGGTACACAAGCTGCCATACCGCTACAAGGTATAGGTACCATTGATGGCAGATACCATTGTGTAAACAGGTGACTATTATCAGACAGTTAATTAAGCTTATAAGTTGTATGTACCATTGTTTAGACAAGCTATATCAGACAAGTTAATTAATCTTATATGGTGTATGTATTGTTGTTTTGACAAAAACTATATCATACAGAAAATGTAGCCTTATATGTTGTATGCACCTTTGTTTAGACAAACTATATCAAACAGTTAATTAACCTTATATGTTGTAGTAACTGTTGTTTTAGACAAACTATTTCAGACAGTTAATTAACCTTAAATATTGTAATGTACCCATTGTTTAGACAAACTATATTTCAGACAGATAATTAAACCTTAAATGTTTTATGTAACATTGTATAGACAAAAACTACATCCAGACAGTTAATTAACCTTTGATGTTGTATGTACCACATTGCTTAGACAAACTATATCAGACAGATTAATTAACCTTATATGTTGTATATACCAATTGTGGTAAACAGACTATAACAGACAGTTAATTTAAGCTTATTAGGTCTGTATGTACCTTGTTGTTTAGACAAAAAAACTATATCAGACAGTTAATTAATCTTTATATGGTTTGTTTGTATTGTTTTTTTGACAAATTATATCATACAGTTAATTAACTTATT
This sequence comes from Oreohelix idahoensis, assembly GCA_024509875.1. Taxonomy (NCBI): domain Eukaryota; kingdom Metazoa; phylum Mollusca; class Gastropoda; order Stylommatophora; family Oreohelicidae; genus Oreohelix; species Oreohelix idahoensis. Next base: position 9,212 of record JAMPIV010001597.1, read on the forward strand.
TGTTGTAATGCACCATTGTTTAGACAAACTTATATCAAACAGTTCTAATTAACCTTAGATGTTGTATGAACTGTTGTTTTAGACAAACAAACTATATCAGACAGTTAATTAACCTTATATATTGTATGTACCATTGTTTAGACAAAATAAAAAAAAAAAACTATATCAGACAGTTAATTAACCTTAAATGTTGTATGTAACATTGTTTAGACAAAAAATATATCAGACAGTTAAATTAACCTTTGATGTTGTATGTACCATTGTTTAGACAAACTAATATCAGACAGTTATTAACTCTTATATGTTGTATGTACCATTATTTTTTAGACAAACTATATCAGACAGTTAATTAACTTTATTGTCACCATTTGTCCTGGTCACTCCCTAAACAATGACAAGCTCTTACTGTGATGGTATCTGTAGCGATTTGTTTGACGTGATGATGTTGCCATCCTCATGATCCCCCAAACCTTATAATAGTGCCTTGTACAATATCCTGAGGGGAGCAATATTCCCACTCCTTCTTTGTCTCATCAGAGATCACAGAAACTTACAAGAGGCCTTATAATAGTGCGACACATTCCTGAGGGAGCAGAATATTACTTTGTCTCATCAGAGATCACAGAAACTACAAGAAGGCCTGATATGATAGGAAACTCTATATAGATCGATTCAACAAGAGGCAATCTGATCATCAGGAAGTGGGTAACCCATCGATCAAGTATTTCGGCCATTTAATCTCTATTTACACTCTAAGGGGTGCTGGCCCACTTGGGTCATGACCCCCCAAGTGTCAGCCTCCTGTTGTTGGTGCAGAGAATTGAACCAATCCACCGTGGTTGCAGCTTTCATGTCCACGAGTCCTGACTTCCTGCCAGCTGGAGGCAATTGTGAAAGTAACCTCTATGGTAGAAAACAAAAAATTATTGTCCCAACTTTCATTGACCCCCAAAAACTACAAGAGACCTTATTAGACATCCTTGTTTGTTATTTCAGTGTTTTATTATTTTATTTATTTATTTTTGTCACAAACAATTCAGATGGTTTTTTTTGTGTTTGGAAAGTTCACTGTGCCATTATTAGGGTCTTATTTCTCATGTAGACAGTAAATTGTGTGCTCTGTATATTTGTGTAATGTGTGAGTGTTGTATAAGTATGTAACATGATCATTTGTCTGTGCTTGTATTCATAAGTGTATGTGTACGATTGTGTATTGTGCATGTGAGTATGTCTTGGTATATGTGCATGAGTGATGGCAATAATGAGGAAAATGGTTTACAGAAAAACGTTATCTTCCCTTACAAATTTAAATTGTGTGTATTACTTACTTAGACGTTCCGCTTCTACCGTAGAGGTGAAAGAGGTTTGGAAGAGAGAGCGCCAGACTAATCAGTATCTATCGACTGTCCTTCGTCCTGGGCCTGGTTCCATTCTAGTCCTCAGGTCCATTCAAAGATTGTCTAATGTTGTCCTCCCCAGCGGACTCTGGTACGTCTGAGGTTTCTTGGATCCCTGGCTCTTTGTTTCCCATGCTTGTCGTGGTTAGCTCCGATCTTCTCCCATTCTGCAGACATGGCCAAACCATCTTAGTTAGGACTGTTTCTCTACTTATGGGTCTGCAGGGGTGGCATTTTAGGCCTTGACGGTATCGTCTGGTTGCGGACCAATGTCTCTTCTTGTTACTTCAACCACCTTCCTCAGATACCTCATTTCTGAGGTTTGGATCTGGCTTTTATGGGTTGTAGTCATTGCCCATGACTCGCATCCATATGTCAAACTGGGACATAGGTGGAGCGGTATACAGCCATCTTCGTTTTCTTACCAACCTCTTCTCTTGCTGAGGAATCCTCGATTTATGGCCTGAGAAAGTCTCCCAGCTGCTGCTTTTCGAGTGGCCAACTCTTCTTTGATGCCTCCCTTTCGGTCTATAACAGCTCCGAGATATTTAAAGTGGTCGACCTGCTCCAGGACCTGTTCTCCCAACTTAATCTGATGTTTTCTTTCTTCTCGTGATATCACCATGGATTTTGTTTTAGAGCTGCTTATGACCATCCCTCTCTTCTCCAGCTCTTCCTTCCAGACTTGCAGGTTGGATTGGAGATGTGCCTCTGATTTAGCAATCAGGGCAACATCATCAGCAAATGCCAGCTCTGAAATATAGACCTGTCTCATCTTCCAGTACCCCACTGAATACTTTCTTGTTCTCTCCTTACATGCCTTGATGACATCGTCCATAAGGAGTATGAAGAGGTAAGGTGATAGGATATCACCTTGTCTTACACCAGTGGTGGTCCTGAACTCTTCTGACTTATGGTTTGCTGTCCTCACATAATTTCTGCAAGACTTGTAGAAGCTCTGTATAGCATGAATCAGAGGTGCTGGAATATTCTCCTTGCCACACAGTCCCAAAGTTTGCTCCAGGGGACCCTGTCAAACGCCTTTTCCAGATCTATGAAACAAAGATGGATCTCACTCTTATACTCAAGGGCCTTTTCACTCAGCTGTCTGAGTGTGAAGATTAGGTCTTGAGTACTTCGGTTTGCTCGGAATCCGCACTGGACCTCATCCCATTGTGGCTCAGACTAGGCATCGGAGTCTCTGCTCTAGGGATATCTAGAGTAGATTAGGATTTTACAGGAGACACATAGCCTCTATTGTGGGAGTACGAGGATATGCCTCTATTGTGTTGTGCCAACATCTCCAAGCCTGTGAGTAATGTGTCCTTTTTGAAAATTTGGTGTTATGATGGCCATCTTCCATGTACAATCCTTTGGTATGGTCATCTTGTGCGTTCGCACCACGTTGCTGCCTGTAGGACGATGCCTTTAAAGAGTAATAGGTCGCTTGATGAGTCATACTGCAGCACCATTGGGTTCCTCTGCTGTGCTATGGTTATCATTCTGTAATGCTTGGAACCTTGGCTCACCATCATAATCGAGAAATATTCCATTTTCCATCTATTGCCATTACAGCGTCGGACAGTTAGCAAATTGCCTTGCTTTGTCTCTTTATAAAGTATTTAGAGGGCATGGTTTTGTCCTTTCTCATGTTCATAAGAGGTCCTCTATAGGAACATTTTTCTGGTTTGTTTCTGTGTCAATCTTTTTCGAGCTTTTTCTCCAAATTCTTCCCAGGACTTCTGTTTTGCTGCTAGCACTTTGTTCTTTGCTTCTGTTCTGAGTGTCACATATTCTCTATATTTTTCCATTTGTCCTGTTGTGTTTTTAGCTCCTAAGTATTGTTTCCTTGCCATTTTCTTCTCTCTTATTTTCTCTTTGACTTCCTCTGTCCACCAAGGTGTCCTCTTTCTCTGGTTCCCAAGTCGGACTTCACCGCATGCTTCTGCAGCAGCTGTCTTTATGATATCCTTGAATTTAATCAGAGGGTTTCCAAGTCATCAGGTTGTTCTTCTGTGTTGCTAACTGCTGTTAGCATTAGCCCCTGATACTGGTCAATTTCTGGCTGCTCTCAGCTTGTAGGTCTTATTGTTCAGGGTGTTCTCTGTTCATTTACTCCTCAAGGTCCTTTTTTTATGAGGGTTTCCCAAAGTTCAGAGGATGAGCAGAATAAGTCAGTTGTTCAATTTTCAGATGGTGGGCTAGGTATTGATAAAGGGAAATAAAAAAAAACACCACCAGACTCTAGCAAAAAAAAAAAAATTTTCAATGGAGCTTCACCTGGGACCCATGTTCCTTGATTGTATCAGGGGGGGCCCCAAAGGGGGGAAAAATTATTTGGGGTAATTCACATCTTGTAGAGTTGCATGAATGGTGTCCAGAAAAACGTTAATCTCCCTACCAAAAAAAGGAGGTTTTGATGGGGAGGGGGGGGGGACTCAAAAAAAAAAAAAAGACACATTAAGTCCATGGAGGGTACAAAAAACTGGGGATACATCAACTCAAAGTCAAAATGGTGTTCAATTATGAGGGGTCAAGTTCATGGGATTCTGGGGGGGGGGGGAAAGGGAGGTTTTGGAAGACTGATAGTATACACACATTGTAGACAATGGATTCAGAGGGGCGTAGTTATGAGTCAGTCAGGAAACATTTCATTTTGTTGATAGTATTCATCCTAGGAGTTGGGCTACGTTTAGTTGATGACCTAAAGTTTTGATTAGGAAGCTAAAAATGCTATGATGGTGGGTTCATAAAAAAAAAAAAATGTTCAGGGATTGAGAACAAAAAATTTGGGTTTCCAGGGGGGGGCTGATTGTGGAAAAACTGCCTGTAACTTAAAAAAAAAAAAAACTGGGAAGATTTTTTAAAAACAGTATACTGACATCTTGGACATGTCAGAAAAGTAAAGACTGTTATGCGTTAGTTGGGAGATCGGAAAGGTATGTATAATAGCATGTTTTATTTTTAATTCTATTTTGGCTTCATAAGATTTACATGTTTTAAATATCTGCAATTATTACATTTAATACTAAGCAGCAAGTGGGCCTTTCTTAGAGAATTAAATCTTTTAAATTTTAATTAAGCTTGCTTAATTTATACCATAATGGCGATAGGAGGCTGTTACTGCAGTATCCAGGGTAAGTTATGTGTCACACTTCAGTCATGCTTTTAAAGGTTCAAGCTGGAATGTGGCACTAAACATAAAAACTAGCTGGTATGATGTATGAGAGGATGCTCAGGCATGTATACAGTCAGGTGTTACAGTACAGTAAGCATTCATACACTTCAACGTTTGCTGAGGAAGGACTTTGCACCAATGAATTTGTCTGGTTGCAATGAAATTGATCCCTGAAATAAACTATCACATAATTATCAGGACTTATGCTGATGTGTTTGTTACATCACTTTGCTTAAAAAATTTTAATAAACATATAAGTCATGCATTTCCATTATTTATCTTTGCTTTTTTTTTATTATTACAGGTGTTTATTCTTGTCACCTGTGAACATCATTTCTTCCAAATTGATGTTACGGGATAGCATATGACAACAGTAAACAGTGATGGATGCTGGGAGTTTGTTAATAAAACCAGTGTCTTCAGAATGTGTTATCACAGGACAGTGGACAATAACATGAATGAAGCAGTGAATAACATTGGAGATGCCTACTTGTACTGATGTAGCAAGAGAAATTGCATCAACCTGAGACCTCACAATAATGAAGCATCAGTAACTCATTAACAGTCAGGTAAGGACTGCTAAAATGGTTGGAAACCTACACAGTAATAACATCAGTTGTAAACATCAAGTCTGAAAAATAAATTGTAGTAAAACCATTGTCTACCTAGGAGATAGATGTTCAACTTTGTGTGTGTGACAGAGCTGTTGCTACTAGCATTGATTTAAGCATTCAGACTCACATGAAACTAAGGAAAGTAAGTCCTAAAGTGTGATATTGTTGGTGTATTAGTTACTGTGAAAGTAACCTACAGCAACATAAAAGAATAAATACAGGTGAGGAAGCCCATACAAGTGTGATGTTTGTGGTGCAGCATTTCTCTGTGCAGTTGTCTACAAATACATAAAGAATACATACAGGAGAGAAGCCTTACTTGTGTATGTGTGGTGCAGCATTAATGAGAGGTGTAGTCTACAAAATCATAAAAGAAACATACAGGAGTGAAGGCCTTACAAGTGTATTGTTTGTGGTGCAGCTTTTAATGTAGTGGTAATTACAAAGTCAATATAAGAAATACATGACAAGAGAGAAAGCCTACAAGTGTGATGTTTAGCTGCAGCATTTACTCATAGCAATAATCTACAGCAACATAATAGAATACTTACAACATACAGAAGCCTTACAAGTGTGATGTTTGTGGAACAGCATTTAATCAGAAAGGTAACCTACAAAGTCATAAACGAATACATACAGGAGAGAAGCCTTACAAGTGTGATGTCTGTGGTGCTTCATTTACTTGGAGCAGATGTCTACAAAGTCATAAAAGAATACATACATGAAAGAAACCTTACAAGTGTGATGTCTGTGATGCAGCATTTACTCAGATAAATTGCTGCATCACGGACATCACACTTGTTAAGGTTTCTTTCATGTATTGTATTCTTTTATGACTTTGTTGAACATCTGCTCCAAGTAAATGAAGCACCACAGGACATCACACATTGTAAGGCTTCTCTTCTGTATGTATTCGTTTCATGACTGTGGAGGTTTACCTATCTGATTATATGCTGTTCCACAAATCATTCCACACTTGTAAGGCTTCTCTCCTGTATTGTATTCCTATTTTGTTGCTGTAGAGTTACTGCTGTATGAGTAAATGCTGCAGCCACAATACATCACACTTGTAAGTCTTCTTCTCTTGTATGTATTCTTTTTTGACTTTGTAGATTTACCACTAACATTATATGCTGCTCCACAAAAAATTTACACTTGTTAAGGGGGGGGGGCTTCACTCCTGATATGTATTCTTATTATGATTTTGTAGACTTATCACCTCCACATTAAAAGGACTTGCTCCACAAAAACATCACACATGTAAGGGCTTTCTACTGGATGTATTCTTTTATGTATATTGTAGACTACTGACTCAGTCAGAGGAAATGCTTGCACCCTAAAAACATCACACTTGTATGGCTTACTCTCCTGTATGTATTTCTTTTATGTTGCTGTAGGTTATCTTTCACAGTAAAATAATACACCACAAATTTCACACTTGTAGGGACTTACTTTCCTTTAGTTTCTTGTCGATGTCTCGCAATGCTTAACATCATTGCCATAGTTGCAAAACTGCTCTGTCACACACACAAAGTTTGAAACATACTATCTCAATGGTAGACAATGGTTTACTACTCATTTTTTGTGTACAGACTTTGATTGTTTTACAAACTGATGTATTTCTGTGGTAGGTTGTCAAACATCTTTTGCAGTCCTTTCACTGACTGTTGTTAATGAGGTTCTGATCTGATTGCTTCATTAGTTGTGAGTCTTCAGGTTGAATGCTATTTTATCTTGCTACATCAGTAAAAAGTGGCATCTCCAATGTTATTCACTGCTTTCATTCATGTTATTTCCACTGTCCCTGTGATAAAACACATTCTGAAGATCACTGGTTTTATTAAACAAACTCCCAGGCATCCATCTCTGTGGAATGTTTGTTCATATGCTTATCCAGTACATCAATTTTGGAAGAAATGTGGTGAGTGTTTGCACATGGTGGACTAGAATAAACTCCTGTAATAATTAAAAAATAATAAGCAAAAGATAAATTAATGGAATGCATTGTCTTATTATGTTTAGTTAAAAAATTTTTTAGCAAAGTGTGTGTAAACAAAACAACATAAGCATAAGTGCCCTGTATAATTATGTGATTGTTATTAAGGATCAATTTAATTGCAATCCCAGGGGGACAAATTCCATTGGTTACTAAGTCTTCCTCAGCAAACGTTTGCAAGATGCTATGAATGCTTACTGTACTGTATCACCTGACTGTATATACATGCCTGATGCATCCTATCATAACATCATACCAGCTAGTTTTATGTTTAGTGCCACATTCCAGCTTGAACCTTTAAAAGCATGGACTGAGAGTGTGACACAATAACTACCCTGGTTACTGCAGGTAACAGCCTCTATCTCCATTAGTATAAATTAAGCAAGCTTAATTAAAGTTTGTAAATAGATTTAATTCTCTAAGAAAGGGCCCACTTGCTGCTTAGTATTAAAATGTAATAATGTTGCAGATATTTAAATCATGTAAACTTATGTAGCCAAAATATGAATTAAAAAATAATAACATTGCTATTATACATACCTTTCTGATCTCCAAATAAGCATAACTGTTCTTTACTTTCTGACATGTCCACAAGGGATGTCAGTATACTGGATCTCAGTTTTAGTACAGCAGTTGTCAACAATCATCCTGAAACAAATTTTGATCAATCCAGTCATTTTATGACACATCATCATTAGCAACTTCTAGCTTCCCTAAACAAACTAGGTCATCAACAAACGTATGCCAACTCCTCTTGTTGTATACTATCAAGCTCAATGTGTCTCCCTCCCGACTGACTCATATCTTTGACTTTTGAATCCTGTTCTCTACTATGTGTGTTTTTCAGTCTGACCAAAACCTCCCTTTTTCCTCATTTCAGAATACGATAAACTAGAGCTATAATAATTGAACAGCTTCTTGACACTGGAGTTGAAGATTTATATTTTTGTGTTGTTGGACTTGATTTCTCTTTGTATTTATGACATTTGTAATTAACTCAAATTTAAAATGTAGGGGAGATAACGTTTTTCTGTAACCATTACATGCATACACTAGATGTGAACCAACCAAGAATGAGAAGTCAGTGATCGACTATGCCATTGTTAGGAGAAGCTCATTCAAATATGTCTGGGATGCTAGAGTCTGGAGGGGGCCTGAGATTGGAAGTGATCACTACCTGCTTACAATCAAAGAACAACTGAAAGAGTTGCTCAGCCTAGGAACTGCCCAACATCACGCAAGAAACCAAGTAAACGAGCAGGAGAAATGAGCATTAGGACCTACAAGCTGAGAGAGCCAGAAATTAAGACCAGATATCAGGGGCTTATTGCTACAGCAGTTAGCAACACAGAAGAACGACCTGATGACTTGGAAACCCTCTGGAATAAATTCAAGGATATCATAAAGACAGCTGCTGCAGAAGCATACGGAGAAGTCCGACTTGGGAACCAGAGAAAGAGGACACCTTGGTGGACAGAGGAAGTCAAAGAGAAAATAAGAGAGAAGAAAATGGCATGGAAACAATACTTAGGAGCTAAAAAACACAACAGGACAAATGGAAAAATATAGAGAATATGTGACACTCAGAACAGAAGCAAAGAACAAAGTGCTAGCAGCAAAACAGAAGTCCTGGGAAGAATTTGGAGAAAAGCTAGAAAAAGATGCACAAGAAAACCAGAAATTGTTCTATAAGACCCTAAAGAACATGAGGAAGGAAAAAACAATGCCCTCAAGTTCAAATTTTATAAAGGACAAGCAAGGCAAATTGCTTACTGCCCCAAAGGAAGTAATGGAAAGATGGAAAGAAAATATTTCTCAGAACTCCTGGATGGTGAGCATGGTGAAGCATCAGCTCGTACATGGTAGCATCAGGCGACCTACTTACTCTTAATGGGTCCTACAGGCAGCGTGTGGTACAACAAGACCATACCAAAGGATTGGGAGATTGCCATCATAACACCAATTTTCAAAAAGGGTGACAATTGACAGTGTGGAAACAATAGAGGCATATCCCTTCTCAGTGTCCCTGGTAAAATCTACTCTAGAATCCTAGAGCAAAGACTCCGACGCCTAGCTGAGCCACAATTGGATGAGGTCCAGTGCGGATTCCGAGCAAACCGAAGTACTCAAGACCTAATCTTCACACTTAGACTGCTGAGTGAAAAGGCCATTGAGTATAAGTGTGAGATGCATCTTTCTTTCATAGATCTGGAAAAGGCGTTTGACAGGGTCCCCTGGAGCAAACTTTGGGAATGTTTGGCAAGGAAGAACATTCCAGCACCTCTGATTCATGCTATACAGAGCTTCTACAAGTCTTGCAGAAATTATGTGAGGACAGCAAACCATAAGTCAGAAGAGTTCAGGAACATCACTGGTGTAAGACAAGGTGATATCCTGTCACCTTATCTTTTCATACTCTTCATGGACGATGTCATCAAGGCGTGTAAGGAGAGAACAAAAAAGTATTCAGTGGGGTACTGGAAAATAAGACATGTCTGTATTTCAGAGCTGGCATTTGCTGATGATGTTGCCCTGATTGCTAAATCAGAGGCACATCTCCGATCCAACCTGCAAGTCTGGAAGGAAGAGCTGGAGAAGAGAGGGATGGTCATAAGCAGCTCTAAAACAAAATCCATGGTGATATCACGAGAAGAAAGAAGACATCAGATTAAGCTGGGAGAACAGGTACTGGAGCAGGTCGACAACTTTAAATATCTCGGAGCTATTATAGACCAAAAGGGAGGCATCAAAGAAGAGTTGGCCACTTGAAAAGCAGCAGCTGGGAGATTTTTCAGGCCATAAATCGAGGATTCCTCAGCAAGAGAGAGGTTGGTAAGAAATTGAAGATGGCTGCATACCGCTCCACCTATGTCCCAGTCTTGACATATGGATGCGAGTCATGGGCAATGACTACAACCCACAAAAGCCAGATCCAAACCTCAGAAATGAGGTATCTGAGGAAGGTGGTTGAAGTAACAAGAAGAGACATGGTCCACAACCAGACGATACATCAAGGCCTAAAATCCCACCCCCTGCAGACCCAAGTAGAACAGTCCTAACTAAGATGGTTTGGCCATGTCTGCAGAATGGGAGAAGATCAGCTACCACGACAAGCATGGGAAACAAAGAGCCAGGGATCCAGAGTCCACTGGGAGGACAACATTAGACAATCTTTGATGGACTGAGGACTAGAATGGAACCAGGCCAGGACGAAGACAGTCGATAGGATAGTCTGGCGCTCTCTCTTCCAAACCTCTACACCTCACGGTAGAAGCGGAACGACTAAGTAAGTAATACACACAATTAAAATGTAAAGGGAGATAATGTTTTTCTACAATTATTTTCTCATTATTGCCATCACTCATGCCCACATACAAAGACATACTCACATGCACATTCACAAACGAACACATACACTTATGTATACATGCACAGACAAATGCTCATGTACATACTTATAAACACACACATACACAAATATACAGAGCACACAATTATTTTCTACATGAAATAAGACCCTATATGGGCACAGTGATTTCAAACACAAAAAAACCATTTAAATTGTTTGTATAAAAAATAAATAAATAAAACACTGAAATAACAAACAAGCATGCCTAATAAGGTCTCTTGTAGTTTTTTTTTTGGGGTCAATGAAAGTTGGGACAATAATTTGTTTTCTACATAGAGGTTACTTTCACAATTGCCTCCAGCTGGCAGGAAGTAGGAGTGTGGACATGAAAGCTGCAACCAAGGTGGAGTTGGTTCAATTCTCTGCACCAAACAACAGGAGGCTGACACTTGGGGGTCATGACCCAAGTGGGCCAGCACCCCTTAGAGTGTAAAAGAGATTAAATGGCCGAAATACTTGATCGATGGGTTACCCACTTCTGATGATCAGATTGCCTCTTGTTGAATCGATCTATATAGAGTTTCCTATCATATCAGGCCTCTTGTAGTTTCTGTGATCTCTGATGAGACAAAGTAATATTGCTCCCTCAGGATGTGTCGCACTATTATAAGGCCTCTTGTAGTTTCTGTGATCTCTGATGAGACAAAGAAGGAGTGGGAATATTGCTCCCTCAGGATATTGTACAAGGCACTATTATAAGGTTGATCATGAGGCTGGCAACATCATCATGTCAAACAAATAGCTACAGATACCATCACAGTAAGAGCTTGTCAATGTTTAGGGAGTGACCAGGACAATGGTGACAAATAAAGTTAATTAACTGTCTGATATAGTTTGTCTAAAAAATAATGGTACATACAACATATAAGGTTAATTAACTGTCTGATATAGTTTGTCTAAACAATGGTACATACAACATCAAAGGTTAATTAACTGTCTGATATAGTTTGTCTAAACAATGTTACATACAACATTTAAGGTTAATTAACTGTCTGATATAGTTTGTCTAAACAATGGTACATACAATATATAAGGTTAATTAACTGTCTGATATAGTTTGTCTAAAACAACAGTTCATACAACATATAAGGTTAATTAACTGTTTGATATAGTTTGTCTAAACAATGGTGCATACAACATATAAGGTTAATTAACTGTATGATATAATTTGTCAAAACAACAATACATACACCATATAAGATTAATTAACTGTCTGATATAGTTTGTCTAAACAATGGTACATACAACATATAAGCTTAATTAACTGTCTGTTATAGTCTGTTTACACAATGGTATATACAACATATAAGGTTAATTAACTGTCTGATATAGTTTGTCTAAGCAATGGTACATACAACATCAAAGGTTAATTAACTGTCTGATGTAGTTTGTCTATACAATGTTACATACAACATTTAAGGTTAATTATCTGTCTGATATAGTTTGTCTAAACAATGGTACATACAATATTTAAGGTTAATTAACTGTCTGATATAGTTTGTCTAAAACAACAGTTACTACAACATATAAGGTTAATTAACTGTTTGATATAGTTTGTCTAAACAATGGTGCATACAACATATAAGGCTAATTAACTGTATGATATAGTTTGTCAAAACAACAATACATACACCATATAAGATTAATTAACTGTCTGATATAGCTTGTCTAAACAATGGTACATACAACATATAAGCTTAATTAACTGTCTGATATAGTCTGTTTACACAATGGTATCTGCCATCAATGGTACCTATACCTTGTAGCGGTATGGCAGCTTGTGTACCCTGACAATCCCCAGAGCTATGCCAGCGGGAGATTTACTCCTGGTAGGTTCAACCAAGCTGGACTGGTCTGCGTGGGTAGGGGTCAGACAAAAGCTGGTACTCTGGTCCTCCAGGTTGGGGGTTTTAGCACAGGGCTGACACCCCTGTCTATGTAAAAAATCGCACATGTTACGGAAACAACAATAAATGGAAAAACTTTGTTGCGGGATGGACATCCGGAGTCTCAGGCTCGTATGACTGACAGTGGTGAAATCCGAAAGGAAGCCACTGGCATGAAAACGGATGTCCCGACCGCAAAACACGAAACCAGAATTGTTTTTGGAATGTCAGAACTATGAATGAGGCAGGAAAGCTGAGACAAATCACAGCAGAGATGAGGAACTACAAGATACATATACTGGGAATAAGCAAGAGCAGATGGACAGGTAAGGGGAGAATAAAAACAGCTACAGGGGAACCAGTACTTTATTCTGGCAGAGAGGATGGTCAGCCCAACGAAGGTGTAGCCATTATCCTGAAGTAAGGAATCAGACTGATAAGAGCAAGATTGAGAGGGTAGGTTCACCAACACCACAATTATACAATGCTATGCACCAACAAACGACAGCGATGAAGAGATCAAGGACGAGTTCTATCAACAGGTACAAAAAGAAATGGAAACTACACCCAGGTATGATCTCATTATAGTAATGGGAGACCTAAATGCGAAAGTGGGAGCACACAATAATTATAACGAAAGAGTAATGGGGAAATGCGGCAGTGGAACAGCAAATGAGAATGGGGATAAATTAATAAGCTTCTGCAGTATTAACAACCTGGTCATTGGAGGAACACTTTTTCCACACAAGGAAGTGCACAAGTTAACATGGGAATCACCAAACGGATGAGACAGAAACCAGATAGATCACATAATGATCAATGGCAGATGGAGACATGCACTACAAGACGTGAAAGTAAGAAGAGGCGCAGATGTGGGAAGTGATCATCACCTAGTAGTAGCAAGACTGAAGGTGAAACTCAGAGCTGCTGGACCAGTTGCAGTCACACAGAAAAGATATAACATCACGAAACTTAAGGATCCCCTCACCAGAAAAGTGTTCGTGGTCGACGTAAAGAGAAGATATGAGATTATCAAAAGCCAGGAAAGAACAGAGACCGATGATGTTGACCAGAGATTCAACACCATCTCAACAATATACAAGGAAAGCAGCAAGTCATGCTTGGGATTCCAGGAAAGAAAGAGCCAAGACTGGATAACACCAGATATGCTAAACACCACAGTGAAGAGAAAGGAAATGAAAAAATAGAAAACAGAAGCTAAGTCTCCCAGGTTAAAGGCAATATATAGTGAACAGTACAGTCAGCTGGACAAGGAAGTTAAACGTTAACCCGTGCTAACAAAAGGACATTTCTGGATGACCTTGCAAGACAGGCAGAAGAGGCAGCACTGAGAAATGAACAAAGCACAGTATACAAAATAACTAAAATCATCAGTGGAAAACGAGGTGCAAACAATATTACATTAGTAAGAGATAAGCACGGAAATCTCATCACAACAGTAGAGGGACAGGAAACAAGATGGGCAGAGCATTTCAGAGAAACTCTGAATAAGGAACCACCTGAGACACAATTGAATGTTCCTGAGGCTGAAAATGATCTAGATGTTAATACAGACATCCCACGAAAAGAAGAAATCATCACAGCAATCAAAGGGATAAAGAATGGAAAAGCTCCTGGTCAAGATAAATTAAATGCAGAGCTATTTAAGACAGACCCAGAGCTAGCAGCAGAAAGAACTATTAGAACCACTATTTGCACAAGTCTGGAAAACAGGAAACAACACCAACAGAGTGGAGAAAAAGAAATAATTGTCAAATTGCCCAAGAAGGGAGATCTTGCAGACTGCAATAATTGGAGAGGAATAACTCTTCTCTCAGTTTCCCAGCAAAATACTAGGAAAATACTGAGGGGCTTATGGAATTCCAAGCTGCATAGTGTCAATCATAAAAAGCCTTTATACCAACTTTACATGTAGCATTGGGCAGAGCAACCTACCCTTTGAAGTGAAGACAGGAGTACGACAGGGATGCCCCGTATCAACCACTCTATTTTTAACAGTCATAGACTGGGTGATGCACCAGACAACAGAGGGCAATCCAAGAGGAATAAGATGGACTACATTTTCTACATTGGAAGATCTGGAATATGCAGATTACATTGCACTGCTAGCACATTCACATCAACACATCCAGGAAAAAATGGATAGACTTAATAAGTTTAGCCAGCAGGTGGGCTTGAACATCAACATAAAGAAGACAGAGGTCATGACGCTCAACGTGAGCAACCTTGAGCCCATATCAGTAAGGAATCAGCAACTGGAACAGACAGATGCCTTCACATACCTAGGATGCATAGTAACACCAGTTGGCGGAGCAAGCAAAGACATCAACAACAGAATGAACAAAGCAAGAACAGCCGTTTTTAGTCTAAACAACATCTGGAAGTCCTCTCAGTACAGCACAAGCACAAAATTAGGATTATATCAGAGCTGTGTGCTTTCTGTGCTTCTCTATGGCGTGGAGAGTTACAGAGAAGGAAATGTCAAAATGGTCCTCTTTTCACACAACATGCCTAAGAAAAATTCTCCAAATCTTTTGGCCGAATACCATCACCAACCAAGATCTGCTTACTCGGAGCAAGCAAGAGGACATGCACACCATCATAGCTGGCAGATGCTGGAGCTGGGTTGGCCATGTCCTCAGAAGAGACCCCGATGCCATCACAAGAACAGCTATGCTATGGACCCCTGAAAGAAAACGAAAGAGAGGCCGACCAAAAACAACTTGGCGGAGGACTGTGGAGGCTGAGATGCAAAGAATGAACCAGAGTTGGGGCACTGTACGAAGGATGGCCGCCGACCGAGCAAAGTGGAATCAATTTGTTGTTGCCCTACAAGACACCACCAGGCGTAATGGCCACTGACTGCTTTGACGGTTGGCGGCTAAGGATCAAAGCAGAAGAAGAAGACACAATGGTATATACAACATATAAGGTTAATTAACTGTCTGATATAGTTTCTCTAAACATTAGTACATACAACTTCTTCTTCTTTGATCCATAGCCGCCAACCGTCAAAGCAGTCAGTGGCCATCACCCCTAGTGACATCTTGTAGGGCAACAACAAATTGATTCCACTTTGTTCAGTCAGCAGCCATCCTTCGTACAGTGCCCCAACTCTGGTTCATTCTTTGCATCTCAGCTTCCACAATTCTCCGCAAGGTTGTTATTTTGGTCAGCTTCTCTTTCGCTTTCCTTCGGGAATTAGATGGAGAACATTTTCTACACTGGAAGACCTGGAATATGCAGATAACATTGCACTACTCGCACATTCACATCAACACATCCAAGAAAAAACTGATAGACTGAATAAGTATAGCAAGCAGGTTGGTCTGAACATCAATCTGAAGAAGACAGAGGTCATGAGACTCAATGTGGGCACTCCTGGGCCAATAACAATAAGGAACCAACAGCTAGAACAGACAGACGCATTTACTTACTTAGGATGCATAGTAACACCAGATGGCGGAACAAGCAAGGACATTAACAACAGAATGAATAAAGCAAGAACAGCCTTTGCTAATCTCAACAACATTTGAAAGTCTTCCCAGTACAGCACTGTCGTAAATTTTTTTTGAGAGAAAGAGTCTTGTAAAATAGTGATCCCATTTAGAGTGGAGAATGATGGTGAAAGCTCAGTGATAGAAAGTAAATAGTTGTTTCATAGAGTGCTGGGGAGAGTAAGGACAGACCTTTTTTATGACAATCTGTTTCTCTCAATCTACTCTTTAAACTCTCCTGGCTAAAGGATTATTTGCCAGTTTCCAAACACACATGCGCTCACACCAATTTGGTGCTTCAAACACACGGACGTTACGTGAATACAAACTATATTAAACAGATATGGGTAAATTGGGCTTGGGTATTCCAACACAGTACTAAATAAGTTTTTCGTGTTTATTTATCATTAAAAAATCAGTCACGACATGTATCATTTGTTTACAAGCAAAATATCATAGGTACAGAAAATACAAATAACAAGGTGGGGAGGGGTTTATGAAGAGTGGTATCCACTACGCCCTTCCCTCTTGAAATAGACAGAGATAAACCCAGTTCAAAGATAGGTAATTATCAGAAAATAGATGATGTAACCCAACAGTAACCTTAATTACTCTGAAAAGAGGTGTTACAATATTATGTATGGGTAGAAGAAAAATCCTGTTATTTCTCAATTGTTCTTCCATTTATTAAGCAAATGGGGGGAGGGGGGGTTAAACAGAGTTAACAAAAAAATCCCACTTAAAGGAACAAGGTCGGGAATACAGTAACAGTACTTACCAGGTAGGTAAATTAGCAAATAGTTTGCAACAATAAATCTCCTGTCATTTATGCACGCTCTTGATGGCCATCACACATTTGTTCACACACACTTACCGATCGTAGAACCTGGCACTCCATAGAAATACAAAAAACATCAATTAAACAATCGTCGTAGGTCTTCTGTGTCCAGC
Organism: Oreohelix idahoensis; assembly: GCA_024509875.1. Classification (NCBI taxonomy): domain Eukaryota; kingdom Metazoa; phylum Mollusca; class Gastropoda; order Stylommatophora; family Oreohelicidae; genus Oreohelix; species Oreohelix idahoensis. The sequence goes on from JAMPIV010001597.1 coordinate 26,161, forward strand.
CCCAGATTATCAGGTTTATGTGTTAGTACAATCCCGAAATCGCTGGAAGGTGAAGCTGATTGTTCTGGTTTTTTGTTATGTTAAAAGAAAAGTTCTACTGGATGGCACAGTCTTAGATTCAGGTGGTGAATATGGTATGGTCTCATTGATTTCGCCGCTGGTGGTAGAAATCCTTAAGGCGTGATGATAACAACTGACCGGTAAGGGATGGTTTACTTCGAGGGTTTTAATATCCAGTGAAGAAAATATGCACAGTCAGTGTTCGGAAGATTTCTATTTTCTTTCGTAATAGAGCAGTAAAGTAATGCAAATAAGCTCTGGCAATGTTCTTCTCCAGTTAAATCTTAAATTACTTGATGAGGTTGTTAAACTGATCTTGGGGGGCTTTATTTCTGGTAACGTTAGATAGCGGAATCACAACAGGATCGCCACAAGATTAAAATTTAAACCACAGTCTCATCAAATTCTGGAGGGTTTTAAGAACTGAGTCTGCAGGACTCTAATACAAAGTTTATACTTTGCTTTGCTTGGATGCAAAGGTTAGGATCACCCTATATGAAAGATAGAAAACATGTAATTCATACCGAAAAATCAAATAACATTCTAAAGCGCGATAAATTTACCGTTAAGACTATTATATGCACTCGCGGATTTAATTATGTATTTAAGAAAACACTTCGCAAGTTTAATGATTAAAACACACACATATATCTAGAACTTAACTCAATTAGTTAGTTAAAAATTCCTTCGCGACTTTAAAAGTTAATTTAAGCATTTTAAGCATCTATTATCTTTGGAAATACTATAATAGATATATCATTGAATTTTCAACTGGAAACTTTTGAGATAGGTTTAATTTAATAGATTTAAATCAAAGCAAAATCCAGTGAAATAAAATGAATGAACTAGACCACTGATCACTAGAAACTACTATATATTATACCGTTTAGCACAGAATAACTACACTCCAATATAGCCAAGAATCCAGAGGGAATTCTAGCAGGATTTAACTATAAGCTAGTGAATTTTAAAATGTCTGGCAACGAGTGATAAAATGGCATTCTTCAGGGTTTCTATATATATGAAATGGAATGAAAGATTGGGGGGACATGTTAGAATCTAACACCTTTCTTGAACTTTAGGTAAAATTGAGATTCTAGCCGCCCGCTCCTCGTCCGGTTATCCAATTCTGTGGTCGCTTCGTCTTGCCCGTTCGTTCCGTATTTCAAGCGGTTTTCTGGTTGACACAGAGATGTGAAATTCCTGCGAGAGACTAGCTTGGTTCACTCTTAGATCCCTCAGTGTCTTTGATTGCATGCTGCTTCTTCGTTTGATTTAGGCAATGCCTTTAAGGCAGGCGTACTGACCAAGGTAAGGAAAATAACTGCTCTTGATTGCTCTGGAGATAGACATGGGCATGGTTTAGCCTCTCCTTAAATCAATGTGATTCTCTGAATGCACGGAAGATAGCAGTCTACATATTAAGTAGCAAACGTGTTGACAATCTATGTGGAAAGGTTGCATGCTAATGAGTCCACATGGAGGAATTCCCATTTGACGAAAAGTTACAATAATAATCGGGGGCACTGATGCTGCGAGGTGTTTACCATATCATCTAACTTCAGGGTCAGCTGAGTTTCATCGTCCGTCACAAGCACAAATACCAAATTAAGACTGTATGAGAGCTGTGTACTTTCTGTGCTTCTCAATGGTGCAGAATGCTGGAGAGCAATAGAGAAGGAAATGTCAAAACTGTCCACCATCCACACAACCTGCCTGAGGAAAATTCTCAGAATCTTTTGGCCGAATACCATCAGCAACCAAGAACTACTTATTCGGAGTAACCAGGAGGACATGCACACCATCATAGCTGGCAGACGCTGGAGTTGGGTTGGTCACAACCTCAGAAGGGATCCTGATACCATTACAAGAACAGCTATGCAAAGGACCCCTAAAGAAAAGCGAGAGGCTGACCAAAAACAACTTGGCGGAGAACTGTGGAAGCCGAGTTGAAAAAAAATGAACCAGAGTTGGGGCTATGTACAAAGGATGGCTGCCGACTGAACAAAGTGGAATAATTTTGTTGCTGCCCTACAAGACGCCACCAGGTGTGATGGCCACTGACTGCTTTGATGGTCTGCAGCTATGGATCAAAGAAGAAACAAAAGTACATACAACATATAAGGTTAATTAACTGTCTGATATAGTATGTCTAAACAATGGTACATACAACATATAAGGTTAATTAACTGTCTGATGTAGTTTATCTAAACAATGGTACATACAACATGTAAGGCTAATTAACTGTCTGATATAGTTTGTCTCTATAAAAGTTCATACAGCATATCAGGCTAATTAAGTGACCGATATTGTTTGTCGAAACAACAGTGAGTACAACATATAAGGCTAATTAACTTTCTGATATTGGTTGTCTAAACAACAGTACTTAAAACATGTAAGGTTAATTAAATGTCTAATATAGTTTGTCTAAACAACAGTACATACAATATATAAGGTTAATTAACTGGCTGGTATAATTTTTCTCAACAACAGTACAAACAACATATAAGGCTAATTATCTGTCTGACATAGTTTGTCTAAATAACAGTACATACAACATATAAGGCTAATTAACTGTCTGATATAATTTGTCTAAACAATGGTATATACAACATACAAGGCTATTTAACTATCTGATATAATTTGTCTAAACAATGGTACATACAACCTAAAAGGCCAATTAAGTGACTGATATAGTTTGTCTAAACAATGGTGAGTACATCATATTAGGCTAATTAACTGGCTGATATAGTTTGCCTAAACAATCAGTACATACAACATATATGACTAATTAACTGGCTGATATAATTTGTATACACAATGGTACATAAAAGGCTAATTAACTGTCTGATATAATTTGTCTAAACAACGGTCATCATGTGACCTATTCTTTCCAGAACGTTGTCTCCATTACAGCTGCTCTGAACGCATCACGATTCTGGGCAAGTCGACCTGCATCAGCCAAAGACAAGTTCAGATTCTCTGTGATGTCCTGGGTCCACCGTCGTCTAGGTCGACCCCTTCCCCTTTTTCCAGGGACCATGCCTTCCATCACTGTTTTTTCCAGACTATTATGTCTTTTTATATGACCGAAAAATTTCAGCTTCCTTATTGCGATGGTATTTAGGAGCCAATGTTCCTGTACGTTTAGTGAGTGCAGTACTTCTCTGTTGGTCTTTTTTTCTGTCCAGGGTATTCTCAACATCCTTCTGTAGCATTTCATTTCGAATGACGTAATCTTTTTTGCAACTGTTTTATTGAGTGTCCAAGTCTCGCAGCCGTATGTTGCTACTGGGAATATACATGCTCTGATCAGTTGTAACTTTGTTTCTTTGCTTGTGCCTTGCCATAGGTTTTTCATCTGTATTAGCTTATGTGAAGCAATTGCAAGTCTTCTTTTAATTTCTACTGCACAGTCGCCAGAGCTGTTAATGATTGATCCTAAGTATTCGAAAACAACGGTACATGCAGCATATAAGGCTACTTAACTGGCTGATATACTTTGTTGAAACAACAGTATATACAACATATAAGGCTAATTAACTGGCTGATATTGTCTAAACAATGGAACATACAATATATAAGGCTAATTAACAGGCTGATATAGTTTGTCTAAACAATTTTACATACAACATCCCACCTCAGTATTAGCATCATGATTCTGGAAGCCTCCATTATATTCCCACTTACATTCATCAGAATCTGGATTTTGATTACAGAACATGATATATTTTAATTATAACATACATGCTGACCAATTCTTTATTGCATTTTGACAAGCAATTATTATAAAGTACAAGAATGTTTGGAAAAAAAAAAAAGACAATATAATCTATAGTTGTGTAAACTCAGAAAAATACTTACTGACATAACAATGCACTTACAAGAAGAGTATTTGAAAGTTTAGACTAGTTCTTCTTAACAAGAGGTTGTTGCTGTTGATAAACAAGTGTTGCTGAGCTTGTCATCCTTTAGCAGCCAATGCCAAGTTGAAGAATTTGATTGTGTTCTGAGGCTGCTAAATGGTACTGATTAAAGTGTTTGTGATTGGTGATCAATAATCAATATACCCTTTAGCTCCTCAAGGAGCACAGGCCAACAACACAAACATGCCAAATCCTCCTGTCAAGTATCAACAGCTCAAGTCCTCCTGTCAAGTATCAACAGTTCAAGTCCTCCTGTCAAGTATCAACAGCTCAAGTTCTTTCCATGTTGTCCTTCATCAGTTTCATTTGTCTCCAGCTCTCTTCTCCATGTGTTTTTTAGTCTACCCCTGCCTTTCTTTCTGTGGGGATTTCAGAATAAGGATCCCCTTGTAATGCCTGAAAACAGGTTTCCTCAATGTGTGTTGTATCCATCACCAGCATCTTTTTCTTATCTCTTGGTCCACTAGCACTTGTCTGGTTCTTGTCATCAGTTCTACATTTGTGACTTTGTAATACCATTTCAAACCTTATATTCTATGCAAGCATCCATTTATGAAAGTCTGTAACATTTCTTATTGTTCTTTATCTTTCAGAGCCATACAATATGACTGACTTGATAGAGCCATACAATAGGACTGACTTGACATTTGAGTTGAAGATTCTTATTTTCATGTCAGACTTGATTTCTTTTGACGTCCATATGTTTCCCAATGCAATGAAAGTGTCACATAATTTTGGGTCGATCTCTGCTTCACTACAGCTGTATTCTGTGACAGTTGTTGTACTGATTAATTACGTGCTTTTCAGTGGTTGGCACCTTTTCCTTTCTCTGCTGTGTGACAGATAGTTGGTAATAACAATCATTTGTTTGCTCAAGCCATGCCAGGTGGAAAAATTACTTGCCCACAGACAGATTTTGTGTGCGCACATGACGGATAAAGAGATTACTTGTCTGTGCAACACCTTTTGGACATCATAATTATGACATCATAATTTCCTGTCCACCTGTTTCAGAGACCTTACTTTAGGGGAAAGTAAGATGTTACACCTGAAACACATTGTCAAAAGAGTGTACGGACATGTCACTTCCATATATGGGAGACATGACCTTTTGTATCATGCACAGACTTTTTCCTACGTGGAAAATATTTGAACTACCCCACCATAAGCAGATTTGAAACAATCGCTTGTCAAGATGACAACCAGACTGCTAGAGTTAAAACTAGCAACAAAATTCATTTATCAGACCGGACTTTGTTGGAGCATTTTGAAGGACTTATACAGCCCAGATTATCTAACATTTGGAAATTACGATCATTGAATATACATACCAAGCTTCGTCTGTTTAATTCAAATGTTATCTCAGTGTTAACATACGGCTGTGAGAGTTGGAAAATAACAAAATCATTGGAGAACAAGCTGAATACATTCGAGAACAAATGTCTTAGAAAACTCATGAACATCAGTTGGAAAGAATTCAAGACTAATCGACAAATAAGAGAAGACTCTAGGCAGAAATATGTCTCCAACTATATAAGGAAAAGACGATGGTCATATATCAGTCATGTCCTACGAATGCAAAACAACAGAATACCATTGCAGGCACTCACTTGGGTTCCTGAGGGTAAGAGGAAAAAAGGAAGACCAAAAGAAACACTCAGAAGAACAATAATAAGAGAAGGAAGAACGTTGGGATTAAACAATGTGCAAGAGCTGAGAGGAGTGGCGTCACAACGTACAACCTGGAGAGCACTGGTTTCTGCCTTATGTGCCGTGTTTGGTGCTTAAAGAATTTATTATTATTATTATTATACAGCCCAGGAGAACTTTATCATTTTAAACAAGGAAAACTGGGATCTGAGGAATCTGGAACACTGAGTCAAAGTGGGAACTTATTGTTAAAGTAACAGACCCCCCCCCCCCCCCCACCCCAACACATGTAAGAGGCCTATTCAAGTGCCTTTATTTCTCTGAGCAAACAGTCTGTGAGCCAAGATTGGCGTAAGTTGTACATTTTACATTCTTTAATTTTTATTACTAACATGTGAACTAATATGTATATATTGTCATGTGAATATTAATATGTGGAAATTGATAGTGGATGTCCAAGTCATTTGAGGCTGGCAACCTCAGCATATAGAATGATAATTTCATGAACCACAACTGCAAGGGCTGGTGACTGCTTTATTGCTAGTTTCTTAAAGAGAACTAAAAGCATAAGTAGTCCCAAGTTCCATATGGAGCAGGGAGGGAAAGATGAAAGCAATAGTGTACATTCTAATTACGAGTATAATATCTACAGTTACAAACCAGTGTAAATGTCTATGTAAACATATTCACTTTAAAAATAATGAAAGTTTTCAAGCTTTTCAACCAGTGTAGATGTAAATGAAAACATATTCTATCTATATTGTGAACTTTTTTCAACCAGTGTAGATGTAACTGAAAAGATATTCAATCTATATTGTGGACCTTTTTGACCCAGTGTAGATGTAAAAGTAAACATATACTATCTATACTATTAACCTTTTCATTTGAATGTAAAGTAATGTGACAGAATGGGGCAACTTTTCACAATCTCTGTTTCACTATGGCAGTAATCAGTTACATTTGTGGTACTGATTTTATTGCGTGCTTTCAATTCATTCATTCATAACCCTCCACTCCCAAAGGAGCACAGGCCTTCAACAAACACAAGCCAAGTCCTCTTGTCACGTGCCATCATCTCAAGTTCTTTCCATATTCTCCTTATCATTTTCACCTATGTTTTCACACAGTCCCAGAACCTCAATTTTATATTCCCTCATCTCTGCTGCTACTTGTGCCACTTTCCCTTGTTCGTTTAATGTCCGAACATTCCAGGTGCCAAATCAGTTCTCCTAGAAGAAAGGAGGTTAGTCAGCAGCACAGACACCTTTCGGCTTTCTCTGTGTTGCATCATACGCCTCCCTGCGAGAGGACCTTCCCCTGTCTTGGATGGCTGTGTTTTATTTTCTTTAATTGACTTGTCCATGTTTGTTGAAGTTTTTTGTGGTTTAAATTTTTTACGGGATGGGGTAACCGGCCCCATGCCCAACCCTCCTTAGTCGCTTTCTACAACATGCTTGGCAGGGAACAGTGTTACTATTCTTTGCTCCCCTTTCGGGCCCCGGTAACACAATGGTTGCACTTTTTTTCTTTCTCTGTTCACTGTAGCAGACATTTTGTATTTTCCTTCTTAGACTCCTCTCAAGGAATAGTCGTCATGTCTATTTGTTATCCATTTCTCACTGTTTTGCAAAGAGCGGCTGGCTGTGATAAAATTAACGGCAACCATGCTGGTTAATCGCAGGCACAGCCAATATCAGTACACAGCTTTACGCTAAATTGCCCAGCACAATCGGCTTATTCACTGCTAAGGCAAGACTGCACTCGTCACCAGCTGGTAAGGGAAGACACCTTATGGACAAATGGGGATGACAAGATTACTTTAGAAAAAAGTAAGATAGTACAGCTTATGCACCTTTTCATATGAGTTTACCAACATGTTTGTGAGTTGGTACACAGAGCTATTGGATGTTAACAGCCCATTTTCAGAAAAGTAACATTAAAAATTTTGCACTAGATGAGTCATGCAAAATATTCAAATCAGATTGGCTGATCCTTGGAGGCGTATAACAAATGTGAGGGAAGACAGTGAATATAATCTGACCAATTTTCAAGTCTTACTCACTGTGAGAATTGCTTGCCAAAGACACCAGACTTGCCAGTAGTCAGAATCAAGATTCCATTTTACCAGATTAGCCTTTTATTAGAGTGTTTCGGAAGGACTTACAAAACAGCCAAGGAAACTATATCATTTTAATAAGGAAACTGAGATTTGAGGAAAATGAAACACACAGAGTCAAAGAGGGAACTTATTAAATTAACAACCCCAAGTACACGTATAATAAGGCATGTGCCAGTACCTTTTATTCATCTGAGAAAAAAGTCCGTGAGCAAGGATTGGCGTCAGTTGGCATTTTACATTTTTTCATTACTAACTTGTGAACTAACAATGTATACACTACCATGTGAATATTAATGTATGAAAAGTGCTAGTGGATGTCCAAGTCATTTGAGGCTGACAACTTCAGCATATAGAATGATGATTTCATGAACCACCACTGCCAAAGGCTGGTGACTAGTTTATTGCTAGTTTTGTACAGAGAACTAAAAGCATTGGTAGTCCCAAGTTCCATAAGGAGCAGGGAGGGAAAGATGAATGAAATGACGTACATTCTAAGTATAATAATTTCATTTTCAAAACCAGTGTAAAATGTCTGGGTAAACATATTCACTTTAAAAATATTGAATGTTTTCAAGTTTCAACAAGTGTAAATGTAACTGAAAACATATTCAATTTATATTGTCAGCACTTTTCAAGCCGTGGAGAAGTAAATGTAAACATGCTCTATCTTTAATATTACCCTTTCCTTTTAAATGTAAAGCAACAATGAAGTTATTCAATTTGGATGTCAAGAAAGTTTTCTCTCATGGGATTAAGTTTAATTCTCATCGAGGGAAAATTCTGAGGTACACGGGATGGTGGAATAGGAAGAGGGGGTCACATAACTATGTATCAGAAAATGCAATACTCAGGAGTGCATTTTGTTTCTATTACCACATTTTTTCCCATTCTTGTCTTTTATGAGGCAACTTGTTTGCTTGTATTTCCCTGTTAGCTTCTTTGTGCTGCTATACAGTTCTCTCATATTTCCTTTGGCTGCAGCATCTTCTGCCTCTATTGCCAACTCCTCAATATACTTCCTCTTGTCTCTTTTGATACTTCTTTTTACTTCTTTGTTTGCTTCTGTGTACACTTCTTGAGCCTTGGCTTTGGAACTTCTGGTTTTGCTTGTGTTTAAATCTGCTTTCTTGTTTTTTCTGTCTTTTATCTTATTGGTGGTTTCTGTTGTTATCCATGCTTTTTGTTGTCTTTCCCTTTTCCCCAGTATTTCTTCACATGTCTCATTCCATACAGTTTTGACCTGCTGCCAATAGTCTTCTGTACTCTCTACATCTTCCAGCTGTTGGAGCACTTGGAATTTGTTGGATACTGTGACCGCAAATTTGTCTCTTGTTTCTTAGATGTCCTACATTAAATTGTTGTCTATAATTTTGCATTGTTGCATATCTCTTGAGTTTCATTTTTACTTTAATGCTCAGCAATATACAGGAGCAAATGAAGAGGTGGACAGAATATTTTGAGGACCTTCTCAATAGACCAGCTCCACAAAACCCTCCGGACATCCAGCCAGCAGAAGAAGAGGTACAAATTAATGGTGAAAGACCAACGACGGATGAAATAAAGAAAGCCATAAAGCTTCTAAGAGATGGAAAAGCGGCTGGACCTGATGGCATTCCAGCAGAGGCCATAAAAGCAGATATCGACACGGCTACAGAGATGGTATATAAATTACTTGGTAAATTCTGGGAAAAGGAAGAGATACCAGCAGAATGGAAGGAAGGATATCTGGTTAAGTTGCCTAAGAAGGAGAATTTACAAGAGTGCACAAATTATAGAGGAATAATGTTAATATCAGTGCCAGGAAAAGTATTAAACAGGATTATCCTTGAGAGATTAAAAGAGTCCATAGACAAGAAACTGAGAGATGAACAAGCAGGTTTTCAACAAAACAGATCATGTACAGACCAGATAGCCACACTGAGAATAATAGTTGAACAAAGTCTGGAATGGAATTCACCACTATACATCGGATTTGTTGAATATTGAAAGGCATTTGACAGTGTAGATGGAGAATCACTTTGGAAATTGATTAGGCATTATGGAGTTCCCCTGAAGATCATTAATTTAATATAAAAAACATATGAAGACATGACATGCAGAGTTCTTCACGAAGGACAGCTTACAGAACCGTTTGGGATAAGAACAGGAGTGCGACAGGGATGCCTCTTGTCTCCATTTCTTTTCTTACTAGCAATAGACTGGGTTATGAGATCATCAACAACACACAACAGAAATGGAATCCAGTGGACTCTGACTAAGCAGTTGGATGATCTGGATTTTGCTGATGACTTGGCTCTTCTGTCCCATAACCGTAATCAGATGCAGGACAAATTGAAAACACTCGATGAGAGGTCACAGCAATTGGGTCTGAAAATACACAGGGAAAAGACAAAAATAATGAGAATAAATGCAGGTAATAATAACAGGGTTAAGCTTGAAGAAACACCAATACAAGATGTAGAATCGTATACATATCTTGGCAGTAATATAAACAAAGTTGGAGGGACAGACAGCGATATCAAAATAAGAATACAAAAGGCAAGAGGAGCTTTCATTGCATTGGGAAATATATGGAGATAAAGAGAAATCGGATCCAACACGAAAATAAGAATCTTCAACTCAAATGTGAAGTCAGTCCTATTGTATGGCTCTGAGACATGGAGAACAACAAAGACAACAACCAAAAAGCTATAGACTTTCATAAATGGGTGCTTGCGTAGAATAGAGGGATTAAAATGGTATGACAAGGTTACCAATGTGGAACTGATGACAAGAATTAGACAAGTGCCAGTGGAACAAGAGATGAGAAGAAGATGATGGTGATGGATAGGACACACACTGAGGAAACCTGTTAATAGCATTACAAGGCAGTCCTTGTTCTGGAACCCCCAGGGCAAGAGAGGCAGAGGTAGACCAAGAAGCACACAGAGAAGAGAGCTGGAAACAGAGGTGAAATAGATGAGGAGAACGTGGAAAGAACTTGAGATGATGGCACGTGACAGGAGGACTTGGCATGTGTTTGTTGAAGGCCTATGCTCCTTTGGTAGTGGAGGGTTATGATGATGATGACCACATTTTTTGGTGGTGGTACCAGTCGAGGGTACTATCTCTGGAACAAGAAGGGAACAGTGGCCTAAACTTTAAGATGAAAGACCCACTTCCGTAGACTCTCCCTGATACTTCTTGGAATGACCTACGCCCTACATTCTTGACCAGTAAGCAGTCTACAAAGAACCAACCCAACGGGAGGAGAAACTATCATTGGCAGCTAAGTGAACCATATAAGCTGCCAAAAAGTGACTTTTGAACTAAATCGTCTACCTGCCTTCAAGGATGAACATTTTCTTTTAAACTATTTAATTTTTTCTAACTGTTAAAACTGAAGTGATTATTAAATTTTGTTATTTGTAATTATACAAATTTAACTTCGATTTAATCATTTTAAATGTACTGCATGTTTGTCTCAGTCAACTTACTAAATACACTCAATCAGAGCTACTAAATAATACTAAGAATTGCACTGAGAAAATCAGGAGTGGGGGCTTAACGAGTTGAAATTAACCATTGCTTAATCCTTCACAAAAGTTGTTGGCAGATTATAGAATTAACGTGCTTAGCCAATGCAGCAGTGTTTTCGCTTATCTGAATATCTTGTGAAGACTCCCTTCAGGTAGATGCATCATTATTCTTCTATCTACAACACTGCCAAGAGTAATCTTGCGTGAAGGTTGACAGCTTTGAAGCCCTATATTAAACACTCTTGAGTTTTGGCCATTGTTGGACCACTACTGCAAAGCAGGGGAGGCAACCCATGACAAGTAAATATAAAGCTATTCAGTTTAAATGTAAAGAAAGTTTTCTCTCGAGGGATTAAGCTTAAATCTCATCGAGGCTAAATTCTGAGGTAGATGGGATAGTGGAATAGGGAGAATGGGACATAACTATGAGTCGGGAAACTCAACTCAAAGGGTATTTGTTTCTATTCTTTTACCATACTAGTTGGTGGTACCAGTTGAGGGTACTATCTCTGGAACAAAAAGGGTACAAGTGGCTGATGCAAACAATGTTCATTGATGCAGTAATGCTTATGCAGTAAATCTGATGCAATAAGGCTGGTGATGTAGACATAGCGCGAATGCGTGTTGGAAAGTTCGTCAAGGTGGACATCTGTGTAACAGTGCAGACTTGTATCACAACATGTAACATACAAGAGTGTGTGTGGCATTCATCACATTGAAAGGTGCAGATGTGGAGTTGATGGAACCATATGTTGTATGTGTTACAGGTAATAATAATAATAGCCCCTTCAGTCATAACTGACTATGGGAATGCGCCCCTGAGGTGACAGCCCTCAGCTGCTTATTTTCCTGGTGCTCCTTTCGACGTTTTCTCCTCACCTCTGCTTCTTGTGTGAGCCTCTCTTCGCCCAATCTGAGGTGGCGCCGTAAATAGCATCGCCACTTAGTGCGATCGGCAGCTTCATCCTCCCATGTTGCTGGATCCATGTCCAGTGCCCTCATATCTCTCTTGCANACATCTTTGAACCTCAGCTGTGGTCGCCCAACTGTTCTCTTGCCATCTGCTAATTGTCCGTAGAAGATATCTTTTGGGATGCGACCATCTTCCATGCGGCGAACATGGCCAAGCCAGCGAAGTCTGCGCTGTCTAAGAAGCGTATACATACTTTGAAGGCCAGCACGTGACAACACCTCGACATTTGTCACTTTATCTTTCCACGAGATGCCGAGGATGCGGCGTAGACACCGCAAATGGAAGGTATTGAGCCTTCTTTCTTGCTTAGCATAGGTCGTCCAGGTCTCGCTGCCATATAGGAGTGTGCTGGTGACGCAGGCATTATATACCGCAGCTTTGGTCTTCATTGTGAGTTTAGAGTTTCCCCAAACACGCGATGTGAGGCGGGCAAAGGTAGCTGCAGCTTTGCCAATGCGGCTGTCGATTTCTGTATCCAGTGAGAGTTTGTCATTGATGGTAGACCCTTGGTATGTGAAGTGGTGCACCACTGCCAATTCATAGTTATCGATAGTGATAACTGGTGCAGCATCCACATCCTGACTCAGCACATTCGTTTTCTTTAGACTTATTGTGAGGCCAAAGTCCTTGCATGCTTTAGTGAAGCGATTCATCAAGCTCTGAAGCTCGTGTTGGCTTTGAGTGACGACTGCAGCATCATCAGCGAACAACAAGTCTCTTATAGTGACCCTTCTGATTTTTGTTTTTGCCTTCAGCCTTGAAAGATTAAACAGACGGCCATCTGACCTTGTGTGAAGGCATATTCCTTCAGTTGCATCTCTGAATGCATGTTTCAAGAATAAGGCAAAGAAGATTCCGAAGAGGGTCGGAGCCAGAACACAGCCTTGTTTAACGCCACTTCGTATATCAAAGGGCTGTGACGTGCTTCCAGCATATTGGACTGTTCCCTTCATGCCGTCATGGAATGACTTTATCATTTCCAGCATTTTAGAGGGGCAGCCTATTTTCAGGAGGATTTTAAAGAGTCCATCCCTACTAACCAGGTCGAATGCTTTTGTGAGGTCTATAAAGGCGATATATAATGGTCTTTTCTGCTCTCTTGATTTTTCCTGAAGCTGGCGGAGAGAGAAGATCATGTCTGTTGTTGATCTGCCAGCCCGGAATCCACACTGTGACTCTGGATATATGCGCTCAGCTAACTTGTGTAGTCGCATTAAGATGACTTTGGCAAAAACCTTACCAACAATACTAAGAAGAGAGAGTGTTTCAAACGCGCCTCAAACAGCCTCTGACAACCAAGTCCAGCTCCCGGCCTTCACGTGTGGCTTAATTTGAGCCCGGCGGAACTGTTTCCACTGACGGGAGAAGGGGCAAATGCGAGCGACTGGCGCCTTAAAACCAGCAGCTTCGGGCAGATAGGGCTCGTGATCCTTGGTTGGTAGCTTATCTAAGAGAAGGAACTCTGAATTCAAACCACCGCTGCCTTGCGGGAATATCCATTTATGGAACTGGCTTCGGGAGTAAACCCTGAGCATAAATCCGGAGTCGGAGTCCCTAAGGCAGTCTAATGTCAATTCGACATTATTCTGGCAACTCCTGCGACATGGCTGGTACCAAACTGTATCGGCTACTGCCGTTCCTTTGGATCTACCGGCTGTGTGGAGAGGGGGAACATGCTGCACGGGCAACAGCTTGATCTCCATATAACTGTGCCCAAGCTCGCGCCCTGGAGAGGACACTCCAGCTTCACCCTATAGGTGTCGGCAAAACACGGGAAGTAGCAGTTACCGGTTATAAGCATTTTGCCCAATTGGCGTAGGGCATGGCGCCAGGGGCTACTTCCGACAGTGTTACAGGTATGGAGTCAAAATATAGATGAACAGCTGTGTACGTTTTTCTCACCATTTATTAAAGTCACAGCAACAAGACGTAGACAAATCCATGTCAGCATGACACAGGAACATGGCGGATATGAAGACAATTCACTACAAGTGCATGTATATAAGTTCCAATAAATATATGATTATCAATGTGTTGCAGACTCCAATTTAACTCTCATTCCACAACTAGTAGAAAAAAAACCCGCATTACAGAACGGGTAAATAACTGTATAAATATCCAACAGTTTCATTCTGACTTTTCTTAAGTCGCACTTCTTAAGTCAACCCCAAACATGGCGGGCGACGAAAATAGCATAGTCCATCCCTCTAGTCGGACGTATCAAAGATAGGCTGTCCTTTCGAAGATAGTCTTATATAACTCCCTCGTACATCAGGCGAGTTTTCACTTTCAAAGTTATAATAGCAATAACTGATAATTCATCTGGTCTTCCACTCCAGATAATTATATATTAGGCCTCTATAAAACAGTAAACACTGTGGATTCCTCATCTGCAGACATAAGCGTCTAAGTTCAAAGATATATACCGCTAATCATGCGGGTTTTAGAATAACATCTATTCTCATGGGTCTCTATGTGTAAATCTAGACCTAACGGTCTTAGATGGCTCCAACGAGCATAACAAGTAGAATACTCTGCCTTTCAACCATTCGTGAGCTCTCGTCACCGGTTGACTCAAGATATGATCCTTACAAAGGAAGTGTGAAAGTTTCGTTTTTTTTACCTTGCTACGAATTCCTAACACAACTTAGAAGCAACTGCCGTCTTCCTGACGAACAGAAATAACACAGGGGACTTTAAATAACAGTGGAAGAGTTTCCATCCCCAGAGGCAATGCAGAGACTAAACCAGACATTTCGTCTGACAGACCCAGTTCAACAAAACGGCCTCCCGCAGGAAATCTAATCAAATTCTCTCTAGTTTGGACATGCGCTGTTCGCATCCACCTCTGACCTATGCAGTCAGCTGGTATATCCGTTTAGGGGAGTAACTACATATTTACTTTCCCTCAAAGCAAAAAATGAGTATTCGCCCTTAGATTAGGGTTCAATCGAAATATTTTCAAACATAACAAGTATACAGACAGACTACATTATCAGTTATGAAAACTGCACATAACAGTGGCCTGTAGTCAAAGCTAGATACCATCATCAGATGGGGCTTAAAGACGAGGGACCAACTTCGTAGACACTCCCTGACTTTTCTGGGAACGTGCTGCACCCTACAACCTTGACCAGTGAAGTGATGAGCAGGATCAGTGATCCAGTCTACCAAGAACCCAAACATCAGAAGGAGCAGACCCATCACTGACAGCTAAGTAACACATAAAAGCTGCCAAGTGACCTCCTTTACAAACTACCATTACATCACAACAGTGATGATAATTTTTCTGATAAATAATTATTCATTTTTTTAAAACCTTGTTAAAACCTAAGTGATTATTAAATTTGTAAATATATAAATTTAACGTTGCTTTAGTCATTTTGAATGTACTGCATGTTTGTCTCAGTCAATTTACTAAAAATAACTCTAAACAGAGCTATATCATTGTAGTGGATTTTGATGGTATTGTATGGTTGATGTCACCTAGTGTGATGTATGAGGTCAGCTGTGAAGGCTCCTGAGATAAATGTAGATGTGAATTACAGAAGGCCCTTCTTGCTACCACTTACGACCTCACACATATCTTTTTTACTAATGAATGTGGCTACGTTAAAAATCTAGGGTACTGATATGTAATGTGTTGTGGTAAATTACACACACACACACACACAGAGATTTAAGAAGTCTAATAATATTAATAAAATTTATAACACACTGAACTAACTCAGGCTATTTTAGTATTTAAAGTTAAATTTTTTTATAAATTTATTTTGTTCTGAACCAAATGTTTAGTTGGCCAGAACATAAGAAATATTATGGAATCATAAATGGAATGCAAAATCATATGACATAATAAATGGAAAATGTGTACTTAATTATTTCAAATGACTGGTTAATAATTATTATATTAAGATAGTCACAGGAGAACTTATTACTAGATATGCTGTTGGGATGGTGTCATCACTCCTAGTCTATGACTGCCAAACATTGTCCGTTGACTTAAGGAATAAATATATATAGTTTAATTTCCCCAATGTCATTGCTTTATTTAATGCTGAATTAGGGGTAATTTAGATGAAAATGTTGTTGGTGAAAGTCCAGCAGGCCAGATATGACTTATCTGCCTGCATCGATCCTGTACAGAAGTCTGATGGCCCCACCTCTCCGTGCAGGGGGCAATATACGGCTGCTCTGGCACAATGACAGACTGCTCTGGTCCACACTTGTATATATTAATACAGTATTTGACACCGCTTTGGTGCCAAATAGAAACTCACAGTTCTGAAACAAAAGTATTGGTCATGTGTCAGAACTCTATCTTCTGAACCACTTCTTTACACAACACTACACACAACAACACCACATAGACTAGGTCAGATCTCTCTGACCACACAGCACATCTTACCAAGTTGGTTTCACATAGTATCAGTTCCCCAAGACTACATTACATCTGAGATATGTTCAATAGCTTCCTGCTATTAAATAAGTTAGGTGATATGTTCCACTGATCTCAACACTAGATCCTTTTTCATAGTTTCATTTAGGCGTTCCTATATATTTTCTTTGTATGTATGTCTCTAGACCCTGATCTAGAGCTGGGGATCTAGAGCGAACACTTACTTGTCGTAATCATTTTTATGATATGGCAGTATCAATCACTCGAATTATTAAAATATACAGAATAAATATTATTCATTCTTACCAGAATTCAGAAATGAGAACACAGTTAAAGTTTGCTAGCAAAACTCAGCT
Source organism: Oreohelix idahoensis (assembly GCA_024509875.1). NCBI lineage: Eukaryota > Metazoa > Mollusca > Gastropoda > Stylommatophora > Oreohelicidae > Oreohelix > Oreohelix idahoensis. Next base: position 43,162 of record JAMPIV010001597.1, read on the forward strand.
GAGCTGCTGGCCGTATGATGGCGTCCCACTTATAAAGTTATATTCTTATGGCATCAGCACCATTCATGGATTCAAACTGTGTCTCTGAACAGACTTATGTTAAATGGCAAACTTTCACCTCTCTATCACGCTACTATAAAATGCGTTGACCAATCGCCGACCTCCCCCCTAACTTTCAAATTGGCAACCAAAAGTCACTTCAGTCAAATCTCAGTCAAGTATGTATTACGGTCTGTTAGTCCGTCTGCCTCTACTTGTTTTTTCATAAAAACACACTTGGTTTTACATGTATTTCCTACACGAATCTGCTGTCTAAGTTATTTTTAGCTACAATTCTCCACCACATTCCCTCTCTTTAATTACAGCTCGATTTTTTACGTTTGCAGACTCAAGGCCAAGATTTTGGTTACTTTTAGTGACATAGGTTAACAGTGCAGTCGTTTGTCTGTTATGAACAATACAGTCTTTTGTCAATATCTTCCTTATTATCTATCCGTCTGTATAATTGAAAGCATATTATTTCTCTGCTCAAGATGGGCTATCAAACTAGCTAGGTTTTATTTTCATAACTCTATTATTAAGAAAAAACGTATTTTTTCTCAAGTTTAATTTTTTGAAATTTGTTCGAGATCCTTCCCTCGTGTGTTTTGCCGCGGCATTCAAATAAAGACCAAGTATCGAAAAACACCCAAGAAATGACTGTCTCGATCCAGAGCTAATGTCCATTTCTTGTCCATTTCCTTACTTTATGTCAACTCGGGACGTGACTTTTTTTCCTTTCACCCCCCCCCCCTTGCGTCTTTTTGCCATTCGAACTTCAAACACGTGTTCAGTCATATTTTTCCTTTTTTGTGTGTCCTCCGTTCTCTCCCGTCTACAAAGGGTAAACGTTTCGTCTGCACTTCTAACTCGTTAGTTTTAACTGGCGGTGGGAAGTCTGGCATGGGCGAGCATGTCTCCTAGTATCTTACGCATTATTTTTAACCCTACATTTCATCGTTAATTTTGGAGATATTTTAACGTTGTATCACTGTGACATCATCACACATGTCCCCACCTGAGAACATGCACTACGGCAAGTTCCAAAACCAGTGATACACATAGTTAAAATCTCTTCTCACGCCTGCCACTATCTAATCTTGATCACAGGGGTGCCGACTGAGGAAATCTGCACCGACATTCAATTTGCCTGGGATGTATTCGATAATAAACTGATAAGGTTGCAGTAACAAAGACCACCTCAGCAATCTTGCGTTTTCATGCTTAGCCTGAGATAAGAATACGAGGGGCTGATGATCCGTCTGGACCACAAAAGTCCTACCATACAGATAGATTTGAAACTTCTTTATTGCCCAGATTAACGCTAAACATTCCTTTTCTCTTGTGGAATATCCTTGTTCCGCTTTATTCAATTTGCGGCTTGCATAAGTGACTGGGTTCAGTTCCCCATCGGGTGAAGGTGACCTCTGCAACAAGGCCGCCCCGAGGCCTACATTACTTGCATCTGTTCTCACCACAAAGTCCTGTGTCAAATCAGGCAATTTGAGAATAGGCTTGCTAGTGAGTTTTTCCTTTAATTCTTGGAAAGCTAATTCACATTGCACAGTCCAAATAATTTTATCTGGAAGTCCCTTGCGAGTCAGATCAGTCAGAGGAGCACAAATAGAGTTAAAATTTTTGATATATTTTTGATAAAATCCGCATAACGACACGAATGATCGCACGTCCTTTTTTGTTTGTGGTCTAGGTGCTCTCTGCAGTTTTTCCAAGTTCTTGGGATCAGGGGTCATGTTACCCTGATATACAGTGTGTCCCAAGAATTCCAACTCTTTGCATCCAATACAACATTTTGTTGGCCTAGCAGTTAAGTTCGCCTCCCTAAGCCTATCAAATAACTTTTTTAGAGCGTCAATGTGTTCTTCAAATGTCTCTGTGGCGACGAGAATATCATCCATGAAATTCGTGATACATGGGTTATTCAGGGGATCCAACAATTTGCGCATCATCCTTGAAAATACACTCTGAGCATTTTTCAGTCCGAATGGTAGCATGTTGAATTCATAATGTCCTTCCGATGTGCTAAACGCTAAATAAGGTCTCACTTCAGGCTTCACTGGAATCTGGTAATAGCCTTTACTAAGATCCACCTTTGAAAAGTATTTTGCCTTGTTTAATCTGGCAAATAACTGTTTTGTGTCTGGTAATGGATCCACTTGTCCTTCTGTGACAGCATTCAGTTTCCTGTAATCTATGCACAGTCTGTGTTCCCCAGACGGTTTTCTCAACAAAACGACACTGGAGTTAAAAGATGATTCACTGTGTGAAATAATCCCCTCCTTCAACAAATAATCTATTTCTTCCTTCAATGCCTTCTCCTTCGCGAACGGAATAGAATAGGCTCTCATACAGATTGGGTTTGAGTCTACCAGTTTCATGTCATACTGTAGCAAATTTGTATGTCCTGGTTTATCTGTTAATACATCTGTATGTTCCTCCAGAACCTGTTGAACTCTCTCCCTCTGATTTTTAGTCAGGTGCTTACTGACTTTTACCTGTGCCGCTGTTTCACAAGGATGTAATGGGTATTCATGCGAGGTGAGTGGTTCCTTTTGCATTTGAGTTGCGATAGCCAAGGTCAGTAAGGGGGTGCTTTCTTGGAGTGGTCTGTCCAGATACTTCTTTAAAAGGTTTACATGATAAACTTTCTCCTTCCCCTTTTTGTCAATTTTATAGTTTGTTCTAGACACCTTCTCTAGAACCGTATATGGACCTTGCCATCCAATTTGTAATTTATTCTGGCTGCCGGGTAGTAGAAGAAGCACCTTCTCTCCCACAGCTAGTTCTCTGTCCTTTGCCTTCCTATTAAAATATGCTGCATGTTTCTTCCTGGCTTGTCTCAAATTATCATTTGCCAGTTTCCATCCAGCTTTCAGACGAGTGGTCAGTTCGTTCACGTATTGATAAGATGAGGTAACAATCTCTTCTGCCTTCTCATCTGTCCAGGTCCTTAATAAAGCTACATCTGGACTTTTAATTTTTCATATTTATTTTTCATGGCACCCATCGGATCCCTTCCATTGGAAGCCTTATAATGAGGACTTTTCTTCCTAGAATCATCACTCACAAATCGACCACTACCAATTTTCTTCTTGGGTTTGTCTCCCCACTTTAGATTGCTTATGAGAGATCTTCGCTCTCTTTTACTTTCATCCAGTTTATATAACTCTGACCGAGGGATTGTCAGTTTATTCTGGGGTAACTTTCTTCTTTGTACTCGTCGCATAGTGGCCATGTTAATCCATTCAAGTGAAGACTGGGTGTGAAAAGGGGGCTCCCATTCCACTTTGTCTACCTGAGTATAATAATTTTTCCTTCCAGGCGTAAGAATGCCTCGTGGCGTTTCTAGGTCCTGCACATATTTTCCCTTTGTGGGTGTTCCCTCATGAAATACGCCACATGCTTCTACAAAGTTTTCAATATCGACATTTACGTCGGGCCAATAGTATTTTCGAGCAACGTTTTGGCAGATGGTACCGACTTTCTCATGGTCACCATCTTTTCCAACATGTAAGCTCCTTATTAAATTTGCCCTATATACCTTGGGAAGAACCAACTGTCCGTGACCAGTGGATCTAGTTCCTGTCTTCCTATATAGCAATCTGTCCTTCATAAAATATTCCCCCTTGCTTGGAGGTGTGTGGCATTTGGGCAATTTTTTAAAACATGGCTTGAGTGTCCTATCCTCAGCCTGCGCCTTCCTCATCTCCTCTGGATGAGCATTTATAGGTTCACCTTCTTCCTCCTTTTTCTGTGACCTGGTCTGCACTGTCGCCATGATCACAGGTCTCTCGGGATTCCCCAAGAAGACGTATCTACACCCCAATATCAGAGGGTAGATTGGTTCATCTATCACTGCTGCTCTGATTTCTCCTTCCACATAGCGAGTTTTCACCGTTATCCTTGCGATGGGAAGTGTCATGAGTGGTATGTCCTTAGTCGCCCCTTGTATTTCCACTGTTTCTGTGGTATACTGACTTGGGTCCACTAGGCTAGACTTCACAACTGAATCATAATCCAAACCTGTATCATAAAGGCACCTTATGGTGACCACATTACAAATAACATCCTCACAAACTGGGGGGTGATAAGGTTCCTGCTGTCCATTAGGATTAACCTTTAATCTTTGAGTCCCCGACTTCATTGCAGCAATGTTTGAAGGTTTCCTTCTACAAAATTCGGTGTTATGGTTATCTTTCTTGCACCATTTGCACCATCTTTTTCCTTGGTTAAACGGTTTTCTTTCATTGTATTTTTGGTCATTGAACTGTGAGTTTCTGTCTCGATAGTCATTTCTTGGCCGTTCAAAGTTTGTCCTGCCTTTATTACCCTGTTCTCTATTTTCAAATTTATTAAATGGCTGTGGAGCTTTAAAAGTTTCTATGTGCTTCTTTTTAGAGCCACTTACCTCTGCCTGGGCTGCCTGATACCTCTCAGCGACATTTAAAATCTCCCCCAACTTCTCTGCACCTTGTTCCATGAGAAATTTTCTCATGTCTGGAGCCATGGACTCTCTCAATTGCTCTATCATGATCATCTCTTTAAGATCTTGGGTCTTCCCCAGAGCAGTCCATTTCTCCAAATAGGTTTCCAGTCTGGCAGAGAATTGGTGGTATGTCTCCCCGGACAACAGTTTGGCATTTCTAAATTTCTTACGATAAAATTCACCATTTTTTTCGTACCTCAATAACAAAGCCTGCTTTAACATGTCATAATTGTCTTGGTCTTCTCTGTTCATTTTTGCGAAGACTTCATAAGAAGTACCTCTCAGTCCCTGTGATAACTTTAAACTCCACCTCTCTCTCTCTAACCCATATGTAGTAGCTAATAACTCAAAACGACTGAGGTACCCCTCGATGTCATCGTCTTTTTCAACAAAATGGTCTAAATGAAACCCCATAGCTGAGTTTGAGGCACCCTGACTAGCTGCAGCATCTGAGGCAAAAGGGCTGGCACCATTTTCAGGAGCCTGGCCTTGTAACTCCAGCTCCCTTAGTCATAATTCGTGCTCCCTCTGCAACCTTCTATCTTCTGCCTCCCTTTGCTGTCGTTTTTCTTCTGCCTCTAATGCTTTAGCCTCTTTGTCAGCCTCAATCTGCAGTCTCTTAGCCTCAGCCTCAATCTGCAACCTCTTAAGTTCTCTATCAGCCTCAATTTGTAACCTCTTCTCTTCAGCTAACCTCCTATCTTCCCTTTCAATATACTTGTCACATTCAGCAGTTACATACTGAATTAAAACCTGACCATCCATTCCCATATCCTTCGCCGTTAGCACAGCAGCTGATCTGAACTTTGCTAACTCCGCCATCACACAAATTAACAATGATCAGGGTAAAAATCCAACCAATAAATAACTAAAGTAATTCCAATTACTATAGACTAAGGTAATTCTAATTAGCCAGTTAACTAATTAATTACCACTGGCTGTGAAGATTCACCAACTTTTATTTTCACTTTTAATTTTAAGGGACACTTTTAATTTTCACAATTTGTTCCCCTGATTTAATTCTCCCACCAGGAGTTTCTAATATTACTGATAAGCTAATTATCCCTGGAAGAGACCCCAATATATGTAGTGGATTTTGATGGTATTGTATGGTTGATGTCACCTAGTGTGATGTATGAGGTCAGCTGTGAAGGCTCCTGAGATAAATGTAGATGTGAATTACAGAAGGCCCTTCTTGCTACCACTTACGACCTCACACATATCTTTTTTACTAATGAATGTGGCTACGTTAAAAATCTAGGGTACTGATATGTAATGTGTTGTGGTAAATTACACACACACACACACACAGAGATTTAAGAAGTCTAATAATATTAATAAAATTTATAACACACTGAACTAACTCAGGCTATTTTAGTTTTTAAAGTTAAATTTTTTGATAAATTTATTTTGTTCTGAACCAAATGTTTAGTTGGCCAGAACATAAGAAATATTATGGAATCATAAATGGAATGCAAAATCATATGACATAATAAATGGAAAATGTGTACTTAATTATTTCAAATGACTGGTTAATAATTATTATATTAAGATAGTCACAGGAGAACTTATTACTAGATATGCTGTTGGGATGGTGTCATCACTCCTAGTCTATGACTGCCAAACATTGTCCGTTGACTTAAGGAATAAATATAGTTTAATTTCCCCAATGTCATTGCTTTATTTAATGCTGAATTAGGGGTAATTTAGATGAAAATGTTGTTGGTGAAAGTCCAGCAGGCCAGATATGACTTATCTGCCTGCATCGATCCTGTACAGAAGTCTGATGGCCCCACCTCTCCGTGCAGGGGGCAATATACGGCTGCTCTGGCACAATGACAGACTGCTCTGGTCCACACTTGTATATATTAATACAGTATTTGACACCGCTTTGGTGCCAAATAGAAACTCACAGTTCTGAAACAAAAGTATTGGTCATGTGTCAGAACTCTATCTTCTGAACCACTTCTGTACACAACACTACACACAACAACACCACATAGACTAGGTCAGATCTCTCTGACCACACAGCACATCTTACCAAGTTGGTTTCACATAGTATCAGTTCCCCAAGACTACATTACATCTGAGATATGTTCAATAGCTTCCTGCTATTAAATAAGATAGGTGATATGTTCCACTGATCTCAACACTAGATCCTTTTTCATAGTTTCATTTAGGCGTTCCTATATATTTTCTTTGTATGTATGTCTCTAGACCCTGATCTAGGGCTGGGGATCTAGAGCGAACACTTACTTATCGTAATCATTTTTATGATATGGCAGTATCAATCACTCGAATTATTAAAATATACAGAATAAATATTATTCATTCTTACCAGAATTCAGAAATGAGAACACAGTTAAAGTTTGCTAGCAAAACTCAGCTGAGCTGCTGGCCGTATGATGGCGTCCCACTTATAAAGTTATATTCTTATGGCATCAGCACCATTCATGGATTCAAACTGTGTCTCTGAACAGACTTATGTTAAATGGCAAACTTTCACCTCTCTATCACGCTACTATAAAATGCGTTGACCAATCGCCGACCTCCCCCCTAACTTTCAAATTGGCAACCAAAGTCACTTCAGTCAAATCTCAGTCAAGTATGTATTACGGTCTGTTAGTCCGTCTGCCTCTACTTGTTTTTTCATAAAAACACACTTGGTTTTACATGTATTTCCTACACGAATCTGCTGTCTAAGTTATTTTTAGCTACAATTCTCCACCACATTCCCTCTCTTTAATTACAGCTCGATTTTTTACGTTTGCAGACTCAAGGCCAAGATTTTGGTTACTTTTAGTGACATAGGTTAACAGTGCAGTCGTTTGTCTGTTATGAACAATACAGTCTTTTGTCAATATCTTCCTTATTATCTATCCGTCTGTATAATTGAAAGCATATTATTTCTCTGCTCAAGATGGGCTATCAAACTAGCTAGGTTTTATTTTCATAACTCTATTATTAAGAAAAAACGTATTTTTTCTCAAGTTTAATTTTTTGAAGCTTGTTCGAGATTCTTCCCTCATGTGTTTTGCCGCGGCATTCAAATAAAGACCAAGTATCGAAAAACACCCAAGAAATGACTGTCTCGATCCAGAGCTAATGTCCATTTCTTGTCCATTTCCTTACTTTATGTCAACTCGGGACGTGACTTTTTTCCTTTCACCCCCCCCCCCCCCCCCCCCCCCCCCCCCCCCCCCCCCCTCCCCCCCCCCCCCCCCTTTCCTTGCGTCTTTTTGCCATTCGAACTTCAAACACGTGTTCAGTCATATTTTTCCTTTTTTGTGTGTCCTCCATTCTCTCCCGTCTACAAAAGGTAAACGTTTCGTCTGCACTTCTAACTCGTTAGTTTTAACTGGCGGTGGGAAGTCTGGCATGGGCGAGCATGTCTCCTAGTATCTTACGCATTATTTTTAACCCTACATTTCATCGTTAATTTTGGAGATATTTTAACGTTGTATCATTGTGACATCATCACAATCATATGAATAAGAATTCCACTTAGTAAATCAGGGTGGCGGCTTGAACGAGCTGAAATTAATAATTGCTTAATTCTTCATAAAAGGTGGTGGATCAGATATAAGTCAACAATTGCCCTGCCCAATGTATCATTGTTCTTGACTTCTGAAATATCTTATGAATACTCCGTTGAGATAGATGCATCATTATCCTTCTACAACTCTGCCAAGAGTAATCTTTGGATACCTTTGAAGACCCTTATTAGATACTCTTGAGTTTTGGCCATTGTTGGACCACTACTGCAAAGCAGGGGGGTAAATTCTGTGACAGAAAGCTCTTCTTACTTTTTGTATTCTTATTTTGATATTTTTGTCTGTCCCTCCAACTTTGTTTGTATTGCTGCCAAGATATGTTTATGATTCCACCATGTTTTAGTGGTGTTTCTTCATGTTCAACCTTGTTATTATTTCATGCATTTATTCTCATTATCTTTGTCTTTCCCTGTGTATTTTCAGACCATCCTGTTGTGTATTCTTATTGAGTATTATCATTTTATCTTGCAACTGATTATGGTTATAAGACAGATGAGCCAAGTCATCTGCAAAATCTAGATCATCAAGCTGTTTAGTCAGATTACACTGGATTGCATTTATGTTGTGTGATGTCGATGTTTTTATAACCCCATTTATTGCTAGTAAGTAAAGAAATAGAGGCAAGAGGCATCTCACTCCCGTTTTAATCGCAAATGGTTCTATAAGTTGTCCTTCATGAAGAACTCTGCATTTAATGTCTTCTTACTTACTTACTTAGTCGTTCCCCTTCTACCGTGAGGTGTAGAGGTTTGGAAGAGAGAGCGCCAGACCATTCTATCAGCTGTCTTCTTCCTGGCCTGGTTCCATTCTAGTCCTCGGTCCTTCAAAGATTGTCTAATGTTGTCCTCCCAGCGGACTCTGGGTCGTCCTGGAGGTCTGGATCCTGGCTCTTTGTTTCCCATGCTTGTCGTGGTAGCCGATCTTCTCCCATTCTGCAGACATGGCCAAACCATCTTAGTTGGGACTGTTCTATTTGGGTCTGCAGCGGATGGGATTTTAGGCCTTGACGGATCGTCTGGTTTTAATGTCTTCACGAGTCTTATTTATTAGGTAAATTATCTACATAGAAACTCTATAATGCTCCTTCACTTTCCAAAGTGATTCTGTGTCTACACTGTCAAATGCCATTTAATAGTGCACAAATTCAATGTATAACAGTGAATTCCATTCCAGACTTTGTTCAACTATTATTCTCAATGTGGCTATAAGGTCTGTACAGGATCTGTTCTGCCAAAAACCTACTTGATCATCTCTCAGTTGTTTGTCAATGGACTCTTTTAATCTCCCAAGGATAATTCTGTTTAATAATTTTCCTGACTAAAAAGTATTCAGTGGGGTACTGAAAGATGAGATAGGTCTTATTTCACAGCTGGCATTTGCCGACAATGTTGCCCTAATTGCTAAATCAGAACTCATCTTCAAACCAACCTGCAAGTCTGGAAGGAAGAGCTAGAGATAAGAGGGATGGTCATCAGCAGCTCCAAAACAAAAACCAATGTGATATCATGAGAGGAAAGAAGACATCAGATTAAGCTGGGAGAACAGGTCCTGGAGTGAGTAAACCAGTTTAAATACCTCGGAACTGTTACAGACTGGAAGGGAGGCATCAATGAAGAGTTAGCTACCCAAAGAGCAGCAACTTTTTCCGGTTATAAGTCAAAGATTTTTCAGAAGAAGAGAAGTTAGCAAGAAAACTAAGATAGCTGTATACCGCTCCACCTATATTTCAATCTTGACATATGAGTGCAAGTCATGGGTATTGACTACAACAAATAAAAGCCAGCTCCAAACTTCAGAAATAAGGTATCTGAGGAAGGTGGTTGAAGTAACAAGAATAGATATGGTCAACAACCAGACGATATGGCAAAGCCTCTAAACCTAGCCATTGCAGACTAAAGTAGAACAGTCCCAACTACGATGGTCTGACATGTCTGCAGAATTGAGATGATGTAGCAAAATCTGCGAGAATAATCGCTCATTTCAGTAAGATTTTAGTCATAAAATGATAATAAATAAACCCGCCCTATTGTGTCTGACGGTGATACTCTCACACGCCAGCATACCGCTGAATTTTGTGCAGTGCTAAAGCCTATAGAACGATCCTACGGTAAAAATCTAACACGCGTTTTAGTTTCGGTTTCGAAAACGTACTACTAATATTTAACATTTTGCCAGATCTGCTGCATACACAATGCAGCCTAGCCTTATAATTAACGCTTTGTTAGAAATGTAACGCCAAACTGCTGTCTGAAGTAACGTAATCTGTCAACAGTAACACAAAATTTGGTAGTCTTTTGGACTTTTTCTAAGTAGCAATAACGAGACGACTGTAATACATTAACGCAAAATGCTACCAACGCATGCCAAAACCCGCGTCGTTCTGCACGCGAGACTAATAGTATATACACGATGTGGCAAAGCCAACAGAGGCAAACACGCAGACAATTTTATTTCCTCCTCGCGGTAGTGTGTCTGACGTCACTAAAACAAGTAGTTATTTGAAAAATACATGCTAGCAAGAGATGAGACAAGGGGGAAAGATGGCCGTCTTGTGTAAAATTTTTATTTGACGATTGCCGGTGACAAAATTGAAAATCTAAACCATAATGAATCTAGTCATAAAAATCATATGGTAGTATAGCTTAAAGTCCACTGAGCAAGAATATGTTTTAAATAATATGATAGTATAAGTATTAACCAAGTTATTGAGAAAATACTAAATGTCTACGGACGCGCGACCAGACAGACTGTTGTTCCTCCTTGTTTTTCATAACGTTAGTGGGGACGCCAGCTTAGAGAGAGGCATTGAGGTGGTTTCAAATTCGCATGGGTAAAAAGAGTATAAGGAGGAGAGGGGAGCGGTAAGAAAATTGTTACCCAAAACTAACATCTTTTTGTATTGGCATAACTAAAGCAGGCTGGCCAATCGACTACCAGACGCAGAGTTTGTTTGGAATTATTTTTGTTTTTCAAAAACTACATTTGAATTCTGGTAGTCGCAAGCTTTCGATTGGCCAGTGCTAATAAATATTAGCAAAAGGCTTTCACTATTCATTGCCAGTTGAACAAAATTTTTCATTCAAATACGCTGAGATCAGCTGTGTTAATTGTAAAATTAAATAAAGAAGTATTCACAGTCTGGGCAGTGCAGAGGAAACTGAGGCCATTTCTTTGCAAGTCAGCGTCATTTGTTTATATTTCTTGAACTTTGTGGTAAGAATGCTTTATGAATTATTATGTTTAATCCCACTGCCAAAGTTAGATACTGCTATTGGGAAAAGTGAAACGAGAGCAGACATTGTTGTACATTGGTATCTAACTGATGTATTGTTTGTAAAGAGACAATCTTACCAAAGGAAATGTGGTTACTCCACATTATTTTATTGAGGAAAACTATGTAAACGTACAGTGGCGTATCTGCCATAGGGACCTGATGTGTGGTCACAGCAAGGTGTGAGTCATGTAAAATTAGGGGCGAGTGCACCTGTAATGCACGCGAGGCTGACCCCATAGCACCGTAGGAAAATAATAAATATAAAAAGTGATCAGATATAAAAGGCCAGGGTGTCCTTTTGTTGCAGAGGTTTTATTTCCTGTTGCCAAGCTGGTAACAGGAAACCTGCTGAGTGAGAATAAAGCCATCAAGTCTCCAACCATTCGTTTATGCTGTCAAAAGATAACGGGAGCTTGGGCATTTTGCGAGATTGAGATTTTCTGCAACTTCATACTGTATTATCATTCTTCAAGGAATCCCAGGTGATGTGTTAAGCATCTGGGTATATCTGACATTTTCGATTAATAAACACTGGTATTTCAAATCATACTCAGGAAGTTTATGGGGTATGATGAAACTACAGCCCCTCATACACAGTGACTCTCCCTTTTAGATGAATAAAGTGTAAGCTGTGAACATTCCAACAGAATAGATATATATATTGACTTTGTAGTTTAGTGGACAAAGAGTCCAGATATTTTAGTTGATCTTTTCTGTAAACTATCTTGTCCTCATTTTCAAAGACCTGTCCAAAAGATATGGCTGGACAGGCAGATTAAATTGTACAGAAAAAAAAACATCCATTTTAAAGAAAAACTTAACCACTGATTTTATTCACTTCCTCATAGAAAATTAAAGTGTTTTTGTGTTGTGTACCATCATTTCATTTCTCCCCTAGACACTAGGTACATCATACACCAGACACTAGAGCCAAAATAGTGACTGTCTGAGATCTAGGGAGGTAGCGTTAGGTTCCCTGCACATAATTCATCATCATCATTTATAGAGTCAGGGGCCTACATGTGCTTGACCTCACACGGTTAATACAGACACGGATTTCATTCTTTTAGGATACCATCATAACCTCCCCAGCAAATCAAACTTTGCTACAGATGATCAGCTATCATGGCAATTATGAGAAACTGAGAGCCAGGGATCCAGACCTCCAGGGCAACCCAGCGTCCATTGGGAAGACAACATTAGACAATCTCTGAAGGACCAAGGACTAGACTGGAACCAGGCCATAAGGAAGACAGCTGATAGGATAGTATGGCACTTCCTCCTCCAAACCTCTACACCTCATTGTAGAAGAGGGATGACTAAGTAAGTATTTTTCGTGGCACTGATAATAACACTATTCCTCTATAATGTGTGCATTTTTGTAAATTTTCTTTCTTAGGTAACTTTTCTAGATAACTTTCCTTCCATTCTGCTAGTACTTCTTCTCTCAGCGGTGGTGGTAATTTCCCCTCTGCTAAAAGCTGCTCCTGACACGAACAAAGCACTCTGTGTGGGTCGTGCAAACCTCAGAGATTTGGGTGGACTGACAATGACACAGCAAGCATTTAAGGCCACGGAGTTTGCAATGCAATCCGCAAAAAGCCCAAGGCCATTGTCTAATTTACTGTATGGATGATTTTGGATTTTGTTACTTTGTCTTCTTTCCCTTTTTATTTCATTACTTTTATGTTGTTTTTTATTTAGAAACATACTTAAATTTGATTAGGATTGGATATTACAAATGTATGCTATTATTGGCCTTGATAATGTTGCATACCTAAATAATGATCAAAGTACATGTACGAATGAAAGGATACAGACTGCAAGATGAGAGAGAGAGGAAGGGCAGAATGTTAGATGGGTATGCATGCCCAATTCTTAAACCTTTGAAAATAAAGTTTGTTTGTTCGTTGTCTCTCTCAGACTTTGCCAAGTAATTTGTATATATCTGTAGAGGTATCAATATCTGTTTTGATGGTATCTGCTGGAATGCCATCTGGACCAGCTGATTTTCCATATTTCAAAAGCTGCATGGCTTTATTTATTTCTTGGTCTTTCACAGCTGATTTGTAGCTCCTTTTCTGCTGGCTGGATGTCTGGGGGATTTGTTGGAGCTGGTCTATTGAGAAGTTCATCAAAATGTTCTGTCCATCTCTACATTTGTTCTTGTATATTACTAAGCAATTTTCAATTCTTATCTTTGATAAGGCTATTTGCTTGCCTATATTTTTTCTTAGCTTTTTTGTGTTGTTCCTCATATTTCTGTTGGCTACAGCTTCCTCTGCTTCCCTTGTCAACTCTTCAATTTACTTCCTCGTCTCTTTTGATGTTTCTTATTACTTCTTTGTTTTCTTCTAGGTACACTTCATCAGCCTTGGCTTTGGAGATTCTGGTTTTATCTGCTTTCTTGTTTTTCCTGGCTTCTATCTTGTTTATGGTTTCTATTGTTATCCATGGTTTGTGCTGATGTTCTCTTTTTCCCAGTACCTCTCCATATGTCTCATTTCATATATTTTTTACTTGTTGTCAGTGGTCTTCCATATCCGCTTCATCATCCAGTTGTTGGGATTAATTGGTATGTGTTGGACACTGTGATTGAAATTATGTACGCCACTGCCACAAACATTTAAAATTTGCTGCAAAGGATTTTCTGAAAACCACAGAAATGAGGTATCTGAGGAAGGTGGTTGAAGTAACAAGAAGAGACATGGTCCGCAACCAGACGATACGTCAAGGCCTAAAATCCACCCCCTGCATACCCAAGTAGAACAGTCCCAACTAAGATGGTTTGGCCATGTCTGCAGAATGGGAGAAGATCGACTACAACGACAAGCATGGGAAACAAAGAGCCAAGGATCCAGACCCCCAGGACGACCCAGAGTCTGCTGGGAGGACAACATTAGACAAACTTTGAGGGACCGAGGACTAGAATGGAACCAGGCCAGGAGGAGGACAGCCAATAGGATAGTCTGGTGCTCTCTCTTCCAAACTCTACACCTCACAGCAGAAGGGGAACGACTAAGTAAGTAAGTAAGGATTTTCTGTCTGGACTAAAGGTAACTGAAAAAGAAAAAAAAAACTGAAAATTAACAACAAAGAAACCACACACATGCATATAGGGTACAAACACAAACAAATTACTATGTTTGTGGTGGATGTGTATAAATAACACTTATTATGTTACATATTTGTTGAAAGTGGTAACATATTGAGCACAGGTTACATTTATTTTAAAAAGTTGTAAAGAATTACTGAGTAAATTGTCCCCTGCAGGATATACAGATGTGGAAATGCTTCTCATACTCTCTCTCCCTGAAAAAACATGACCAACTTCCTCATCTTCACTTTCTATCTTCACTGTGTGTCCCTGAAAACAAAATATTGAACATATTCAAGTTTGAAACAAACCACTTCAGTCTTAAACATTGTCCCAGTTTGACAACTATATGATACATTTGTATGTATTTAAATTACTTTCTTTTCTCAACTGTTTATGTTTCTGACCCTGATGAAGATGCTTTAGTACATTTACATATACTATACTGTAACAGAAAAAAAAACACAAAGAACCTAGCAATAAGTAATAAAATGTTTAAATGGACAATACTTTAACAGATTTCTCAGTTTAACTCACTTTAGCTGTATAAAAATGTGTTTTCAAGAATTAAAAAGAATATTCACTTTCAAATCTGTACTGATGTCCTGTTTTATTTTTCTATCCAGGAATGGGATCTTCTGTTCCATATTTTTTTTGCAATCTGAAAAGAAAAGTGAATTATAGGTAACAAAATCTTAGACAATTTGTTACTTGCTGGTTATTTGAGATATTGAGATCACAAGAAATTTCACTCAATTTTTTTTTATTTTAAATAATGGTGAAAAAATATAACAACTTGAAAATATAAGGAAGAATGATACATGTTTAATGGTTGTAGGTCCAATGTCACATTCAACAGTCTTTGCTACACTGATTTTCTTCTGAATGATCCAAAGCTGTCAAGTGCATGCAAATTGTGTATACGATCATTTTTTAAAATTGTAACTTTTACCTATAATCTATCAATACTTATGCTTTATACACTACACTAATGCATTTGAGACAGTAAAACATGAGAAAATTATTTTAAAATGCTAGAAAGAATCAACTCAATGGTAAGGACCTGAGAATTATAAACAACATATACTGGCAACAAACATCAGCTATGACAATTATCAGCCACATAGGTCCGTTTCAGCAGATTAAAAAAAGGTGTTATACATGTGTGATGATAGTATGTCTGTGATGGCATTTTAGACAATTTGTGCCATACTGATTTTTTTTGAGTGGTTCAGAGATTTTCAAATGTATACTTCTTCTTCTTCTTTCGTTCGCTTGAAATATATTGTTTATATCTGCAATGTTGTTTCTTGTATAAACTTCACTGTCTTTTGTATTTCATACAGAGGTCCATATAGTTTTGCTTCCAGTGTTGTTTCTCTGGGCCAGTGGGTTTGCCTCAATATATCATATTCGGGGCAATCTTGAAGTACGTGCTCCGCAGTCTGGGGTGCCTGTCCACATGTACACATGGCTGAATTGCCAATCTTGAATTTTGTATACATGTGGCTGCGGAGGCGGTTGTGTCCTGTTCTGAGGCGCAGAATGACTATTTGTTCTGATCTGTTCATAGCTTGGTAGTCATCCTGCGTTGGTGTTGGTGGCTTTCTGATAGATTTGATCATCTTTTTCTTCTGATGGTATGTAACTGGTACATCCGGTTGCTCGTCTGCAGCACCTTCTTTAGCCAGTCCATCTGCTCTCTCGTTTCCTGGTATTCCACAATGAGATGGTATCCACTGCATGGTGACCCTGAGCTGGTTGCACAGTTCAGAAAGTAGGGCTTGTATGCCTGGCAGTTTTCTGGACTGAAGTGCTTAGAGTGCTGATCTTGCATCTGTCAGGAATACTACAGGCTGTGGACCGAGATTGGTGTTCAATAGTTTCTCAGTTGCCACCTTGATTGCCTGGACTTCTGCTCTTCGTTTATCTTGATGACACCAGCTTTTTGTTTGGGAGAGAGGGTGAAGAGCGTAGTGCTGCACTTGTCTGTATTGATGCTGACACACCATCTATTTGCCCATGAGGTTAAGGCATCTATAGCTCTTTGTAGCAGTTTGGTGGCCACTGTTGCATGCTCATCTGTGCACCATATTACCAGGTCATCAGCGTACATTGCCACTTTCATTCCATGTGGTAGTTCAGCAACCAGGTCGTTGATGTAGACTAGGAAAAGTGTGGGGGACAGAACCCCTCCCTGAGGGACGCCATGACGCAGTAGAATTTTCTTACTCTTGAGGCCATCTAGTTGTACTCAGGCTCTTCTGTTATGCAGGTATGCTTTCACCCATTTGTACATCTTACCATTCACTCTACAATTTCTCAGTTTCTTCAGAAGCCCTTCTTTCCAAACCTTGTCAAATGCTTTCCTTAGATCTATCCATGCTGCTAGTACCAGTTTCTTTTCTTGGAACGCATCCTCAATCTCTTGGGAAAGGTAAGTTGCCTGATCTTCAGTGGAATAACACTGCCTAAAGCCCGCCTGCTGTGGTACAAGAAGGTTTTCACTTTCAAGGTACCACTGTAGCCTGAGGTTGATGATACGTTCCATTGTTTTGCAGAGGCAGCTTGTAAGGCTGATTGGTCTGTAGCTGGAGGCAGTGGAACTGTCTTTTCCTGGTTTTAGGAGTGGTATCATGATTGCTTCCCTCCAGGTCTGTGGAACTCTGCCTGAGTTCCAACAGATATTGAAGATCTGCAGCAGCTTTGTTTTTGCTGCGGTTCCCAAGTTCTTAATCATTTCATTGGACACTCCATCAACTCCTGGCGACTTTCTCATTTTCAATTTGGATATTGCAAGCTCCAGTTCTCTGAATGTGATTGGTGCCTCCATAACTTCAGGTATGGTTCCATCTCGTCCTGCGTATTGTTGTTTCTCACGAGTCTCCTGTTGCTTCTCTGGGCTAACTTTGATGTTGTTGTCTTTAGCAAAGGAGTCTGCAAAGTGATCAGCTGCCTGTTTTCCCATGAGGATGTTTTCATCTTTGTACAGAGCAATCCTTGAGTTTCTCTCTGTACCTTCATCGTTAAGTTGTTTTACCAGCTTCCACAAATTCCTTGTATCTCTTTCAAAGTTCAAGGACTCTGTTTTCTCCTTCCAGCTTCTTCGCCTGGCCTGCAACTTGGCCCTTTGAAATTTGGCCTTAGCTTGCTGGTAGTTATTGTGGTGTTCTTGGCATGGACTGGTCTCTGCCTGCTTTCGAGATGTTTCCACATCGTTGTGCAGCTGCTCTAGTTCACTATTCCAATATGGTTTGTAGTGCTTACGAGCCCCTCTAGGTATTGTTTCACGAGCAGCCTGTAATATGCATCTGCTGAATTCATCGACTAGCTTATTGATGTCTTTGCCTACAGTCAGATCTCTAGCCAGTATACTAGTACGGTGCTGGTACATTGTCCAGTCTCAGTATTCCACCCTTTCGCCTGTCTATTCGGTCAGATCGGTAGCACTGGTAGCCTCTGATTTTGAAGGCTATGTCCTTGTTGAGGTGGGTTTCTTGCAAGCAACACACATTTACTTGCTCTTCATTCAAGATATTTTCGAGCTCTAATTTTTTGCTGTAGCCGTCTTTTTTACTATTGACGCCTTCAGCATTCCAGTGCATTATTTTAAATGGTCTTTTCTTTGCTTGGCCAGTAGCTCTATTCTCATGCCTCCTGGCTCCACGGGGCAATTGAGAAGGACCCCCAGTAGTAGGGGTTGGGCCCTTCCGAGGCAGAGGGCCCGGCACTGCGCCTGCCTGGGTGTCTGTCACAGAGCGAGTGCCATAACGTTTTGCAGATATAGGCATACTTCCATAGCGCATGTGCGTGGCATCCTGATTGCTGTGGTGTGCCTCTTGGCTGGTTGCCTCCATCTTCAGCACCTTGACTTGCTAGGGCAGACTGTGGTCTTGCTCGAGTGTAGGAGGGCCTGGCCAGTCTTGGTTTTTCAGCCACTGATGGCTGTACTTGAGCCCCATCTCCACGTCAAGGAGCTGGCCTCGATGGGGAAATGTATACTAAATGTGCACCCGTGTGTTACTGGGGCCCGAAAGGGAAGCATAGAATAGTAACACTGTTCCCTGCCATGCATGTCGTAGAAAGCGACTAAGGAGGGTTGGGCATGGTGCTGGTTACCCCATCCTGTAAAATATTTAAACCACAAAAAACTTCAACAAACATGGACAAGTCAATTAAGGAAAATAAAACACAGCCATCCAAGACAGGGGAAGGTCCTCTCGCAGGGAGGCGTATGATGCAACACAGAGAAAGCCGAAAGGAGTCTGTGTTACTGACTAACTTTCTTTCTTCTAGAACTTCCAGATTTGGCACCTGGAATGTTCGGACATTAAACGAACAAGGGAAAGTGGCACAAGTAGCAGCAGAAACGTGGGAATATAAAATTGAGGTTCTGGGACTGTGTGAAACAAAGTGGAAGGGGGTAGACAAGAAAAAAACTCATCACAGGTGAATTGGTGCTGTCCCCAGGACATGAAGACAAAAGTTCACACCACAGTGAAGGGGTAGCTCTTATGTTATCTAAAGAAGCACAGAAAGCACTCATTGAATGGGAAGCCGTTGGACCCAGAATAATAACAGCTACTTTTAAAACAGCTAAAAGAAAATAAATGTAAATGTCATCCAATGTTATGCACCAACTAATGACAAAGAAGAGTCTGTGAAAGAAGCATTTTATACTAGACTACAGGAAATTATGGAAAAAGTAAAACGAAGAGACATCACAATTTTGATGGGTGACATGAATGCAAAGATAGGTACAGTCAACACAGGCTTTGAAGAAGTCATGGGAAAACATGGGCTAGGAATAATGAATGAAAATGGGGAACTATTCTCAAACTTCTGTGCTTCAAATCAACTGGCTACAGGAGGAAGCATGTTTCCACATAAGATAATACACAACGCAACATGGATATCACCAGACCACAGAACAGAAAATCAGATTGATCATAAATGCATAAACAAGAAGTTTAGATCATCATTGCAGGATGTAAAGGTATATAGAGGGGCAGATATGGCATCAGATCACCACCTTCTGATAGCCAAAGTAAAAATGAAACTCAAGAGATATGCAACAATGCAAAATTATAGACAACAATTTAATGTAGGACATCTAAGAAATCAAGAAACAAATTTGCAGTCACAGTATCCAACAAATTCCAAGTGCTCCAACAGCTGGAAGATGTAGAGAATACAGAAGACTATTGGCAGCAGGTCAAAACTGTATGGAATGAGACATGTGAAGAAATACTGGGGAAAAGGGAAAGACAACAAAAAGCATGGATAACAACAGAAACCATCAATAAGATAAAAGACAGAAAAAACAAGAAAGCAGAGTTAAACACAAGCAAAACCAGAAGTTCCAAAGCCAAGGCTCAAGAAGTGTACACAGAAGCAAACAAAGAAGTAAAAAGAAGTATCAAAAGAGACAAGAGGAAGTATATTGAGGAGTTGGCAAGAGAGGCAGAAGATGCTGCAACCAAAGGAAATATGAGAGAACTGTATAACAGCACAAAAAAGCTAACACGGAAATACAAGCAAACAAGTTGCCTCATAAAAGACAAGAATAGAAAACTGCTCAGCAATATACAAGAGCAAATGAAGAGGTGGACAGAATATTTTGAGGACCTTCTCAATAGACCAGCTCCACAAAACCCCCCGGACATCCAGCCAGCAGAAGAAGAGCTACAAATTAATGGTGAAAGACCAACGAAGGAAGAAATAAAGAAAGCCATAAAGCTTCTAAGAGATGGAAAAGTGTCTGGACCTGATGGCATTCCAGCAGAGGTCATCAAAGCAGGTATCGACACGGCTACAGAGATGTTATATAAATTACTTGGTAAAGTCTGGGAAAAGGAAGAGATACCAGCAGAATGGAAGGAAGGATATCTGGTTAAGTTGCCTAAGAAAGGAAATTTACAAGAGTGCACAAATTATAGAGGAATAATGTTAATATCAGTGCCAGGAAATAGGGGTGATGTGGCTAGCATCACACCGGCTGCCTTAACCTTACACCACAGTGAAGGGGTAGCTCTTATGTTATCTAAAGAAGCACAGAAAGCACTCGTTGAATGGGAAGCTGTTGGACCCAGAATAATAACAGCTACTTTTAAAACAGCTAACAAGAAAATAAATGTAAATGTCATTTAAGGCAGCTGGTGTGATGCTAGCCACACGACTCCTATTCTGTCAATGGTCAAGAAAATATGAGCCTAACATCATATTCCTAGTATGACTCAATGGGCCTGTAACGGTATCCTTTACCTTTTACTGCCTGTTTTTAACCAGCACCTGAAGAGACATTCTGCACCAATTTTTGGTGCCTGTTTTTACAGAAATATGTTGTTCTGAAGAAAAAATAAATAAAATTACATCCTAGAACTGACTGTGATAACAATGTGTAGATAAGTTTCAAACTAAATGTGCACTGATGTTCTGAACATTTTATTGCAATTATATAAGTGTAAGTTAACAATTTTACTACTTTTTTTTTTTTTTTTTTTTTGAGGTTTTTTTTTCAGTTAGCTCTACACTTCACAAGACTTGACAGATAGGGCCTACTTTTTCACACCAAATAACATTTTATAGCATTTCACAAGATTCCTCAGCCAATTTCTCACGTTTTTATGTATAAACATATGCACTTACTAAAATAATGTAGTTGTTGTTTAAGGTTTTGCCTTCTAAGGGCGAGGCATGTTACTTTCAACGTAGACTATGTTCAACTTTAGCGCCACCGATGGCCTATTGTAACTTTTCGTTTACTTTGTACATCGACTTTAAGCAAACATTCGTACGATATCCATATCGACTTTTAAACCAAGATTTAACGCGGGAAACGCTATGAATTCTGCGTTTCTGTCTCTGCAGCATACTTGTTGTTTAGTTAGGCTATATACAACTAATATTTCGCACAGCACTAAAGTTGAATATTTCGCAACACCATAAATTTGTAAGTACAGTATCATAAGATTGTGATTGTTATTGTACTATCAATAATTATTTATTGCGACTTGTTAACACAGTGACATGTGATAATTATGTCATATTTCACAAAGATGGGTTACATGACAAAATACAAGAGAAATTATATATGTGCTTCTGTTTCATTTATTTTTTGACAATTGAGATAGATTGAATGTATGCTTTATTTCTGAATTCCTCAGAGTGGGGAGTGAGCGTTGAAGTCCCCTGCTATGATTGTTCTCTTGTATTCGAGTAGATTCCATTAGTTTCTCTGCGGTGTCTGTAGATATTAAAGATTTGGAAATGTCCGTCACTTCCCCAGATTGTCACTCGTTGTATGTCAGTTTCATCGTCGGTTTGAAGACTTTCGACCTCTGCCTGTACATCATTCCTTACCAAGGTTAGGATTCCTCGACAACTATTTTAGCAATGACATTTGTACATTGTGTAGCCTGGGAAATTGATGGATTTGTCCTTAAGTACGTTTCTTGAATCAGTGCAATTCGAACTTTTTGATTCCTCAGTAGTTTCTTTAATTCTAACGATTTAGTTCTTATTCCATCTACATTTAATTGTAGAATGTTAATATACTCCTCGGTAGCATATTTTTTGCCAGGAGCAGCCGAGGGGCGACCTGCTTATCGTGGACTTCTTGAGAGGCGACGTCCGAGCTCGTATATCTTAGGTTGTATTAGTGCCATGGCATCATGAGTTGTGATGACTTTCTTTCATCCCGGTAGTTATCCTCTTTTTCCATGCGGGGTGTGCAAGGCATGGTGGGCACTGTACCATCATCGGTGGGGAAGTATTATTTTCCCTTGCGGTCCTGTTCGCCTGATGTTTGTCCTACCGCCTGGGGGTAGACAGCCTCAATACCATGTTGCACCACCTCAGTGGGGTTCACTGTTGTGCAGTCCCCGCCACCAGATGACCGCTGTTTTCTGGAAACATCCATAATTTGTCAGCTATTTAGTCAGCACTAGCGCTTCTAGTTGGTCAAAAGGATCGTCACGTCGTGCACCATGGTGCCTTCACTATGAGATACTGTGGGTGGTTTGTAGCTGTGCTAGTCCAAGTTGGAGGCCATTCACAAGTAAAAGCAGGGCTTTGCAAGGGCGCTCAACATAGTTTGGCCAGTCGGTTGAGACTGTTACCGAGGGATGGCAGCCACTGTCTTTGTGGCTTCTGGAAGCCATATGTCAAGCTTGGAAGGTCAAGGTGGACCAGTGAGTTTGAGCCACTGGTTCAGTTCTCCAATGCGACCGCTCTTGCCCAATGGTGCTACCACTCTTGGCCTCCCCAGATCCCCCCGCCTTCGTTTGTTATGAGCTATCAACAAACTTCAATCATATTCAAAGAGGCGGATTATGGGGTAATTTCAAAATATTCCGACACCGGATAATTTTGATCGTAAGGCAAAGGCCAACTCTCCCATAAATGGTAATAAGATGTCCGATTCCATTGTGTACAAACTTACAGACAGATCGGAAAACTCATACAACAGCGTGTTCAAAATGTAACCATCATTACTTTATCAGAAAGTACTCTTGTCATAACAAGTACAAGACAGGAAACGCTTATGTCATGTCTCCGCCACGTAAACGAGATCTTGGGCTAATCTTAGCCAAGCTGTGCCGCTCCCTGACGACTGCGAGTTATTATCTCAGCAAATCTGGGTAGCGTCAAGAAAATGTGATTATTATCACCTACAGGGAGTGTCAAATAATTCGACAATACTCAAATATCTGCTACTTAGCAGAAAAATAACGAAGAAAAAAGGAAAGAAAGAAAGAAAAAGTGCGACAATTGAAAGCACATAAATAAAATCAGTACCACAAATGTACCGAAACTGCCGGAGAGAAACAAAGATCGATAGGGGACGCCCCGTTTTGTCACTTTCACTCTTTGTCCAAACCATTTTAAGTCAAATGTTGTGAACATACATGTAAGTGCTGAAACACAGTGAGTGCCATATACAATGTATCCTTTTAAATAAGTCAAAGCAAAATCAACTAGATTTCTTGGTATGGTATTAGATCAGCAACTAAACTGGAACAAACACATAGACCTATTAGTGCAAAGCAGTAGGGGACTTATTAACATGCTAAGATATGTGAAAGGGAGTGGTTGGGGAGCCTGCAATAAGAAAATGATAACCTTCTATAAATCATTTATTAGGGGCAAACTTGACTATGCCAGTGTTGTCTATGCATCAGCCGCCCCGAGCAATAAGAAAAAACTAGACAGAGTACAAAACCAGGCACTGTCAATAATAGCAGGTGCCTCAAAGGGAACATCAGCAGAGGCACTAGAAGTAGCGCTAGGCATTATACCCCTGGAGCTAAGGAGAAAAGAACTGAGATTCAGCTACTGGGCAAGAGTGGCAAAAGATCCAACTCACCCAGCACACAAAACCTTTGATAGGGGTAACAAGTACATAGGCCACATTCCATTAAACCATAACAGATACCCGTCAGGGTGGAAAACAATGGATGAAGTGGATCAATACCCAGACCTATTTAATTCGATAAACAGTAGTGCTCAGTACAAAGCAAAGATCCCACCATGGGAATTAAGAGTGCCAGAAACTGACTCCCACTTATCAAAGATCATAAGCAAGTCTAACGACATAATCTCAGCAAAAAGTAAAGCACTAGAGTACATAGAACGGTATATAAATAATAGCCTAACTATATATACTGATGGGTCAAAAGATGAAGAAGGACAATTAGGAGCAGGAATAGCAATACCAAAATTAAAAATTTATAAAAGATACAAAGTAACAGGTAATACATCCATCTTTACAGCAGAATTAGTGGCAATCCTAAAAGCTTTAGAAATAGCTGCAGAAAATCCACCCAAAAAAGTAACCATTCTCACAGATTCCCTATCATCAGTATTAGCTATCAGAAACAGAAATGAATGTAGCAGGCCAGATATTATAGAGGAAATACTACAGGTTAATACATATCTACAAACTACAGGATGCAGTGCAACACTAACATGGATACCATCACATGTGGGAATAGCAGGAAATGAGCTTGCAGACAAAGAAGCCAAAGGGGGGAGAACTAGCCATAACAAAATTGAAGTAGGCTTAGGGAAGTTTGAAATTAAGAGCTTAATTGCTCAAGAAATAACTAAAGAGTGGATAACAGCATGGGACCAAAGTAAAAAAGCAAGACACTCATATAAAATCCTTAAAAAACCAAGCAAAAAATGTCAAATAAAAGATGAACTAAAAATACCAATTAATAAAAAATTGCTGAGGCTCAAGCTTGGAACTGGATATTTCATGATTGAGGAACCCACATGTGAAGAGTGTCTAGAACCAAACACAATTAGACACTTTCTGGTGGACTGCAAGAAATATGACCAACAGAGGCAAAACATTAAGACACACTGTAATAACCACAAGGTAGAAATGAGTGTAGAAAATCTCATAGGCACAAAGACCCCTTCAGAAATGCAAAAGTTAATAAAACACTATATTACAAAAACTAAAGCTAACATATAAAAAAAAAAACAAGGATTTGAGCCAGTAGTCCAAACTGGTGAAAGACTCGCCCCAGATACATACAGATTAACCAAATAAACCATCCAGTGAAAATTAAAAACATACTAACTTAGAAAATAGCATATTTTGGATTTTTTTAAAAACCATGTTGAACTATAACTACAAAAGGAAAAATACCGACTAGAGATAATATAGTATAAAATAAATACAAACAAAAACATATTACAATAAAGGAAACACGTCCTGATATAACCAACAACTCCATGTACATGGTAGATGGTTGAAAGGGGCGTGCTACTGTGACGTACGTCTAAGTATGACAAATGAATTTCCCTGACTCGATGGATTATAACAGAATATTGGCCTCTAATAACTTTAGAACCCCTGATCATCTATTGTAACTTTAACCTGCATGCAGCATTTCCACGAGAATTTTACACGCTGGATCATTAATATGTAGCCTGCTATCTTCTGTGAACTTTTGAGATCGCATGGCCTTTGATGGGAGGTTAAATCACGCCCACGACCATCTCTGAGAACGATTTATAGCAATCTTTTCCTTAACGCCGGCCCAAAAGAGGACGTGGCCAGAGACACTCCTGTTTCTAGAGCAATTAACAGCAGTTCATTTTCTTACCTGGCTGTCACCCCGCCTGGTGGGAGTTGCCAAAGCTTCTCAGAACAGCGGTACCATCAAAGACAGGCTGATCTTCAGAATGCAACGTGGAGCGGTATACGATCTAAAGAATCAGGGAACTCTCAGCTAACGTAGTTAGCTTCTCGAGAAATTTTCGCACCCTTATGCGAGAAGCCTGAGACGAAGAAGATCGGTAGACCGGGGAAAACGGAGGAAACACAGCGGTTAACACAACGGCGTTGTACCTCGGATTTTGCTATACTTCAAGAAAGGTGCGAAAATCCAACACGTCCCATTTAAGTTACATTCGAGATGTATAAATAAAGAACTCCGAAAACTGCATTTTATCGTTCGTTCTGACAGAATCCTAGTTTCACTAGCATATAGCCTAGTCGGATTCCTGCTAGATTTCATCTACCTTCGTTGACTACTGGAGTGTATTCTTTCTGCGCAGACGGTAATTTATTCATTAGCTTCGAGTGATCAGTGGTCTAGTTATTTCACTGGATTGTGGTGTAAATTTAACCTTATTAAATAAACCCATTTTCAAAGTTCTAGTGCAAACTAAATGTTACATCTAAAAGTATTTCCTAATACAATTGACGCGTAAATTAATTTTGCAGACATTAAAGAGAATTATAACTAGTAAATACAGTTTAGTTCTGTATAGATAGATGTGCTTTTGATTATTTTTAACTCACGGGGAGTTTTCCTGATTTGTTAAATTGACGACGCTAATAAAGTAAATAGGCTAACTGTAATTTATCGCGTGTTAGATTATAATATGATTTGTAATGCTTTTCTTGTTTTGATTATCTTTCATTCAGAACGATCATTCAACCTGCATCCCAGCAATTATAAATTATATACAGAGTTCTGCCAGCTCAATTCGATAACTCCAGTAACATATGAACTTTTTTAAAGCTAAACTTGTGGCGACCTGTAATGGACCCCGCTCCTCTGAATTTAACTGAGAATAAAGCCACCCAAGAAACACTTTAAAATACTAGTTCATATAGTCCTTACAGTAAACTGGAAGCAGAACATATTTTATTCACTGCCCTATTTGTGAAGAAGAACATAGATCTACCTGAACACTGTCTGTCAAGTATATTCAGGGGATTTTACCCACCCCCGAAGATGAACTTACCTCAGTGTTTTTAACTTGTGACAGTACGGAAAAAGAAAGTTATCTCCACCAGCTGTGCCAATTTTAGGAACCACACCATACCTCACGCTTAGCCAAGTGCCTGTGCCATTCATTAGGAACTTTATCTAAACCAACAGTAGCCTTTACGCTTCACCGTCTGGCGATTTTTTGAGACTATTTGTTACCTCGTTAAATCTGGGGCCTGACACGGAAGAAATAAGACGACCAGTCCATTATTCCACGGTATTAGCTGCTGTGGTAAATGATTCCTAGAGTGCCAGAATTCACCATTTTGGTAAGTCTGCGTGTGTGTCTGTGGGATGGCCAGCCCTAGTGTGTTTTTTTGAATGAAAGGAGATTTAATCTTTTCTTTACCCTTTTAATTAGTTCGACCTAGTATTAAGGTGCATTATATTCCTTGTACGGGACTTCTCCTAGCGGGATTGTGTAACTGTGTTCATTCCCCCCCCCCCCCCCCCCCCCCTGCCATCAATGGTACCTATACCTTGTAGCGGTATGGCAGCTTGCGTACCCTGACAATCCCCAGAGCTATGCCAGTGGGAGTTTTACTCCTGGTAGGTTCAACCAAGCTGGACTGGTCTGTGTGGGTAGGGGTCAGACAAAAGCTGGTACCCTGGTCCTCCAGGTTGGGGGTTTTAGCATAGGGCTGACACCCCTGTCTATGTAAAAAAAATAATGAAGTTACGGAAACAACATCAAATGAACAAACTTTGCTGCGGGATGGACATTCGGAGTCTGTGGCTCGTGTGGCTGTCGGTGGTGGGGGCCGAAAGGAAGCCACTGACATGAAAACGGATGTCCTGACCGCAAAACAGGACACAAGAATAGGATTTTGGAATGTCAGGACAATGTACGAGACAGGTAAACTGGGACGGGTCACGGCAGAGGTGAGAGACTATGGTTACAAATCCTGGGGATAGGCGGGAGCGGATGGACGGGGGAAGGAAGGGTTAAAACAGCAGCGGGAGAGGCAGTGCTTTGCTCTGGAAGAGAGGATGGACAGCACAGTGAAGGCGTAGCCATTATTCTACAGAAAGGGATGGAAAGGACATTGCTGGAATGGAGGCCCATCAACAACAGACTGATACGATTGAGATTGAGAGGGAGATTCACCAACACTACAATAATACAATGCTACGCACCAGCGAGTGATAGCGATGAGGAGGTCAAGGATGAATTCTATCAACAACTGCAGAAAGAAATGGAGGACACACCTAGATATGATCTTGTTATAGTAATGGGAGACCTCAATGCGAAAGTTGGTACACACAATACATATAATGAAAGAACAATGGGGAAATGCGGCAGCGGAATAGCAAACGAAAATGGGGATAAGCTAATAAGTTTCTGTAGCATTGACAATCTGGTCATTGGAGGAACGCTTTTCCCACATGAGGAAATTCACAAGTTGACATGGGAATCACCGAATGGTCGGGACAGAAACCAGATAGACCACATCATGGTTAACGGTAGATGGAGACATGCATTGCAAGATGTGAAGGTGGGAGGGGGTGCGGATGTGGGAAGCGATCACCATTTGGTGGTGGCAAGACTGAGGGTGAGACTGGGAGGGGCTGGACCGGCTGTGGCTGCACAGAAGAGGTTTGACATCAGCGGATTGAAGGACCCCCTTGCCAGAGGGGCTTTTGCGGCCGACATTAAGAAACGATATCAATTTGCCAAAAGCCAGGAAAAGACATTGACTGATGATATGGACCAGAGTTTCAACACCATTTCAACAGTATATAAGGAGGGTGGCAGATCATGCTTGGGATTCCGGGGGGGGGGGAGGGGGCGGGACTGGATGGCACCAGGAACACTGGACACCATAGAGATGAGAGGGGAAATGGAAAGAGAGAGGGCAGAAGCGAGGTCCCCCAGGTTAAAGCAACTGTATAGCGAACTGTGCAGTCAGCTGGACAGGGAGGTTGAACGCCAGACCCGAGCCAACAGAGGGAATTTCCTAGACGATCTTGCAAAACAGGCAGAGGGGGCGGCACTGAGAAATGAACAAGGCACAGTATACAAAATGACTGAATTCATCGGCGGAAAACGGGGTGCAAACGGTGTTGCATTAGTAAGAGATGGGCAAGGGGATCTCATCAGGACAGCAGAGGGACGGGGGACGGGATGGGCGGAGCACTTCGGAGAGACTCTGGACAGGGAAATACCAGAGACACAATTGAATGTTCCTGAGGCTGAAAACGATCTAGATGTAAATACAGACATTCCACGAAGGGAAGAAATCATCACAGCAATCAAGGGGTTAAAGAGCGGTAAAGCTCCGGGCCATGATAACTTAAATGCAGAGCTATTTAGGACAGACCCTGAGCTAGCAGCAGAGCTATTAGGGCCACTATTTGCACAAGTGTGGAAAGCGGAGACAACACCATCAGAGTGGAACAAAGGAATAATTGTCAAATTGACCAAGAAGGGAGATCTTTCAGACTGCAATAATTGGAGAGGAATCACTCTTCTCTCAGTTCCCAGCAAAATACTAGGCAGGATAGTTGTACAGAGAGTTTCAGGGGCAGTGGACTACGGGCTGGGGAAAGGGCAGGCGGGATTTAGAAAGAACAGAAGATGTGTAGACCATATATTCACTCTCAGGAACATTATAGAGCAGTGCTCAGGGTGGCAGGGACAGCTTTACATAAATTTTGTTGATTTTGAAAAGGCTTTTGACAGCATACATAGGGACAGTTTATGGAAAATACTGAGGGCTTATGGAATTCCAGGCTGCATAGTGTCAGTCATAAAGGGCCTCTATGCCAACTTTACGTGTGGTGTTGTGCAGAGCGACCTAGCCTTCGAGGTGAAGACAGGAGTGCGACAGGGATGCCCCTTATCGGCCGCTCTATTTTGGCAGTCATAGGCTGGGTGATGCGTCAGACGTCGGGGGGCAGTCCGGGAGGAGTGGGATGGACTGCATTTTCGACATTGGAAGGTCTGGAATATGCAGATGACGTTGCGCTGCTGGCACATTCACATCAACACATCCAGGAAAAAACGGATAGACTTAATAAATTTAGCCAGCAGGTGGGCTTGAACATCAATTTAAAGAAGTCTGAGGTCATGACGCTCAATGTGAGCAACCCTGAGCCCATATCAGTAAGGAATCAGCGGCTGGTGCAGACAGATACCTTCGCATACCTAGGAGGCATGGTGACACCAGACGGTGGGGCAGGCGAGGACATCGGCATCGGAGTGAATGGGGCAAAAACAGCTTTCTTTGGCCTAGATAGCATCTGGAGGTCCTCCCGATACAGCACGGGCACAAAATTAAGATTATACCAGAGTTGCGTGCTTTCTGTGCTTCTCTATGGTGCGGAATGCTGGAGAGTCACAGAGAAGGAAATGTCAAAATTGTCCTCTTTTCACACAACATGCCTAAGAAAAATTCACCGAATCTTTTGGCCGAATACCATCACCAACCAAGATCTGCTTACTCGTAGCAAGCAAGAGGACATGCATACCATCATAGCTGGCAGACGCTGGAGCTGGGTTGGTCATGTCCTCAGAAGAGACCTCGATGCCATCACAAGAACAGCTATGCTTTGGACCCCTAAAGGAAAGCGAAAGAGAGGCCGACCAAAAACAACTTGGCGGAGGACTGTGGAGGCTGAGATGCAAAGAATGAACCAGAGTTGGGGCATTGTACGAAGGATGGCCACCGACCGTGCAAAGGGGAATCAATTTGTTGTTGCCCTACAAGACGCCACTAGGCGTGATGGCCACTGACTGCTTTGACGGTCGGTGGTTAAGGATCGAAGAAGAAGAAGAAGTTCATTCCCCCCTCCCGTAAAATTTGTTGATTAAAGGGAGACATTTGAGAACCTTAGTTTTTCCTCTACCCCCCTTTATTGTAACCCCTTGCCCCAGAGTAATAAATTTACCGGTTGGTTAAATTGCCTATCTCTGATCACCCCCCCCCCCTTCTTGTCTTTTGGACCGGGTCTTGTCTGTTAGTAAATACAACCGGGAAACGGTGGATGGGATATTTCTCTTCAAACCCCCCTCTTCCCTTATCATATTTGTATTCTGTAACTTTTGATTTTTGACTGTAAATGTATAATTATTTGTGACTGATTTATGATAATAAAGGTATTGAACTTTATTTGTATTGGTTGTCAGCTGGCCCAAAACTCCAAACATTTCCCATCTGTGTAGGCTGTATTCATGTACGTTGCGCGACAGAATCACCAAATCGGTGAGTGCGCCTGAGCGACTGGAACTGACAAACAATTGTTTGTTCAGAAGAGAGATAGGAATAGTCTGGGAGAAACAGATATAGTCTTAATAAGAGACTGTCCTTGCTCTTCCCAGCGCTTGTGAATCTACTACCTCATTCTCCTAAATCCTTATTCTCACAGAGCCTTCAATATCACTCTACACTCTAAAGGGACCAATATCCATCAGAACCCTCTCAGATAAAAATTACGACAATATATGGTTAGTTCGTTCGAGATTCTGAACCTAGTTAAAATAGAGTGTGGTTGATTGTCTTTGTGAAGTAGGGTATAATCTTTAAAAGTAATTACTTCCTCTAGACCAAGCCGTTCAGTATTTGGGCCGACCACACAATAATTATAACAGGTTTGTTTTTCCACAGGAGCAGGCAGTTAGTGATAATAAAAGATTTGTCACCTTTGTATTCTCTGGCAGAGGGAATTGAAATTTTTTGGTTATATAATTGCTGGGACTGCGTGATTGTTTTACAGTCACTAAAGGGTTTTTGAAGTTACTAGAGTTGAGCTTAGCTAAAGACGCCTTGTTCTGACTTTTTAAGTCTTGTTAACACGTCTCTTCTCATAAAATTGACTTCAGGGACGGAGTTTGTTGTTAGAGAATTAAAATTTCGGGGAAAATTTTTTTTTTATTTTTTCCCTTTTAAATTGGTTTAATTTAAATCTTTCTCTACTGATAAAAATAGTAGATTTTTTTCTAGTGTAACTTACCAATTAATTGGCATAGTTGCTTGCGTTAAGAGTCTTAAGTGACAATAATAGCGGCGATAAGTTAACACACGAGGTCATTAACTAAATTGTTTTTTACTTTCGGTTTTTTCTCGTAGCGGCTTTGTTTTTTTCCCTTCTTGTTCTTTCTTAATACTCTCTAATAGTAGAAGCATCCAGTTCTTCAATCATGGCAGAGAGAATTAGGATAAGATCCATTCTGAGACAGGAAGCGAAAGACTCAGGATTAGACACAGAAGCCGCGAATCTGTTTATCACCCAGGAACTGCAAATATATGACGCGGAGCAACAAAGAGCAGAAGCAGAGAGGAAAAAAGAGAAACAAAGGGCAGAAGCTGAGAGGAAGGAAGAAAAAGAGAGAGAAGAGAGGGCAGAAGCTAGGAAGAAAGAAGCGGACGATCGTCAATTGGAGCAGAAGAAAATTGAGGCAGAGATGGAAGCTCGCAGGGAAAGAGAGAAGGAAAGACAACGTGAGGAGAGAGACAGGGAAAGACAGCATGAACTGGCGCTTAAGGCTTTAGAGAGTCGGGGCGCCTCTACTTCGAATAACGGAGAGCCGTCTTCGCCCCAGTCAATGGATCTCTCCAGCACTCAGACTGCCCAATTAACGGCGATGTCTTTTGCTTTAGAATCTTTTCCTAGCCCTAATGAAAAAATTGACAGCTACCTAGAAAAATTCGAAAGGCTCGCGAATCTGTATGGGTTAGAGAGTTCCCGCTGGGCACTTAAGCTCTCAACGTCACTAAAAGCTAATGCTTATGACGTATACACAAAGCTGGATCGAACCAACATGATTACGACATGCTGAAAAAGGCCTTGCTAGAACGGTTTGAGATGACCGCCCGAAAATTCCTGCAAATGTTCAGGAACAGCCGAAAAGAGAGCACGGAAACATTTTCACAGTTCTCTTCACGTCTCACGGGCTATTTGACAAAATGCATCGAATTATCGGACCTACCTCTTACATATGAGGGACTCCTTGAACTTGTTCTTGTGGAGCAGATAAAGTCAACTTTGTCAAACGAAACCCGTAGATTTTGGCGGAACAGGGCGCAGTCAGACTTGAGGACATCCTCAATAAGGCCGAACGCTATACCAATGCAATGGCCGAACTTCCCAGCACTAAACGTAAACCCACAGATGAGCCATCTCGAAAACAAAATCTAGAGCAGTCATCCTATTCTTCTAATTCCTCTCAGAATTATAACCAACGAGAAAATAATACCCAGAGATCTCCCCAGGAAAAATCGAAATTCTACAAAACCCGATACCCCCCCAACAACAATTCTGATCAACCCACCAGGCCTACGTGGCAGCGCGGCCACCAAGGTCAAGGAAAAGGAAAGACCCCTACACCGGGAACGTCTGATCAGGGCAAACAAACCGGTCCAAACCGCGTTGGATGTTTGCATACAGCCTCGAAAGGTAGAGTCAATGTCAGTGATTCTCAACCTGAGTGGGACCGACCCTCAACTCGAGGAACTGTAATTTTGAATGGTACCTCAACCACTTGTCTCTTTGACACTGGATTAAGTTTTAGTTGTATTGTTGCTAGACACCTAGTCAAACCAGATCAGGAGACAGAGGAAACCGTCAAACTTAGTGGAGTTTTTAAGAGTGATGCGCCCAGGACGCTGCCTATCGCACTGGTAGAAATACACTCTGACTTTGTCAGAGGTGTTATTAAAGCGGCCATAATGGATGATCCGATCTACCCAGTTATCCTGGTGTGTAGATATGTGTTTATTGGGAGACCAAAGGAGCCGATTGTGGCAGCGGTAACCACAAGAGGGCAAGCCAAGAAGGAGAAGGAGCCTGCACCAAATTTGTTGCCGAATGAACTGAAGGAGGCGCAACAAAAGGACCCTACTCTGGAGCCCTGCTTTAGAAAACTGCCCATGGCTAAGGACCCCAGAAACAACGGAGACATCTTTTCTAAAGATGGCGTATTGTATCGTAGAACGGGCAACCCGGACACGGGGAATAACCAGCTCCTAGTACCGATGCAGTACAGAAGCCAGATCTTAGAAATGGGGCACTCTCTTCCCTTTAGCGGACATATGGGACAAAACGCCACTATTCAGCGAATAAAAAACCACTATTGGTGGCCAGGAATGAACTCTGACATTATCAGGTACGTGAAATCCTGCGCCCAGTGCCAACGGGTAGCACCCAAGCACTTGACACCCCCAGTACCCATGGGGCAAATGCCAATAGTGGGTACTCCATTTGAACGGGTTGCTGTCGACATCATTGGACCCCTGGAAAGGACCAAAAGAAAGCACAGGTTCATCCTGACTTTAGTCGACACTTGCACAATGTGGGCCGAAGCTGTACCGCTAACATGCATAGATTCCAAGCATGTCGCAGAAGCCCTCGTGCAAATCTTTACACGGTTGGGATTCCCTCAACAAGTTTTGACGGACAATGGATCCCAATTCCGTAGCCTGTTAATGGAGGAGATCTTTAAGATCTTGAGGGCCAAACATATCCACACAAGTCTCTACCATCCGGCCGGAAATGGGCTCGTGGAACGTTTTAATGGCAGCCTCACCACCATGTTACGTAAGCTGGGTCAGGAGAAACCGGAAGACTGGGACCTATATATATCGGCTGCCTTATTCGCCTACCGAGAGGTTCCCCAAGCGTCTACGGGATTCCCGCCTGCTACACTTTTATTTGGCAGACCTATAAAGGGGCCACTAGAAGCCTTACTTCGGTCCCTGACAGACCAAAAGGCTGACGAGACAGTCGTCTCTGCAAGCAAATATGTATCTGAGCTCAAGGAAAGGTTAAAGCTAGGATGGGATCTAGCCAACACCAACCTTAAGAAAGCCCGCGCTAAATATACTAAAAGATACAACAAAGCTGCAAAAGAGAGAGAACTACAACCAGGGGAGAAAGTTTTGTTGCTACTTCCAACCGGAAGCAATAAACTTCGCATCGGATGGCAAGGGCCGTTTACCGTCCTTAAAAAGATCTCACGTACCAATTACAAGATCTCCATCAAAGGAAAGGAGAAGGTCTTCCACATAAATCTGCTTAAGAAATATTTGGAAAGACCGGTGCCATCCTCCGAGCATCTACTGGCTGTCGCCATAGCAACGGAAGACGAGGATGATGATGATGGTTGCATGGAGTATCCATTGCAACCCACAGAATCCTTTAAAGATGTCAAGTTCGGCGATAATCTCTCAGTAGAACAAAAAACAGAAACCAGGGCGCTACTGAAGCAGTACAGTGCAGTCTTAACGGATGTACCTGGTCGAACAAATCTCATCGAATTTGACATGAAATTAACAAACGAGACCCCTGTTCGAACCAAAGTATACCCCATTCCGTACGCTAAAGCTGATGCACTTCGCGGAGAAATAGACAAGCTGCGTCAGGCAGGAACTATCAGCGAGTCTACATCTCCTTACAGTTCGAGTGTAGTGCTGTTACAGAAGCCCAAAAAGGAAGTTCGGCTGTGTATTGATTACCGGTTGCTAAACGCCGTAACGGAATTCCAGCCTGAACCGCTCCAAACTGTTTCTGAGTTGTTCACCAAGCTCAGCAAGGCAACGATTTTCTCTAAGATTGACCTCAGTAAAGGTTATTATCAAATACCAGTCAAGGAGGAAGTTAAACCTTTGCTAGCTTTCAGCACTAGTGAAGGACATTACACATTTAATGTGATGCCGTTCGGATTGCATAACGCACCAGGAGTGTTTACCAGGATGATGAGAAAGCTTTTAGAACCCTTGCAAAGTCCCCACATCCATAATTTCATGGACGACATCTTAATTGCATCGGAATCCTACGAAGAACATATTGCTACCGTCGCTATGCTCCTTAGGAGACTACAGGAAACTGGTCTCACAGCCAGACCTAGCAAATGTCTCATCGCATTTGAAAAGCTGGACTTCCTGGGGCACACTATTTCTCACGGCTGTAGTTGGCCTATTAAGAAGAACGTGGAGAAAATAGTGGCAGCAAAAAGACCCCGAACAAAGAAAGACATCAGGTCATTCTTATCACTATGTGCTTACTATCAGAAATACATCCAGAACTTCAACGGACTGACAGCACCTCTGACTGACCTCACCAAGAAAGGTTGTCCTGATAAGGTCATGTGGGATCAAAAGTGCGAACAGGCATACAGCACTTTGAAAGGACAGTTGTCGGCATACCCCATCCTAAGGTTACCTGACCTTAAGAAATTTTTCGTACTGAGAGTTGACGCATCAGGTCACGGCATCGGGTCAACATTGCTGCAAGCCGAGGACAGTGACCCGAACATGCTATTCCCAGTAGCTTACGGCAGTCGGAAACTGAACAAAGCGGAACGCAACTACAGTGTCGTTGAAAGAGAATGTCTCGCTCTGATTCATGGCATCAGACGCCATCATGAGTTTCTGTATGGTACTTCTTTCACGGTGCAAACAGACCATGCTCCATTAGCTTTCCTGGGTGCCAATAAGGAATTCAACGCAAGGATAATGCGTTGGGCCTTGTTATTGAGTGTTTATTCCTTCAAAGTGGAATATATTCCAGGAAAACAGAATGTCGGAGCTGACTTCTTGAGTAGAAACTGGACCACGGAGGAAGAGGAGAAAATCGACGATGCCAATCATCCAAAAGCTACCGATCAGGGCAGCTTCATTGTCATAAATGAAACATGAAAACGAGTTTCCATGTCTCAAAAGTGGGGACGACTGTGACGTACGTCTAAGTATGACAA
Source organism: Oreohelix idahoensis (assembly GCA_024509875.1). Classification (NCBI taxonomy): domain Eukaryota; kingdom Metazoa; phylum Mollusca; class Gastropoda; order Stylommatophora; family Oreohelicidae; genus Oreohelix; species Oreohelix idahoensis. The sequence continues at coordinate 79,620 of JAMPIV010001597.1, forward strand.
ATGAATTTCCCTGACTCGATGGATTATAACAGAATATTGGCCTCTAATAACTTTAGAACCCCTGATCATCTATTGTAACTTTAACCTGCATGCAGCATTTCCACGAGAATTTTACACGCTGGATCATTAATATGTAGCCTGCTATCTTCTGTGAACTTTTGAGATCGCATGGCCTTTGATGGGAGGTTAAATCACGCCCACGACCATCTCTGAGAACGATTTATAGCAATCTTTTCCTTAACGCCGGCCCAAAAGAGGACGTGGCCAGAGACACTCCTGTTTCTAGAGCAATTAACAGCAGTTCATTTTCTTACCTGGCTGCCGCCCCGCCTGGTGGGAGTTGCCAAAGCTTCTCAGAACAGCGGTACCACCAAAGACAGTCTGATCTTCAGAATGCAACGTGGAGCGGTATACGATCTAAAGAATCAGGGAACTCTCAGCTAACGTAGTTAGCTTCTCGAGAAATTTTCGCACCCTTATGCGAGAAGCCTGAGACGAAGAAGATCGGTAGACCGGGGAAAACGGAGGAAACACAGCGGTTAACACAACGGCGTTGTACCTCGGATTTTGCTATACTTCAAGAAAGGTGCGAAAATCCAACACGTCCCATTTAAGTTACATTCGAGATGTATAAATAAAGAACTCCGAAAACTGCATTTTATCGTTCGTTCTGACAGAATCCTAGTTTCACTAGCATATAGCCTAGTCGGATTCCTGCTAGATTTCATCTACCTTCGTTGACTATTGGAGTGTATTCTTTCTGCGCAGACGGTAATTTATTCATTAGCTTCGAGTGATCAGTGGTCTAGTTATTTCACTGGATTGTGGTGTAAATTTAACCTTATTAAATAAACCCATTTTCAAAGTTCTAGTGCAAACTAAATGTTACATCTAAAAGTATTTCCTAATACAATTGACGCGTAAATTAATTTTGCAGACGTTAAAGAGAATTATAACTAGTAAATACAGTTTAGTTCTGTATAGATAGATGTGCTTTTGATTATTTTTAACTCACGGTGAGTTTTCCTGATTTGTTAAATTGACGACGCTAATAAAGTAAATAGGCTAACTGTAATTTATCGCGTGTTAGATTATAATATGATTTGTAATGCTTTTCTTGTTTTGATTATCTTTCATTCAGAACGATCATTCAACCTGCATCCCAGCAATTATAAATTATATACAGAGTTCTGCCAGCTCAATTCGATAACTCCAGTAACATATGAACTTTTTTAAAGCTAAACTTGTGGCGACCTGTAATGGGCCCCGCTCCTCTGAATTTAACTGAGAATAAAGCCACCCAAGAAACACTTTAAAATACTAGTTCATATAGTCCTTACAGTAAACTGGAAGCAGAACATATTTTATTCACTGCCCTATTTGTGAAGAAGAACATAGATCTACCTGAACACTGTCTGTCAAGTATATTCAGTGGATTTTACCCACCCCCGAAGAACTTACCTCAGTGTTTTTAACTTGTGACAGTACGGAAAAAGAAAGTTATCTCCACCAGCTGTGCCAATTTTAGGAACCACACCATACCTCACGCTTAGCCAAGTGCCTGTGCCATTCATTAGGAACTTTATCTAAACCAACAGTAGCCTTTACGCTTCACCGTCTGGCGATTTTTTGAGACTATTTGTTACCTCGTTAAATCTGGGGCCTGACACGGAAGAAATAAGACGACCAGTCCATTATTCCACGGTATTAGCTGCTGTGGTAAATGATTCCTAGAGTGCCAGAATTCACCATTTTGGTAAGTCTGCGTGTGTGTCTGTGGGATGGCCAGCCCTAGTGTGTTTTTTTTTTGAATGAAAGGAGATTTAATCTTTTCTTTACCCTTTTAATTAGTTCGACCTAGTATTAAGGTGCATTATATTCCTTGTACGGGACTTCTCCTAGCGGGATTGTGTAACTGTGTTCATTCCCCCCTCCCGTAAAATTTGTTGATTAAAGGGAGACATTTGAGAACCTTAGCTTTTCCTCTACCCCCCTTTATTGTAACCCCTTGCCCCAGAGTAATAAATTTACCGGTTGGTTAAATTGCCTATCTCTGATCCCCCCCCCCCCCCCCCTTTTCTTGTCTTTTGGACCGGGTCTTGTCTGTTAGTAAATACAACCGGGAAATGGTAGATGGGATATTTCTTCTCAAACCCCCCTCTTCCCTTATCATATTTGTATTCTGTAACTTTTGATTTTTTACTGTAAATGTATAATTATTTGTGACTGATTTATGATAATAAAGGTATTGAACTTTATTTGTATTGGTTGTCGGCTGGCCCAAAACTCCAAACATTTCCCATCTGTGTAGGCTGTATTCATGTACGTTGCGCGACAGAATCACCAAATCGGTGAGTGCGCCTGAGCGACTGGAACTGACAAACAATTGTTTGTTCAGAAGAGAGATAGGAATAGTCTGGGAGAAACAGATATAGTCTTAATAAGAGACTGTCCTTGCTCTTCCCAGCGCTTGTGAATCTACTACCTCATTCTCCTAAATCCTTATTCTCACAGAGCCTTCAATATCACTCTACACTCTAAAGGGACCAATATCCATCAGAACCCTCTCAGATAAAAATTACGACAGCTACAAAGAAAAGTAGCAAACACACTAATAAAAAATAAAAGTCAAAGCAAAAGGGATATAGAACGAAATTACAATTTGAATTATATCCCTTTAATACATAGAATTGATTATTGCACTTTGAATTACAGGATTACACCCCTTTTTTCAAAATAGTTTAATTAACTTAATTTACTAAACTATACTGAAATAAACAAAATCGACAATAAATCTTACTGTAAGTACGTAAATTTTATAATGGTCAGTAAATTTTAAAGATCATAAATAGTTGTCAAGTTTTTCTTTATACATTTATCTAAATTAATTTAATTATTATAAAATTTAAACGCTATTCTGGTATCTTACATCTGTGCAGGACGTTTTGCAATTTTCTTTGAATAAGTTGTGCCTAGAGTCACAAAAAGTTTTTTCTAAACAGAAGTCCAACACTTTTTTTTTTTTTTTTTTTTTCTAATGCAAATAACGCTGTGAAACCCAACGCCCTAATATCTGGCCTTTGGCTAGGATCATGTGTCTAGACACAGGGACCGGTACAGTGACATTCATGTGTCATTAGGTCTCTTGTGTGAGAACACAGAAGATCACTACGGTGACACATGTTGTCATTGGGTCTTCTTGTGTTGGGACATGTGGTCTTGACCAGGGCCGGGTTTGGGCGGGGATAATGCGACCTCATGCGAGGAAAAAATATGCGACCTCAAGCGAGGAAAAAAAAAAAAAATTTTTTTTTCTAATGCCCCTTTTGGGGTTCAAAATGAGGTCTATACGACTTTATTAGGTTTGGTATGTTAAGGTGTGTGATCCCGGCCCTGGCTAAGTGAAGAGCGTGAAGTAAAAAAAAAAAAAAAAAGTCCAGCACTAATAATGCTGTGAAGACCCAACGCCCTAATATCCTTTGGCTAGGATCATGTGTCTAGACACAGGGACAGGTACAGTGACATTCATGTGTCATTAGGTCTCTTGTGTGAGAACACAGAAGATCACTACAGTGACACAGTTTGTCATTGGGCCTTCTTGTGTTGGGACATGTGGTCTTGACCGGGGCCGGGTTTGGGCGGGTACTAATACGACCTCATGCGAGGAAAAAATATGCGACCTCAAGCGAGGAAAACAAAAAAAATATCCTTTGGCTAGGATCATGTGTCTAGACACAGGGACCGGTACAGTGACATTCATGTGTCATTAGGTCCCTTGTGTGAGAACACAGAGGATCACTACAGTGACACAGTTTGTCATTGAGTCTTCTAGTGTTGGGACATGTGGTCTTGACCGGGGCCGGGTTTGGGCGGGTGCAAATGCAACCTCATGCGAGGAAAAAATATGCAACCTCATGGGAGGAAAAAAAAAATGTTTTTTCTAAACAGCTGCTCATTGCATTTTCATTTTTATACTTATTTTCATACTATTGTCAATGTTTCAATGCAAAGGGCTTTGTAAATTTACACGGGATGTGAATAAAAATGTTAAAATAAAAAAAAATAAAAATAAAAAAACCGTCGCTTGAAAAGATGGTCAGACAGATTATACGTAAAATATGTCGCTGACCGTCTGAGACTTTCCCCATGCTATGTCCAGCATAAAGAGTAAAATCTATAAAGGGGAAAAATGAAATGCCAAATAAAAGCGAACCGAGAGAAAAATGAAGGAAAAAAATGATACTGCCGTAGGGCTGGAGGTGTGAGAGATCACACAAAAGGACAGAGACAGACATTCCGTCACAAATATACCTACATAGTAAATGAATACTATGATTAAAAAAAAAAAAAAAGAAGAAACTTTTTTTTGACGGCGTAACTGCCTTACATAAATTTTTATTTAGAAAAGAATGTATCTCTCACTGAATGAATGAAAGGTGGATTGTTTTTCATCCAGTACAAAGCAAGGCAACCACGATTAAGGAAATAAAATGGATGGAATCGGAAAGTGAAAGTCAGCGTTACTTTAGAAAGCAAAACGGGAAAGAAGGGTTTTAATTGTATCTTCACCTAAACATTTTAGTGGAAGTTTTGTCAAGTTTTTTCACTTCAGATTTTACCCCCCCCCCCCATTCCTCTTTAACATTTTCTTAGCGACCCACCCCCCCCCCCCCCCCCCCCCCCCCCCCCCGCGTTATCACTATAAAAACGAGTGTGCATTATAATTTCAAGAACAAGGTAGTATGATACCTTTATCCCGTCTCCCTTTAATCACTACTGTCATTACAAAAAAATGTACAATGTATAACCTTTTTACATGTGCAAGAAAGAGTTTTTTTGTAAATGTGTGGGTGCGAGGAAATGGAAGTTTTTTTCTTCTTTTTCTTTCTATACAACTGTTCATTGTGTAATTGTCTTTTCACTGAAATTTCTTTATGAAAATATGTAACATGAACATGTTTTGTAAACACAAATGGAATGCGAATAAAGATTGAAAAAAAAAAAAAAAATCAACACGATAGTGGAACACGAAACTTGTTTTGACGGCGTAACTGCCTTACATAAATTTTTATATAAATAAGAATGTATCTGTCACGAAATAAAATAATACCGTAGTGCAAGTCGGGTTTAGTGTGAATCGTTTTAGAAGCATAAATAATGCTCTGGCGAACCCAACGCCCTAATATCCGGCCTTTGGCTAGGATCATGTGTCTAGACACAGGGACCAGTACAGTGACATTCATGTGTCATTAGGTCCTTTGTGTGAGAACACAGAAGATCACTACAGTGACCCATTTTGTCATTGGGTCTTCTAGTGTTGGGACATGTGGTCTTGACCAGAGCCGGGTTTGGGGCGGGTGCCAATGCGACCTCATGCGAGGAAAAAATATGCGACCTCATGCGAGGAAAAAAAATAAGAATCGTTTTAGGAAGTTTTAACTATTTTTTGGTTTTAATTGTACTATCGCATTTAGGTGTGCTTCTACAGTGCATTCTGAAGAGAATGGTACCAGTTTTAAGTGAAGCATAGGGAGCCGAGCTGGTATAATGGTTACCACACTGCGCTAGCGATCAGGTGTTCAAGGAAATGAAAATGGTGAGGATGACAAAGAAAGACCTTGAACTGATGGTACGCAACAGGAGGACATAGCATGTGTTCGTGGAAGGCTTATGCTTCTTGGGGAGCCAGAGGGTATTGATTGATTTTTTGAATGATATGTTATTTGTTACAGTGACAGATTTTGACCATAGGATGAGCAGAATAAACGATACCGAAGCGCACACACACATGTCACCGAAGAGTTTGGATGAATAGTGATTTAGTTTTGATGGGACATAAAAGTATGGGAAAATGGTTTAAGAAATATAAATGATTTGTTAAATGGACAATTTGTTCTATAGATGGGAGACAAAAGCCAGCATATATGTGCTTGGTTGGTAAGGGAGAGAACTATTTTTAATGTAAATATTTCCTTACTTACTTACTTACTCAGTCGTTCCCCTTCTACCGTGAGGTGTAGAGGTTTGGAAGAGAGAGCGCCAGACTATCCTATCGGCTGTCTTCCTCCTGGCCTGGTTCCATTCTAATCCTCGATCCTTCAAAGATTGTCTAATGTTGTCCTCCCAGCGGACTCTGGGTCGTCCTCGGGGTCTGGATCCTTGGCTCTTTGTTTCCCATGCTTGTCGTGGTATCCGATCTTCTCCCATTCTGCAGACATGGCCAAACCATCTTAATTGGGACTGTTCTACTTGGGTCTGCAGGGGGTAGGATTTAAGGCCTTGACGTATCGTCTGGTTGCGTACCATGTCTCTTCTTGTTACTTCAATCACCTTCCTCAGATACCTCATTTCTGAGGTTTGGATCTGGCTTTTATGGGTTGTAGTCATTGCCCATGACTCGCATCCGTATGTCAAGACTGGGACATGGGTGGAGCGGTATACAGCCATCTTCGTTTTTTTACCAACCTCTCTCTTGCTGAGGAATCCTCGATTTATGGCCTGAAAAAGTCTCCCAGCTGCTGCTTTTCGAATGGCCAACTCTTCTTTGATGCCTCCCTTTCGGTCTATAATAGCTCCGAGGTATTTAAAGTGGTCGACCTGCTCCAGGACCTGTTCTCCCAGCTTAATCTGATGTTTTCTTTCTTCTCGTGATATCACCATGGATTTTGTTTTAGAGCTGCTTATGACCATCCCTCTCTTCTCCAGCTCTTCCTTCCAGACTTGCAGGTTGGATTGGAGATGTGCCTCTGATTTAGCAATCAGGGCAACATCATCAGCAAATGCCAGCTCCGAAATATATAGACCTGTCTCATCTTCCAGTACCCCACTGAATACTTTCTTGTTCTCTCCTTACATGCCTTGATGACATCGTCCATAAGGAGTATGAAGAGGTAAGGTGATAGGATATCACCTTGTCTTACACCAGTGGTGGTCCTGAACTCTTCCGACTTATGGTTTGCTGTCCTCACATAATTTCTGCAAGACTTGTAGAAGCTCTGTATAGCATGAATCAGAGGTGCTGGAATATTCTTCCTTGCCAAACAGTCCCAAAGTTTGCTCCAGGGGACCCTGTCAAACGCCTTTTCCAGATCTATGAAACAAAGATGCATCTCACTCTTATACTCAAGGGCCTTTTCACTCAGCTGTCTGAGTGTGAAGATTAGGTCTTGAGTACTTCGGTTTGCTCGGAATCCGCACTGGACCTCATCCACTTGTGGCTCAGCTAGGCGTCGGAGTCTCTGCTCTAGGATTCTAGAGTAGATTTTACCAGGGACACTGAGAAGGGATATGCCTCTATGGTTTCCACACTGTCGATTGTCACCCTTTTTGAAAATTGGTGTTATGATGGCAATCTCTCAATCCTTTGGTATGGTCTTGTTGTACCACGCTGCCTGTAAAACCCTTAAGAGTAATAGGTCGCCTGATGCTCCCATGGACTTAACCATTTCTGGTGTTATACCATCATGCCCTGCTGCTTTGCCCATCTTGATTTTCTCCAGTGCTGCCTTCAGTTCTTCCATCTTTATGTCATCTTCACCATCATTGGTTTTCTCTTCTGTGCTAGTGTTTATCATTTCTGATGCTTCACCATGCTCACCATCCAGGAGTTCTGAGAAATATTCTTTCCATCTTCCCATTACTTCCTTCGGGGCAGTAAGCAATTTGCCTTGCTTGTCCTTTATAAATTTGAGAAGGCATTGTTTTTCCTTCCTCATGTTCTTTAGGGTCTTATAGAACAATTTCTGGTTTTCTTGTGCATCTTTTTCTAGCTTTTCTCCAAATTCTTCCCAGGACTTCTGTTTTGCTGCTAGCACTTTGTTCTTTGCTTCTGTTCTGAGTGTCGCATATTCTCTATATTTTTCCATTTGTCCTGTTGTGTTTTTAGCTCCTAAGTATTGTTTCCATGCCATTTTCTTCTCTCTTATTTTCTCTTTGACTTCCTCTGTCCACCAAGGTGTCCTCTTTCTCTTGTTCCCAAGTCGGACTTCACCGCATACTTCTGCAGCAGCTGTCTTTATGATATCCTTGAATTTAATCCAGAGGGTTTCCAAGTCATCAGGTCGTTCTTCTGTGTTGCTCACCGCTGCAGCAATAAGCCCCTGATATCTGGTCTTAATTTCTGGCTCTCTCAGCTTGTAGGTCCTAATGCTCATTTCTCCTGCTCGTTTACTTGGTTTCTTGCGTGATGTTGGACAGTTCCTAGGCTGAGCAACTCTTTCAGTTGTTCTTTTGATTGTTAGCAGGTAGTGATCACTTCCAATCTCTGGCCCCCTCCAGACTCTAGCATCTCGGATATATTTGAATGAGCTTCTCCGAACAATGGCATAGTCGATCACTGACTTCTCATTCTTTGTTGGTTCACATCTAGTGTATGCATGTATGCGCTTATGGGGGAACTTTGTGTTTGTAATGATCAGATTCTGCTCACTGCAGAATCTAAGGAGTCGCTTTCCATTGTCATTGAGAGTATCTTCTCCATATCTTCCGATAACTCCACCCCATCTAGCATGGTCATTTCCAACTCTGGTATTAAAATCTCCGAGCATGATAACTTCATCTAGGCAGTCATCCACTGTCCTTTGAAGCAGCTCGAAGAATTCCTCCTTGACCTCTGCTCTCTCATCCTCATTTGGCCCATACACTATGACCAGGTTGACTATGGTTTCTCCTTCTTTTAGTTTAACAACCATAATGCGCTCCGAGACAAAGTTCCATCCCTTGATACTATCTTTTTGATTTTGGGCCACAATGCAACCCACGCCCCCTTTAGCCCTTTCAGACATGGGTACACCAATGTAGAGCAGCGTGTTGCCATCGAGATCCATGACTCCTTGTCCTTTTTTCTTTGTTTCCGTTATAGCCAGGATTTCTAGTTTTGCTTTCCTCATCTCTTCCACCAGCTCCTCTTTCTTCCCATTTATACTTCTTGTGTTCCAAGTTCCATAAGTCGTAGTCCGTAGTCCGTTCCAGTTCGTCGCCTTTAGAATCAGTCCAGTTTTCTCTCTTGTGTTGCTAGTAATCGTGATTTAAAGCAAACAGGTGATTGGCCTGTTGTGCCTTTGCATGGTGGAGGGGCTGCCTCCTTACGGCCTCCATGCAGGCCGCCCTCCTCCTTTTTCATCCGGGCTTGGGACCGGCATTGGCGGAGTTGTAAATATTTCCTGCGAGTACATAATTCTAGTTTACAAAATTTGCATAACAATCGTTTTTAATAAGCTTGAAGTAAGAGAACATAGCATTTGAGCATAAACCACTAAGGGAGATAACCATAATTTTAGCGCCCTTTAGAGTTAAGCGAACGGAGAGCAGAATAAATGCACGAGAAAAGTGAGCAAAATGTAAACATTTATAGAATGAAGCTCACTGAGTTTTTATGAAGGTATTAACCGTGAGTTTTGCGAGATAGGTGAGTGAACTGAAGAATGGACCAATTGCATTGACTGGAAAACAGAAATACGGATCATGGGAATGAATTGAAGGACAGTACAGATTACGACGCGCTGGTGAGCGGTCGTGTTTACTCAGTCCAGGCGGCGAACCCAACGAAGCAAGTTGTGAAATTGCTGGGCTCAAGAAGTAAAACCTGTGGTTGACAGAAGTTCAATACAGAGAAAGTAGATAGCTCTAGATTGAATAGTGGTAGGAATTCTGGATACTAGATTAAACTGTGCTTTAAACCTAAGGCTAGCTTATAGGGGTGCCTAGTAGGAATTGTGATAAGTATTTGGAATTTCTTTGACTCTGGTAAGATTGACTTTTCATGACTTTTATTATATCTTGTATAAACTGATGTAAAAAGAGAACCGTGGTGCAGAAATATCGCCAAGACATTACAAGAGGGTAATGCTTCTCATGTTTAAGGGAGCGATCAGCAAGAGAAGAACATTTGAAGATGAGTTTTATTAGGCACCAATATTAATTAGAGAGTCATGTTTTCAGAAATACAGCCAGCAAATTATCAGTGTGTAATACTGCTCAGGTTTACGGGAGCAGTCAACAAAGAGAGAACATTGAGGGTGAACTTGAGAAGACTAAGTACAAAGTGGACAACTCATGTACAGTAGATATACAGGATTAGCTGTCATGAATTAAAGGAGAGGTATAGTCTACGTCGAGAAATAAGAAGTAAGAGTTTGAAATTCTCTGACGTCTATAATGCATATCCTGCGCTCTCTCATGTCAGCGTAAGTATTGAGGCTGCCACATGAGTATTAGACATTTATTTGATTATTGCAGGTATAACTATTGATTTGAAAATGCTGCATTTAAAGGAGTTAAGCCTACCTAGGTTGAGATAGGAGAGAACATGACCCCAAAGATTTAGAGAGACCATTGTAAGAATCCTGAGGAAAATAAATAGAAATTGAGAACGAATTGTAGCAGTCTATGTACCTAAAGAAATAAATGAGAGGCAATATATACTTATACTTTGAGATGGAATCAAGTAGGAGACCCAAAATCTTTGAATTTAAATTGTGTCTGATGAATTAATGTTTGAAGATCATGGATATTGACTCATGTAAATAAAATTGTTTGAAGTTGAATCACGACACTCCAGTTGCTTTCATTAAATTAATATGAAACAAATATAAAGGTATGTTATCAGGCACTCGCAGGAAATAAAGAAGTAGAACACCAGACAACAGAAAAACAACAGACATAAGTGGCTTACCCAGGATTTGAACACTGGACCTTCCGTGCGACAACCCCGCCTAGCCATGCAAGCGAATCACACTATCCGCCCTGCCATCTACGCATCATCAAAGAAATGATGTTTCAATGGCAGGTCAACAGTGCGAACCACAATACACGACACCAGAAGTCCGCCATGGGCAGTTCAGCCTATTAATGACGCAATCACTTCTGTTGTATTTCTATCAAGCAGTATAGGCCGAATCCAACAAGACAAGGACCTTAATACTGTGTCCAGTAAATGATAGTAGACTAGAACAGTGAGAACAGGATAGTGGGTAGGTTTGGTATTGTATAAACATTTATTACACATAAAGGAGGGAAACCCGAGGCCTGTAAACAGTAAATTAATATGAAACAAATATAAAGGTATGTTATCAGGCATCTGGTGGCGGGGATTGCACAACGGTGAACCCCACTGAGGTGGTGCAACATGGTATTGGGGCTGTCTACCACCAGGGGGTAGGACAAACATCAGGCGAACAGGACAGCAAGGGAAAATAATACTTCCCCACCGATGATGGTACAGTGCCCACCATGCTTTGCACACCCTGCATGGAAAAAGAGGATAGCTACCGGGATAAAAGAAAGTCATCACAACCCCCACTACTCATGATGCCATGACACTAATACAACCTAAGATATACGAGCTCGGACGTCGCCTCGCAAAAGGTCCGCGCCAAGCAGGTCGCCCCTCGGCTGCTCCTGGCGAAAAGTGTGCTACCGAGGAGTATATTAACATTCTACGATTAATTGTAGATTTAATAAGAACTAAATCGTTAGAATTAAAGAAACTATTGAGGGGTTAAAAAGTTCACATTGCACTGATTCAAGAAACCGTACTTAACGACAAATCCATCCATTTCCCAGGCTACACAATGTAGCCTACAAATGTCATTGCCAAAATATTGTCGAGGAATCCTAACCTTGGTAAGGAATAGTGTACAGGCAGAGGTCGAAAGTTTTCGAACCGATGATGAAACTGACATACAACGAGTGACAATCTGGGGAAGTGACGGACATTTCCAAATCTTTAATATCTACAGACACCGCAGAGAAACTAATGGAATCTACTCGAATACAAGAGAACAATCATAGCAGGGGACTTCAACGCTCACTCCCCACTCTGAGGATACCAGGACACCAACACCTCAGGCCAGGCAGTAGAAGAGCTATGTAACACTTCCAACCTTATAGTCCTCCAAAACGAAAGATCCCCACCAACCCTCTACCATAAAGCTAGCGGAACCAGTAGCCGACTAGACTTAACACTAGTGTCTGCAGACCTCACCAACCAGTATGAATGGAGGGTATTGGAGGACATAGGAAGCGACCACCTACCTATCCTCACCACCATCTCACAGGGTAAAACTAAAACGAAAACTGAAAGACAGCCGAAATACTATGCTCGAGCAAACTGGAAACACTACAAACTCAAGACATTAATACCTTAAACGAACAGATCTCTACAGCCATACTGCAGGTAGCCAAACAGGCAATCCCGAAAGGCAGTCGTATCAAATACAGCATCTTCTGGAATGAGGGATTAGAACACCTAGTACAACTAAGACGCAAGGCACAGAAAAATCCTAGCCGTGAAAACAAAACCACATACAACAGACTCACTGCACAGGTTAAGCTAGCAAGCAGAAAAGCCAAAATGGAAACCTGGAAAGAAAAATGCGAAAAACTCGACCTAAATAAAGAAGGGAAGAAAGTATGGAAACTCATTGACAACATGGCAGAGACATCCCAGAAGTGAAACCCAATCCCTATAAAACTTCCAAACAGTAACACAGCAACCTCCAACAGAGGGAAAGCACGAGTCCTAAATCGATTCTTTGCCGAAGTCGATAAAACATATAAAAGAGCCAATCTAGATAAAGCCATCAAGACACTTAAAAAACGCGTGCTAAAAGCACACAAGGCGGTGTACAGTATCTTTAATCAGGAATTTACGCTAGCTGAACTGCAATCCAGTCTCCTAAAGACCAAACTCAAAAAAGCACCAGGGCCAGACCAGGTTACCAACGACATGATAGTCAAACTTGGGGAAAAAGGCTTGCTGACGATCCTGGAATTCATAGACAAGACGTGGAGAAGTAGCACTGTACGTACAGGATGGAAAACGGCTAACATTATCCCAATTATCAAAGAAGATAAACCACCAAGCGAAGTCAGTAGCTACCGGCCCATCACCCTAACTTCGTGCATTGGGAAAATGGCAGAACGTATGATAAATTCACACCTCTACTGGTGGTTAGGGAAAGGGAAATCCCTCCATCCTAACCAAGCAGGATTTAGAAGAGGAAGACAGACTGTTGACCAGGTAATCCGATTGGTGCAACAGATTGCTGATGCTTTCCAGGATAAAAATCATGTGCCCGCAGTTTTCGTAGACCTCAAGCAGGCATACGACCGAGTATGGAGAGATGGTCTATATTTCAAGATGCAGAAGATGGGCATAGAAGGAAGAATGTTTCGTTGGATAAAAGATTTCCTCACAAATAGAACCATCTTCACAACGTTCAACGGAACAACATAAGGGAAAAGAACCATCCGAGAAGGCCTCCCACAACGCTCGGCCCTAAGCTGCACCCTCTTCCTCATATACATAAACGATCTGGCAGACTACCTTGAATTACCCAGCGCCCTGTTTGCTGATGACCTAGTCTTTTGGGCAGAAGGGAAGTCCCATTTGCAACTGCAAAAGAAAGTAAACCGTGCACTGGCTGCTCTAACAACCTAGTGCAACTTTTGGAAAATGGTGATCAACACGAGTTAGACAGTCTACACTATATTCACACTCAGTAACAAAACAGTAAGAAAAGAACTGGATTTAAAACTTGATGATACAAAGCTAGCTAAAGAGAACAATCCGACTTATCTAGCTAAAGCTAGATACCAGACTCACATACAAAACACATGTTTAGTCCCTAATTGCAAATGCCTCTAGAAGGCTAAACCTCATAAAGCGATTGGCAACCACTGATTGGGGAGCCAATCAGAGCACCCTACGACAAATGTACTTGGGATACGTGCGCTCAGTTATGGATTACTCTATACCCCTGCAAGCCAATGCTAGCCCAAAACATAGATTGAAACTGGATCGCATACAAAACCAGGATCTCAGATTCATCTGTGGAGGCTTGCGAACTACTCCGACCAGCGCATGCGAGATTTCCGCCACTGTGGAACCCCTAGAACGAAGGAGAGAGAAATCAGTTATCACCACGGCAGAAAGGTTCTTGCGAACTGACAAGGATGACCCCTGCAAAAATGTTATCAGTGACCACAACTCCAAGTACCGGTACCGAATTAAAAAGACCTCTTTCACTAGAAGGTACCAGGAGCTTTCAGAGAAGCACTACATACCAGAGACTAGACTGCCTACTCAAGCTGTACCTGACCTACCACCTCACATAGAACTAAAAAGACCAATAATTCGTACAAACCTTCTGCAACCCGCAAATAAAAGCCTCATATCTACACTGATGAAAACACTGCCATGGAAACCATCTGTCAGTATGATGAAGACATTATCCATGCCAACACAGACGGATTAGCTTTCAAAGCAGTCATAAATGCTGGATATGGGCCATAATCATCCCACCCAGCACAGAAGAACCCATCAAAATTGCAAGTCCCTGTGGTACCTGGTGCACAAACTACGAAGCCGAAGTAGTCGCCATCCAGAAAACCCTAACTAGAATTTTTGAACTCTTTGAATCAGACGAAATGGAACCAAATGATGTTGTGGTATTCTTAGACTCGTAGGTTGTCCTCTTGGCAATAGGAAACTGGAAAACCAACTCAATCAATATTATCCAGAAGGTCCAAGAAACATGTCACAAAATTATGAACTTGTATGGAATAGAAATATACATGCAATGGATACCTGACCACATAAACATCACAATGAATGAAGTTGCTGATAGACTGGCAAAGAAGGGAGCAAAAATGCCACAGATTGACCAACCATTTAATGTTAACAATTAAACAAATAGTCAAAAAACAACTGTAAAAGAAGTTTGGCTGGACACGTGGGGACAAGCTAAAACAGGAAGAAGACTCATCATACACCAAACAGCCCCAAATAAGGAAGAAGCTATGAACCCATATCGAACGAAGATACCAAACCAAAAAATTTTCAGATTGAGAAATGGCCACATAAGCAGAATATATTCACATAAATATAGCAAAATGTAGACACTGCCCAAACCCGTTGGAGACAGTAGTAGAAAACCACATACTACAGTGCCCTGCACTTCCGGGACCGAGACAACAACTGCTACCACACAACCCATCCATAGACAATACACTGTATTGCAGCTCAGAACAGCTTATACGAACTGCTCAGTACCATATAATGGCATCAAGGTCACCAAGAGCTGACGCTCAGTGACAGTGGATCAAAGTCAAGTCAAGTCAACAAACGAAGGCGTGGGAAGGCAGGGAATATAATCTGACCATTTTCTCAAGCTATTTCGCTTGAGAAATCGCTCGCCAAGTTACCAGACCTTGCTATAGTGAAGAATTAGAATTCAGAATTCCTTCTTAAAATACCGTACACCTTTTATTGGAGTATTTATCAGGACTTACAATATAGGCCAGGAAATCTCTAACATTTCAAATAAGGAAACCGGGACTGAGGAAACTAAAGGACCACACACGATATCAGAGAGGGGACTTATTAAATTAACGCCACCCCAGACGCGTGTAAGAGGCCGATTCAAGTCTCATTTATTCATCTGAATTATATATATATATATATATATATATATATATATATATATATATATATATATATATATTATATATATATATATATATATATATATATATATATATATATATATATATATATATATATATATATATTACCATGTGAATTTTAATATGTGAAACTCGCTAGTGTATGTCACAGTCATTTAGGCGGGCAACCTTAGCGTATAGAATGATGATTCATGAACCACCACTGCACGGGCTGGTGATTGCTTTATTGCTAGTTTCGTAAAGAGAACTAACTGCATAAAGTAGTTCCAGGTTCCATACGGAGCAGGGAGGGAAAGATGAAAGAAATGATGTACATTCTAAGTGTGATGGAGCCGGAAAGACGCCCCCTTCATGACCAAGGCATATTTATCGCCCATATATTTTCGATGTGCGCGCAGCACGCTGAGATGTGAAGAGTCTGACTCAGTAGAAGATTTATTACTAGGCCATAATAAAGCATAAAAATTAGTTATATTTGATAGTTGTGTGTTATATTAAATAGCTTACTTACTTAGTCGTTCCCCTTCTACCGTGAGGTGTAGAAGTTTGGAAGAGAGAGCGCCAGACTATCCTATCGGCTGTCTTCCTCCTGGCCTGGTTCCATTCTAGTCCTCGATCCTTCAAAGATTGTCTAATGTTGTCCTCCCAGCGGACTCTGGGTCGTCCTCGGGGTCTGGCTCCTTGGCTCTTTGTTTCCCATGCTTGTCGTGGTATCCGATCTTCTCCCATTCTGCAGACATGGCCAAACCATCTTAATTGGGACTGTTCTACTTGGGTCTGCAGGGGGTAGGATTTAAGGCCTTGACGTATCGTCTGGTTGCGTACCATGTCTCTTCTTGTTACTTCAACCACCTTCCTCAGATACCTCATTTCTGAGGTTTGGATCTGGCTTTTATGGGTTGTAGTCATTGCCCATGACTCGCATCCGTATGTCAAGACTGGGACATAGGTGGAGCGGTATACAGCCATCTTCGTTTTCTTACCAACCTCTCTCTTGCTGAGGAAATCCTCGATTTATGGCCTGAAAAAGTCTCCCAGCTGCTGCTTTTCGAGTGGCCAACTCTTCTTTGATGCCTCCCTTTCGGTCTATAATAGCTCCGAGGTATTTAAAGTGGTCGACCTGCTCCAGGACCTGTTCTCCCAGCTTAATCTGATGTTTTCTTTCGTCTCGTGATATCACCATGGATTTTGTTTTAGAGCTGCTTATGACCATCCCTCTCTTCTCCAGCTCTTCCTTCCAGATTTGCAGGTTGGACTGGAGATGTGCCTCTGATTTAGCAATCAGGGCAACATCATCAGCAAATGCCAGCTCCGAAATATAGACCTGTCTCATCTTCCAGTACCCCACTGAATACTTTCTTGTTCTCTCCTTACATGCCTTGATGACATCGTCCATAAGGAGTATGAAGAGGTAAGGTGATAGGATATCACCTTGTCTTACACCAGTGGTGGTCCTGAACTCTTCCGACTTATGGTTTGCTGTCCTCACATAATTTCTGCAAGACTTGTAGAAGCTCTGTATAGCATGAATCAGAGGTGCTGGAATATTCTTCCTTGCCAAACAGTCCCAAAGTTTGCTCCAGGGGACCCTGTCAAACGCCTTTTCCAGATCTATGAAACAAAGATGCATCTCACTCTTATACTCAAGGGCCTTTTCACTCAGCTGTCTGAGTGTGAAGATTAGGTCTTGAGTACTTCGGTTTGCTCGGAATCCGCACTGGACCTCATCCAATTGTGGCTCAGCTAGGCGTCGGAGTCTCTGCTCTAGGATTCTAGCGTAGATTTTACCAGGGACACTGAGAAGGGATATGCCTCTATGGTTTCCACACTGTCGATTTATATTAAATAGCTGTAGGTTTTATTTGTGTTTTCGCTATTTGTAGAGCGATAATCACGTGTGTTATTTGCGTGGCGCAATTACTACGCGCCGCGCAGTAAGTTGAGTGATTAGCCTAGAGCCTATATAAAGAGATAGCGGGCGGCGAACGGGCCTATTTTGCATAAGCCGCTCAGAGAGAACAAACGAAGTTAGACACCAGTGTCAAGCTGTAAATGCCTTGAGCACGTGAGTTTGATATAGAAGCAGATTGGCGTATTTCCTAGTAAAATTACCATTATTTCCCTGTAGCTTTAGAATTATATTGAGCGTGTCTGTTTTAATGGTTAATGAAATAAATAGATAGATAGATGTGAAAGTTTAAGAGCGATTATTTCATTCATCAGAAAGGCAAATATAGTATGAAACTATTTCACTTGAATTTAGATAAGATTAACTATTGCTAAGATGGCAGCCACGTGGTGATGACTGTATAAAAGCGGCGCCAGCAAGTCTGAATAACACGCTTCGCGTGGTAAACCTATAATGTTACGCTATTTTATACTGGGTGAATTGACTCGTGAGTGAAAGTATGTTAATATAATTTTCCCCAGTAATAGATCAGAGTTTTCGTGTTAAATTTACTTTAGGTGATGTATTTAGTTCCAGTTTTGTTAAAGTTAAGAATAA
The DNA here is from genome assembly GCA_024509875.1 of Oreohelix idahoensis. Taxonomy (NCBI): domain Eukaryota; kingdom Metazoa; phylum Mollusca; class Gastropoda; order Stylommatophora; family Oreohelicidae; genus Oreohelix; species Oreohelix idahoensis. The sequence goes on from JAMPIV010001597.1 coordinate 97,594, forward strand.
TTATATTTTATTCTTTAATGTAAGAGTAATTAAGTGTATGTCACGATTATTGATTATTCTACTGTATATCTTTGGTGGGTTACTTTGAAGTGAGAATAGTCATTTAGATTTCTGGTGAGATTAGAGCCACTCCTTTGTGCGTAAAGCACATTTGAGACATAAACGTTCCTGTCTGCTCCTTGCGGAGTAGGGCGACACCAGTGCGGCTGAATCCAACAGAAGCGTGCATGAAGCATTTATATGCTATGGCAGTGGTTTGTTTCTGTAACAATGGTTTTATATGATGAGTTCTCAATCTCATCAGTCGGCATATACAACATGCTTCAGAGTGCAGTGACGAATATTGAGACGGATCAGTTGCGAGGTGGTGGTTTATTCTTATTATTGAGAGTATATGTTGTACATGTAGTTGAAGAATATTATTTTATGTCCAGTTGATTATTATTTAATTATTGTTATGTGAAGAATGGTTTGTGAGAGCACGTGGGCTCACTTGGAGATATATATTTCTCTTCTCCGCTCCTGAGGAAGCATGGGGCCACCAGTGTGGTTTGCCTCCGCATGAAGCATTCAGATGCTCTTGCAGTAGTGGTTTCGGTAGCAACCTATGTTACACGGTGAGATTGCCAGCCTCATGCACAACACCATACTAGTCGCATTGGACGACACGCATGAGTGTGTGCGTGTGTGACATCATCATCATCACCTCGCCCACCCTATCACAATTGGCGTCGTCGACAGGATAGACAGACAGTGACACCGAGCAAACAGCAAACGAGCAAATATGGTATTGTAAACACCCAGCGGTGCGGTATTGCAGCAAGATGGCTTCGATCAATGCGCCTGTGAAGGTTGTGTACGTGAAGGGGCCAGAGGTAACGCGATTTGATGGAAAGGCAAGTCCCACTTGGCAAGAGTTTGTGGAAGATGTAGAGGCCTCGTGGAAGGTGGCGCCCTTTTGGGCAGAAGACAAGTTAGACCTTATCTGAAATAATGTCACACCAATGGTCTCTAGGGAATTACGGATTCGTGGCGGAGCCAAGGCCAGCCCTGAGCAGTTACTCAAGATAGTAGAAGAAGTCTACAGCGAGCAACCACCAGTCAGTGAGATGACCAGGAATTTCTAGGCCGTGAGTCAGGGGCCTAGGAAATGTGCTGTTTTCTATGAAGTCAAAAAGCCAGAGACACTGGTCCAGATAGCAAGTGCAGAAGCTCAGAATGAAGAGGAGGCACTCAAAGCAGAAGTATCTCTCTTAAAATCCCAGCTAGCACAGCTATCATAGACCAGTTCGCCAGCACAAGAGGAGGTGCAGAGAAAGAACCAGGTCAACCGCGGAAACAGTCAAAGCACGACGAGGGGGTGCGTGTTCTTGTATGTGAGAGTCAGGCTGTTGTTAACGAAAGCAGTGAGCTGACAGTACTAACAAACGCAGTTGCACCGACAAGGCGAAAAGGGGTTTGCAAGTGATACAGCGTCCACATGGGATGGGGGTTCATCACGCCCGATGATGGAGGTATTGATGTATTCGTACATCAGACCAAGATCTTCAGAAAGGGATTCCGGAGTCTGGCGAGGAATGAACGAGTAGAATTTGACAGCAAACCATCGGTCCAGAGCAAGGAAGCAGTCATTGTATGCGGCATTGGCGGTCAAGAGTGTAAGGGTTGTAGGAGGCGTCCCATGGCACAGAGAAAGCCTACAAGGTTGAGGTGCAAGAATTGTGGAGAGTTCTCAGGCCACATGGCAGCCAAATGCCCTCAAGGCCCTCTTCCGAAGAGATGTTTTCAATGCAAGTCCACTGAACATTTGATAGTCGCCTGTCCCTCAAGGAGCTCTTTCCCTAGACGTACTGCCACAACCAGGTTGCCTACAGTATGTAAACCAAGAGATGGCCGTGACAACTGTCACCCTAAGGGAACCGAGAAAATTGGTCGTCGTCTAGGGGAGGAAACCCGTCCTAAGCAGATAGGAAGGAGTGCACATCAAGGTTCAGAAGAGGAAACTCATCTAAAGCAGATTGTGGGGAATGTGGGCCACCGTCCACGCAAAACGACTGTAAAACCCGTCAGGAGCAATCCCCCTTCAAAGTCGACAGCTGCAAGCACTGACAAGAAGTCACAAGCCAGCAGCGACGCGGCACAAGTAGATGAATCTTCTAGACCACAGCAACTGCCAGCCCAACAACGGACAACGAGGGACATGACGACCAAGAGTGTCCCCAGCCGGGTTGTACCTATTCCAGAAGCTCAGCCTAAAGCATCGCCGCTCAGAAAGAGTCATGCGCAGCACCAACGATCTGAGAGGTTACAATTGAAGCGCCAGAGGTAGTGATGTTGTCGGGACGACAACAAAATCAGGAGGAAGATATGTGATGGGGCCGGAAAGACGCCCCCTTCATGTTCAAGGCATATTTATCGCCCATATATTTTCGATGTGCGCGCAGCAAGCTGGGATGTGAAGAGTCTGACTCAGTAGAAGATTTATTACTAGGCCATAATAAAGCCTAAAAATTAGTTATATTTGATAGTTGTGTTATATTAAATAGCTGTAGGTTTTATTTGTGTTTTCGCTATTTCTAGAGCGATAATCACGTGTGTTATTTGCGTGGCGCAATTACTACGCGCCGCGCAGTAAGTTGAGTGATTAGCCTAGAGCCTATATAAAGAGATAGCGGGCGGCGAACGGGCCTATTTTGCAAAAGCCGCCCAGAGAGAACAAACGAAGTTAGACACCAGAGCCAAGCTGTAAATGCCTTGAGCACGTGGGTTTGATTTAGAAGCAGATTAGCTTATTTCCTAGTGAAGTTACCATTATTTCCCTGTAGCTTTAGAATTCTATTGAGCGTGTCTGTTTTAATGGTTAATGAAATAAATAGATAGATAGATGTGAAAGTTTAAGAGCGATTATTTCATTCATCAGAAAGGCAAATATAGTTTGAAACTATTTCACTTGAATTTAGATAAGATTAACTATTGCTAAGATGGCAGCCACGAAGTGATGACTGTATAAAAGCGTCGCCAGCAAGTCTGAATAACACGCTTCGCGAGGTAAACCTATAATGTTACGCTATTTTATACTGCGTGAATTGACACGTGGGTGAAAGTAGGTTAATATAATTTTCCCCAGTAATAGATCAGAGTTTTCGTGTTAAATTTCCTTTAGGTGATGTATTTAGTTCCAGTTTTGTTAAAGTTAAGAATAATTATATTTTATTCTTTAATGTAAGAGTATTTAAGTGTATACCACGATTATTGATTATTCTACTGTATATCTTTGGTGGGTTACTTTGAAGTGAGAATAGTCATTTAGATTTCTGGTGAGATTAGAGCCACTCCTTTGTGCGTAAAGCACATTTTAGACATAAACGTTCCTGTCTGCTCCTTGCGGAGTAGGGCGACACCAGTGCGGTTGAATCCAACAGAAGCCTGCATGAAGCATTTATATGCTATGGCAGTGGTTTGTTTCTGTAACAATGGTTTTATATGATGAGTTCTAAATCTCATCAGTCGGCATATACGACATGCTTCAGAGTGCAGTGACGAATATTGAGACGGATCAGTTGCGAGGTGGTGGTTTATTCTTATTATTGAGAGTATCTGTTGTACATGTAGTTGAAGAATATTATTTTATGTCCAGTTGATTATTATTTAATTATTGTTATGTGAAGAATGGTTTGTGAGAGCACGTGGGCTCACTTGGAGATATATATTTCTCTTCTCCGCTCCTGAGGAAGCATGGGGCCACCAGTGTGGTTTGCCTCCGCATGAAGCATTCAGATGCTCTTGCAGTAGGGGTTTCGGTAGCAACCTATGTTACACGGTGAGATTGTCAGCTTCATGCACAACACCATATTAGGATCGCTAGACGACATGCGTGAGTGTGTGTGTTTGTGGTAGTTGGGTGTGTGCTCTTGCAGTAGTGGTTTCGGTAGCAACTTATGTTACACGGTGAGATTGCCAGCCTCATGCAAAACACCATACTAGTCGCATTGGACGACACGCATGAGTGTGTGCGTGTGTGATAGTTGAGGGTGTCAGGCACAACAGCATCATCATCATCTCGCCCACCCTATCACATAAGTATAATACTTACATATTCAAAGCAGTGTAAATGTCCCTATAAAAATAGTCACTTTAAAATTAATGTAAGTTTTCAAGCTTTAAACCAGTGTAAATGTCTATAAAATAAGTGTACACATAAATGAAAACATATTCAATTTATATTGTGAACACCTTTCAATCAGTGGAGATGTATATGTAAACAGACTCTGTCTGTATTATTAACCTCTTCATTTAAATATAAAGTAACTATGAAACCTATTCTATTTAAATGTACAGAAAGTTTTATCCTGGGGGATTACACTTAACTCTCATCCAGGGTGAAGTCTGAGTAATTGGGATTGTGGTATGGGAAGATAGGAACCCATAACTATGGGGTGGAAAACGCCATACTCAGAAGAGCGTTTCGTTCTATTCTTTTACCATGGTTATTGGTGGTACCAGCAGAACGTACTATCTCTGGAACATGAAGGGAACAGTTGCCTAAGCTTTAAGACGAAGAACCCACTTGGCACAAGCACAGATTTAGGAATATATCACAGCTGTGTGCTTTCTGTGCTTCTCTGTGGCGCGGAGGACTGGAGAGTTGCAGAGAGGGAAATGTCGGGATTGTCCTCTTTTCACACAACATGACTAGGAAAAATTCTCCGAATCTTTTGGCCAAATACCATCACCAGCCGGGATCTGCTTACTCGGAACAAGCAAGAGGACATGCACACCATCGTAGCTGGCAGACGCTGGAGCAGGGTTGGCCATGTCCTCAGAAGAGACCCCGATGCCATCACGACAACAGCTATGCTATAGACCCCTGAGGGAAGGCAAGGGAGAGGCCGACCAAAGACAACTTGGCGGAGGACTGTGGAGGCTGAGATGCGTGGTATGAACCAGAGTTGGGGCACTGTACGAAGGATGGCCACCGACCGAGCAAAGTGGAATCAATTTATTGTCGCCCTACAAGACGCCACTAGGCGTGATGGCCACTGACTGCTTTGACGGTCGGCGGCTAAGGATCAAAGAAGAATACCCACTTGGTAGACTCTCCTTAACATTTCTGGGAAACGAGCTACATTCGACAACCTTGACCAGGACGAGCGTGAGCAGAGTGAAGAGAACCAACCCATAAGAAGGAGCAGAAACGTCATTGGCAGCTAAGTTCAAATCTATGCTTCCACTTGAACTTCTTGTAACACTTCACAATCCTCAAAGACCATGATGATAACATTTCTTGATCCATAACTATTCAAATTATTTTGAACTTTTAAAACCTAAAGTGATTATTAAATTTTGTTATTTGTAATGTTATAAATTTAACTTCGATTTAATAATTTTAAAGTTACTGCATGTTTGTCTCAGTCAATTTACTACACACACTCTAAACAGAACTTTACTAGAATAATAAAATTCTACTGAGTAAATCGGGATTGGTGGCTTAAACGAGCTGAAAGTAATAAGTGCTTAAATCCTTCACAAAAGCGTCGGCATAATTATAGAGTTAACATACTCAGCCAAAGCAGTATTGTTCTCGCTTATTCTGAATACCTTGTGAAGACTCCCTTTGTAATAGAAGTGTCATCACCATTCTATCTACATCTCTGCCAAGAGTAGTCTTGTCTGAAGGTAGAAACCTTTGAAGCCCATATTAGAAAACCTTGAGTTTTGGCCACTGTTGGACCACTTCTGCAAAGCAGGGGAGGAAATACCGTCACAGTGAAAATGATTAGGAAGACGTGAAAAAAAACTACACATGGCACGTGACAGTACGACTTGGCATGTTTTTGTTCAAGGCCTATGTTTCTTGGGAAGCTAAAGGCTATAGATTGATTGAACATTCAAGGTCAGGGCAATTATTTATGTTGCCAGTATGTGATTTAAAAACACGTATTGACTTATAAAGCTTTTAAAGCAGACAAATTCCAGTGAAAGAATTACAAATACAAACTGCAGATTTGGAAACTGCCATTCTCATCCAGGAAAACAAAAGCGTCAAGTCTGTAAGGCTAGCAGATTAAGATAGTCATATGATGGTCGAGGAAATGAAAACATAGAAGAAATTCTTTCTTCGTCATACCTTGAAAAGTCTGTGACAATCATGAAATTCTTTGCTTTGATTGGGGGGGGGCGGGTGGGGGGGCGGGGGGGGGGGGGGGGGGGGGGGGGGGGGGCTACTGGATTTCGAGTTTCTCTTCTCTGTGCTTATTTTTCGTAATTCCAGTCACAGTCATATTAAAGGAAGAGAGCTTATCAGAATTACATGAAACTTATTCAAATCGTATTTAAACATTCTCCAAGATATATTCAACAGACTTGAGTACAACGCAGTGCAGTAGATACGAAACCCTTAGGGTTTGGTGAAAAACATTTGTGGGGAAATTATACTGTACCAATCATGTTTTGTCACCCGTGTGTTACCGTGGCCCGAAATGGGAGCAAAGAAAGCAACTGAGGAGGGTTGGGCATGGGGCTGGTTACCCCATCCTGTACACACATTTAAACCACAAAAAACTTCAACAAACATGGACAAGTCAATTAAGGAAAATAAAACACAGCCATCCAAGACAGGGGAAGGTACTCTCGCATGGAGGCGTATGATGCAACACAGAGAAAGCCGAAAGGAGTCTGTGTTACTGGCTAACCTTCTTTCTTCTAGGAGAACTTCCAGATTTGACACCTGAAATGTTCGGACATTAAACGAACATGGGAAAGTGGCACAAGTAGCAGCAGAAATGAGGGAATATAAAATTCAGGTTCTGGGAATGTGTGAAGGAAATGTGTGAAACAAAGTGGAAGGGGGTAGACAAGAAGAAACTCATCACAGGTGAATTGGTGCGTTCCTCAGGACATGAAGACGAAAGTTCACAGCACAGTGAAGGGGTAGCTCCTATGTTATCTAAAGAAGCACAGAAAGCACTCATTGAATGGGGAGTGTTTTGGGTAGAAGGGAGATGGCTCCGTAATTTCGTTTCTGGAGACTTTTAAAAAAAAAAGTAAAACTTTTGCCTCGTTTTGGCGAGGCGCATCCCGTTCAACCTAGTCGGTTATATTAGAGCGCATGTCCAAATATAAAAGACCCTTAGGTCTGAGACTTTTTTTTTTTTATAATTTTTTTAAAAAACTCTTTATTCACATTCCGTTGAAATTGACAAATACATATGCATGGAAACATTGACAAATACATATGCATGGAAACATTGACAAATACATATGCATGGAAACATTGACAAATACATATGCATGGAAACATTGACAAATACATATGCATGGAAACATTGACAAATACATATGCATGGAAACATTGACAAATACATATGCATGGAAACATTGACAAATACATATGCATGGAAACATTGACAAATACATATGCATGGAAACATTGACAAATACATATGCATGGAAACATTGACAAATACATATGCATGGAAACATTGACAAATACATATGCATGGAAACATTGACAAATACATATGCATGGAAACATTAACAATAATAGTCTGAACATAAGCATAACAATGAAAATACACTGTGCAGCTGTAAAATATTTAAAAAAAATTACTTTCACACCTTGCACACACTCATTTACACACTCTTTCTAGTACTCCAAGGTTACGTATTTTACATTTTTTGGTAATGATAGTGTTGATTAAAAAGAGAATAAAGAGAAAAAAAAACCTTACACCCACTTATTGGAAATATAGAGCGTACTCTACAACAACGGATCTCGGACCTTCGCAGTCCCATAAACACCGTGGGTCGTAAAATTGCAGGGGTGTCAAAGAATTTCTAGATTTAGAGTTCCGCGCGAAAGATGTCCGTCTTGTTGGAAAATAATCAAAACAAAGGGCAATTAAATTTACTTCAGCTAAGGGTAGGTGTCCGATTTAGCTGATTTATGATGTCAAGACCTCAGGTCCAGCTTGTCTAAAATAAATTCGTGCTGGACCGTGAAATGTAATCTGAAAGGATGTCCCCTGGGACAAAAGAAAGAGTCTTGGTTCATCCAGTGCATAGCGCAACAGGGGAAATAAAATGGATCGGAAAAGAGGTACTTCTTAGTGGATAGTTTTGGTTATTAACGAGCACAACAAGCTTTATTCACATTTTTTGGGGATTACTTACGATATTTTTTTTCCCAAATATACAAAACCATGTGCAATTCGCAAAATGAAATACAAGGAGAGTACATTGCATAATACCTATAAACACCCGAACTTACACTTTCATTGGCACACATACACGCAAATCCTACTGTATATATTCGTTCAACTACACCTTTATACTTGCACCCATATGTTATTAGGCTTACTTATTCAATTTCTCACGACGAAAAGAGCAAAATTAAATTTGGCATTTAATTAAATGTTAAAGAATAGGATTGTCCCGGTTTGTAAAATATTCACAGTGGAAAATAGGGTAACTATCGCTCTCACACACACCCACACTCACATACACAATTGTGCACACTTAAAACAATTTTCCACTGCTACTACAATTTAACGGTCACTGTTTGAATGCTTGGCGGCCGTGACTGTCCGCGTCGTAATTACGGGTGCCGGATATCGTTGGTCGTAAATCTTCAATGTGTCACAGCACTTTATAGATTTAGAAACTGGGGCTAACAGCCGGGGTCAGCATTAACTTTTTTCTGTGTGTGGACACCCACGTATTCTTCCCGGTCTGCTGTTGACTTGTGCAAAATTATCCTATAAAAAACTAACTTCTGCATCATCCGTTTTTAAAAAAAAAATAATAATAAAATAAATAAACCACACAAGTACAAATGCATTAAAATTAATGATAATAGATACATAGACAATAAAATAATAATAATTAAAAAGCAAGCTTCTCTCTGCGGACATGACAAAAGGGAGTATGAAACATTTTGAACATGCAAACACTCTCGCACGTGCGTGTACTTAATATAAAAATATTTGGTGATGGAGTACCTCATCTTTAACGTTGTGTGTGGGGGGAGGTGGAAAATAGTTCTTATTTTAGATTTGAATCTCGGGCTTTCGCCGTTCAAAAAAAATTGTAAACTTTTTTTTTATTTAAAGCATTTTTATTCACATTCCGTGGAAATTTACAAAGACATATGCATTGAAACATTAACAATAATAGCATGAATATAAGTATAAAAGTGAAAATACAGTGAGCAGCTGTATCCAACAACAACATCAACAAAACAAAAACCAAAAAAAACAAAAAACAAAAAAAAAACCTTTCACTCCTTGCACATTTTACACTCTTTCTTGTACTCTAAATATACATTGCACACTATTTTTTTTACTCATAATATTCATTTACTATGTAGATATATTTGCGCAAAATTTTGCTCATCAGTTCAAGACGTCAGAGCATACAGAGGAGCAGAGATCGGAAGCGATCATAACCTCTGCATAGCTAAACTGAGAATTAGACTGATGAAGTTATACTAACCGAATAAAAATAGAAGAATAGATGTACACAGACTGCTATCAAATGATATAAAAGAGGAATATAAAGTCAAAATGAACAACTATTTCGATGCTTTAGGCAAAATTGACAACGATATCACCACCAAGACAATCGATACTAAATGGGAACAACTGAGAACAGCAATGACAGAAGCAGCTGTAGCGACCACCGGATACCTAGTACATAAAAAGAAAAAATGTATGAGAGAAGATACTTGGGATAAAATACAAGAAAGGAAAACAACAAAACTTAAACTACTAGCGGCAAGTACACATAATGCAGTTGAATCTTGCAAACTAACGTATAACTTGTTAAATAAAGACGTGAAGACAAAAACTGGAAGAGATAAAAGACATTTCATCAATGAACTGGCCATAGAAGCTGAAAATGCTGCAAGAACTGGTAATAGTAGATGCCTTTATCAAATTACAAAACAACTATGTCACCAGCCTACTGATAAGGAAACACCTGTTAAAGACAAATTAGGGAATTCAATACCAACAGAAAAAGAACAAATGAAGAGATGGGCTGAGCACTTCATGGAGGTGCTTAACAGACCACCACCAACAGCAACACGTGATTTTAATAATGAAACACCCACAACCACCTTGCCAATAACTTGCGATGAATTCACGCTGGACGAGATCAAACAAGCCGTTAAAAGATTAAAAAATTTTTAAGCTGCTGGAGTTGACGAAATTGCAGGCGAAATGATTAAAGCAGTTAATGACAACAACCTCTTGAGAATTTTAGATATAATAAATGAAGTATGGAGAGAAGAACAACCACCACAACAATGGAAAGACAGTATTATTGTAAAGTTACCAAAGAAAGGTGATCTATCAGACTGTAATAATTGGCGTGGTATATCTCTATTATCAGTACCTGGAAAATTATTATGTTGCATGATGTTAGAAAGACTTAAATTGTATGCTGACGAAAAGATCAGAGAAGAACAAGCGGGTTTCAGGCCGAAACGATCATGTATTGATCAAATATTCACACTAAGAACAATTATAGAAGAATCAGTGGAAATGCAATCACCACTTATTATCAAATTCGTTGATTTTCAAAAAGCCTTTGATAGTCTACACCGCCCATCACTGTGGAATAGAGATGGGCAAATCGACACACTCCGCTGTTTCGAGACATTCGGCACAGTGATTTAAACTGTATCGACACTGTAGTGGGTTTGATGGTATTGTATGATGGTGATATTACTAAATGTAATGTATGAGGCCAGCTGTGAAGGCTCCTGAGATAAAATGTAGTTGTGAATTGACAGAAGGCCTTTCTTGCTACCACTACGACCTCACACTTATTTTTTTTCTTTCTAATGAATGTATCTATGTAAAATGTCTAGGGTAATGATATGTAATGTGGTGTGATAATTATAGATACACCCACAGATATTTAAGCAGACTAATAATATTAACAAATGTTAAAATACACTGAACTAACTCACGTGTGTAAAATTTTTGATAGAATTATATTACATTTATTTGTTCTGGATCAAGTTTTATGTTGACCAGAACTTTTTTTTAAAAAAAAAAGATTTAAAAATTATGAAAGAAATGCATGTAATGTTACATAATAAATGCAAGAGTGTACATATATAAGTACTAGACTAGTTAGTTTTATTAAAATGTTCTAGTAGTCATCTACTTGGGAGGATAGTTAATGCTTGTGCTGTTGGGGTGGCCTCATCACACCTGTCTATATTGACTACACAGTGTCCAGTAAATTGCAGGAATTTTATGGGGTATTAGCAACTAAAAGGCGTTGGTGAACTTCCAGCAGACCAGAGGCTCACTCATCTTGCATATGTAGCTCTGGTGCTGAAAATCTGGTGGTCCCACCTCTCCGTGCTGGCGGGCAATAATAGTGGTCTCTGTCACAACGTACTGCACAGATACACTCGAGTAAGATCACCAACTGAATGGACACCGCCTTGTTGACAGCTGAAACTCACAGCTCAGATTATGAATAAAGAACACCGAAATGCTAGCAAAACTCAGCTGAGCTGCTGGCTATAGTATGGCGTCCCTGAACTTATTTCACTTTCTTTCATTTGGAAATCACCACACTTTAAAATACTGTGTCTATCATCGAACAACTATTGAGGAATGGCCCCATGTGGTGAAGTGGGATGTTATAAATATTTATAGGGGACTTAGTGTACTGACTGAGATCAGCTGTGAAGGTATCTATATCTATTAAAAGTAGTGTATTATAGATAACCTTACTTGCTACCACATATCTCTTATCTCAGTCAGAATTATTCTGGAATAGTGTGATGCTACGTTATGCGTCTAGGGTATGAGTATGGTGAAGTGTAAGTCACAACAACAGACAGATAAACAATTTAATTTAATCCACTACTCTTAACAACACTGTGACACTCACATACATATAACACTCTATGAGAATAGCTTAAAGAAGTCACTCGTAACGGTTCAAACAACAATATGTATTCATTACTAGCATGAATGAATATGTGTCCCGATTCAACTACAAGGGAACCAGGAATCACAATCAATTTAAATTACAAGTTATGTACAGAATGTATTTAATATGAATATTGTAGTGACATATATTATTACAAATGTTCTATGTGTGTCAGTTTTGTAGTAGTAAAATGAGGTAATACTGGTTTTGTTTTGTTCAAGCTCTGTTGGTATTTGTCATCATGACTTCAATAGTTTGTCTTTAGGGACTAGTATTGGAGATGTTCACAGTTCCTGATTTTAAGATAAGTAAATTCCCCTCTGAATAGTATTTTTATAAAGTTATTTCAAGATGAGGGGGCATAATGTTGAGCTCAGCTGGCCAACTCTGCTTATCTTGAGTGATGGCGGCAGGAGAGGACTCCTCTGCTCGAATTCTCCTCTGGGCTCTGGAGACACCTCACTGATAGCTAAAAGACCAAGGAGTATGCTGTCCGACTCTGGATTCAGCAAATCTCTGACTAGGTGCTGCTCACTACCATCAAGACCACTGTCCCACAATTCATACGAATAACACAGATACGTTGATTAGCAATGAATTCTGGCACAAACTGGCACAAATTCCTATCTGCTTATGTTCCAGGCTTTTATTTTACACAAATATGAGCTGGCTTCAACGCACTGATGCTTTATCAAGCTTCTTTAAACAAGTGGTCTCGAACTAACGCTCCCAAGTGTGTATATCAGCGAGACTGGCCAATGAGCCACGTTTCGACAAGTGTTTGAAAAAATGTTATCTTTTCCCGTCTCCCCCAACAACCAAGATAGTATTTATAGCCCGACCAATCGTGGTTAGGCTTTCATTTGTTGCGCTCCAATCAATTTGGAGTTTACATGGTAGGCTATTTCTGTAACGTAAATTTTTTTCAAACACGTTAAAAAAAAAATCTTATGAGCAGAAATGATTTTATGCTGTCAGGCACCCCCAATATTTTATTTTGGGTATAATTTATTAATTCCTGGACTATTTGCGTAACGTTTTACATATTATTTGTCAGCAAGCCCTAAGGAACCCAAAAATACTAATTTAAAGGAGCTACGTGGTTGCGTTCAAAATATGCAATTTCTTCTACCTCCTGTTTGGAAGATGTGCTGTCTGGGTACTGTTATGTGTTCAAACGTAAACCCATCTATTGTTATCTTTTCTAATAAGAGTCTGTTATGATTTATAAACCTAACTCTGGGAAAGGGTAGTGTATTTTATCACTGTCCGTCTGAAAAAGTTAGTGCTTGTAGACTTACACGCGTGATGCCAGCATTTGTATATCGCGCGTCGCGTGTTGCATGCGTTCCTGATTTTCAGCCCTCCCCTCTCGCTATCCTTTTGTCCATCTGTTCGTTCGTTTTGGTAACGTAATATAATTAATGTTAGGATTAATTTAGGTCATTACGCAGTCTCTCAATGTTTTTCTTAGAAATGCAGCACACGTTTCATTGAAGAAGGCGGGTAATAATACAGTAAGCTTTTATATCAACGTGAAAGCGTTACAATTTGCAGACGAAGCAGAAAACAAGGGGATTTCGAGTACATTCTTTGTGACAGCACTGTTATTTTACCATTGCTCTTCTCTTTATTAATTTTATTTGTTAGGCTTCATATTTACCTAATAATTTATATATGTGGATTAGAATATTTCATGACACCCCACTTGCGCGTCTGAGCGCCGATAAAATGATTGTCTGTGGCCAATCACTGCCTAGGTTTATTTGAAATTCAAATTTCCTACCCTAAAGTCATTTCAGTCATGCTTCAGTCAAGTATGGATGTTTATCTGTTAGTCTGTCCGTCTCTACTTGTTTTTTTCAAAACGTACTTGATTTTTGAACCAACCTTTCTCTCCCCTCCAAAATTTTGTCGTTAAAAGTTATATTTAGACACAGCTCCCACCAATGTCCCTTCGCTTCCCTACTAAGTAGATTTGAACACCTGCGTCTCGAGGTCGTGTTTTTTTGTGCAAATAGCGACACTTTTTATTCCATACAGTCTGTCGTTGATGTGAACAACACTGTCTTTTGTCATTATCTTCAATATTATCTATCCGTCTGTAAAATTAAGAACATATTAGTTCACTGCTCAGAATGGGCCATCCGGCCAGCTAATTTTTATATTCCTAACATTAATATTACGAAAAAGTTACTTTTTAATTTTTGTAATATTCCAAACATCCGCGTTCTGCCGCTGAATTCAAATCAAAGGCTTGGTATCGCAAAAGCGACCAATAAATGACTGTGGCGTAACATATCCAAGGTCCCTTCTGTCGAGTTCCTTACTTTATGTCAACTTGGGAAACGTGACTTTTCTCCGTTTCCCCCCCAATTGCGTCTCCTTAGCCTTTCTAGTCTCACGCAATCTTTCCAGTCATATTTTTTTTCCTTTTTATCCGCCGTTCCCCTCCTGTCTAGCAAGTCAATTTTTATGGAGGGTGATGACCCGCGGTCTGGGCGATCATGTACTATCAGCAGCCTACGCATTATGTTTTTATCCTTACATGTTATCTTTGGAGGTATTTTACCGTTGTATCTCTGTCAATTTCACTACACATCTCCCCACTTGAAAACATGCCTATGGCAAGTTCCAAAACCAGCGATACACATAGGTAAAATTACTCCTCACGTCTGCCACTACTCTAATTTTGATCACAGGGGTGCAGACTGAGGAAATCTGCACCGACATTCAATTTGCCTGGGATATTTTGGCTACTGAACTGATAAGGTTGAAGCAATAAAGACCACCTCAGCAATCTTGCGTTTTCATGCTTAGCCTGAGATAAGAATACGAGAGGCTGATGGTCCGTCTCCACCACAAAAGTCCTACCATACAGATAAATTTGAAACTTCTTTATTGCCCAGATTAACGCTAAACATTCTTTTTCGCTTGTGGAGTATCCTTGTTCCGCCTTATTCAATTTACGGCTTGCATAAGCGACTGGTTTCAGTTCCCCATCAGGTGAAGATGATCTTTGCAACAAAGCCCCTCCTAGTCCTACATTACTTGCATCGGTTCTTAAGACAAAGTCCTGTGTCAAATCAGGCAGTTTGAGAATAGGCTTGCTAGTGAGTTTTTCCTTTAACTCTTGGAACGCTAGTTCACATTGTGCAGTCCAAATAATTTTATCTGGAAGTCCCTTGCGAGTCAGATCAGTCAGAGGAGCACAAATAGCGTTAAAATTCTTGATGTATTTCTGATAAAATCCGCATAACGACACAAATGATCGCACGTCCTTTTTTGTTTGCGGCCTAGGTGCTCTCTGCAGTTTTTCCAAGTTCTTAGGATCAGGGGTCATATTACCCTGATATACAGTGTGTCCCAAGAATTCCAACTCTTTGCATCCAATACAACATTTTGTTGGCCTAGCAGTTAAGTTCGCCTCCCGAAGTCTATCAAAAACATCTCCAGAGCTTCAATGTGTTCTTCAAATGTCTCTGTGGCGACGAGAATATCATCCATGAAATTCGTGATACATGGGTTATTCAGGGGATCCAACAATTTGCGCATCATCCTTGAAAACACACTCGGAGCATTTTTCAGTCCGAATGGTAGCATATTGAATTCATAATGTCCATCCGAAGTGCTAAAAGCCAAATAAGGTCTCACTTCAGGCTTCACTGGGATCTGGTAATAGCCTTTACTAAGATCCACCTTTGAAAAGTATTTTGCCTTGTTCAGTCTGGCAAATAACTGTTTTGTGTCTGGTAATGGATCCACTTGTCCTTCTGTGACAGCATTCAGTTTCCTGTAATCTATGCACAGTCTGTGTTCCCCAGACGGTTTTCTCAACAAAACGACACTAGAACTAAAAGATGATTCACTGTGCGAAATAATCCCCTCCTTCAACAAATACTCTATTTCTTCCTTCAATGCCTTCTCCTTCGCGAACGGAATAGAATAGGCTCTCATACAGATTGGGTTTGAGTCTACCAGTTTCATGTCATACTGTAGCAAATTTGTATGGCCTGGTTTATCTGTTAATACATCTGTATGTTCCTCCAGAACCTGTTGAACTCTCTCCCTCTGGTTTTTAGTCAGGTGCTTACTGACTTTTACCTGTGCTGCGGTTTCACAGGGATGTAATGGGTATTCATGTGAGGTGAGTGGTTCTTTTTGCATCTGGGTTGCAATAGCCAAGGTCAATAAGGGGGTGCTTTCCTGGAGTGGTCTGTCCAGATACTTCTTTAACAGGTTTACATGATAAACTTTCTCCTTCCCCTTTTTGTCAATTTTATAGTTTGTTCTAGACACCTTCTCTAGAACCGTATATGGACCTTGCCAGCCAATTTGTAATTTATTCTGGCTTCCGGGTAGTAGAAGCAGCACCTTCTCTCCGACTGCCAGTTCCCTGTCCTTTGCCTTCCTATTAAAATATGCTGCATGTTTCTTCCTGGCTTGCTTCAAATTATCATTTGCCAGTTTCCATCCAGCTTTCAAACGAGTGGTCAGTTCGTTCACGTATTGATACGATGAGGTAACAGTCTCTTCCGCCTTCTCATCTGTCCAGGTCCTTAATAGAGTTACATCTGGATCTTTAATTTATCATACTTATTTTTCATGGAACCCATCAGGTCCCGTCCATTAGAAGCTCTATAATGAGGACTTTTCTTCCTAGAATCATCACTCACAAATCGACCACTACCAATTTTTTTTCTGGGGTTTGTCTCCCCACTTTAGATTGCTTATGAGAGATCTTCGCTCTCTTGTCTGTTCTTCCAGTTTATATAAGTCTGACCGAGGGATTGTCATCCTATCCTGGGTAAAATTTCTTCTTTGTACTCTTCGCATAGTGGCCATGTTAATCCATTCAAGTGAAGACTGGGTGTGAAAAGGGGGCTCCCATTCCACTTTGTCTACCCGAGTATAATTAGTTTTCCTTTCAGGCCTAAAGTTGCCCCGTGGCGTTTCTAGGTCCAGCACATATTTTCCCTTTGTGGGTGTTCCCTCATGAAATACGCCACATGCTTCTACAAAGTTTTCAACATCGACATTTACGTCGGGCCAATAGTATTTTCGAGCAATCTTTTGGCAGATGGTACCGACTTTCTCATGGTCACCACCTGTTCCAACATGTAAGCTCCTTATTAAGTTTGCCCTATATATCTTGGGAAGAACTAACTGTCCGTGACCAGTGGATCTAGTTCCCGTCTTCCTGTATAAGAGTTTGTTCTTCATGAAATATTCCCCCTTGCTCGGAGGTGTGTGGCATTTGGGCAATTTTTTAAAACAGGGCTTGAGTGTCCTATCCTCAGCCTGCGCCTTCCTCATCTCCTCTGGATGAGCATTTATAGGTTCACCTTCTTCCTCCTTCTTCTGTGACCTGGTCTGCACTGTCGCCATGATCACAGGTTTCTCGGGATTCCCCAAGAAGACGTATCTACACCCCAATATCAGAGGGTAGATTGGTTCATCTATCACTGCTGCTCTGATTTCTCCCTCCACATAGCGAGTTTTCACCGTTATCCTTGCGATGGGAAGTGTCATGAGTGGTATGTCCTTAGTCGCCCCTTGTATTTCCGCTGTTTCTGTGGTATACTGACTTGGGTCCACTAGGCTAGACTTCACAACTGAATCATAATCCAAACCTGTATCATAAAGGCACCTTATGGTGACCCCATTACAAATAACATCCTCACAAACTGGGGGGTGATAAGGTTCCTGTTGTCCATTAGGATTAACCTTTAATCTTCGCGTCCCCGACTTCATTGCAGCAATGTTTGAAGGTTTCCTTCTACAAAATTCGGTGTTATGGTTATCCTTCTTGCACCATTTACACCATCTTTTTCCTTGGTTCAACGGTTTTCTTTCATTGAACTTTTGGTCATTGAACTGTGAGTTTCTGTCGCGATAGTCATTTCTTGGCCGCTCAAAGTTTGTCCTACCTTTATTTCCCTGCTCTCTATTATCAAATTTATTAAATTGCTGTGGAGCTTTAAAATTGTCTATATGCTTCTTTTTAGCACCACTTACCTCTGCCTGAGCTGCCTGATACCTCTCAGCAACATTTAAAATTTCCCCCAACTTCTCTGCACCTTGTTCCATGAGAAATTTTCTCATGTCTGGAGCCATGGACTCTCTCAATTGCTCAATCATGATCATTTCTTTAAGATCTTGGGTCTTCCCCAGAGCCGTCCATTTCTCCAAATAGGTTTCTAGTCTAGCGGAGAATTGGTGGTATGTCTCCCCAGACAACAGTTTGGCATTTCTAAATTTCTTACGATAAAATTCACCATTCTTCTCGTACCTTAATAACAAAGCCTGCTTTAACATGTCATAATTGTTTTGGTCTTCCCTGTTCATTTTGGCAAATACTTCATAAGAAGTACCTCTCAATCCCTGTGATAGCTTTAAACTCCACCTCTCTCTCTCTAACCCATATGTAGTAGCTAATAACTCAAAACGTCCTAGGTACCCCTCTATGTCATCGTCTTTTTCAACAAAATGGTCTAAATGAAACCCCATAGCTGAGTTTGAGGCTCCCAGACTGGGCGTAGCATCTGAGGCAAAAGGGCTGGCACCATTTTCAAGAGCCGGGCCTTGTAATTCCAGCTCCCTTAGTCGTAATTCGTGCTCCCTTTGCAACCTTCTATCTTCTGCCTCCCTTTCGGCAGTCAACCTTTTTTCTTCTTCCTCCCTTTGCTGTCGTTTTTCTTCTGCCTCCCTTTGCTGTCGTTTTTCTTCTGCCTCCCTTTGCTGTCGTTTTTCTTCTGCCTCAATCTGCAGCCTCTTAATTTCTCTATCAGCCTCAATTTGTAACCTCTTCTCTTCAGCTACCTTTCTATCTTCCCTTTCAATATATTTATCACATTCAGCCGTTACATATTGAATTAAAATTTGACCATCCATTCCCATCTCCTTTGCGGTCAGCACAGCAGCTGATCGGAATTTTGCTAGCTCCGCCATACTTTTCAGACAATATAATAATATACAAGCTAAATCTCTAACCAGTAAATACACTAAGTACTTCTTATGACTATAGTCTAACTAATTCTAACTAACCAGTTAACTAATTAATTATCACTGGCTGTGAAGATTCACCAACTTTTATCTGCAGGGACACTTTTAATTTTAAAGGGAATTTCACAATTTTTTTCCCCTAATTTTATTTCTCCAACCAGGAGATCCTAATATTACTGTTGGGCTAATTATCCCTGGACAAGACCCCAATGTATGTAGTGGGTTTGATGGTATTGTATGATGGTGATATTACTAAATGTAATGTATGAGGCCAGCTGTGAAGGCTCCTGAGATAAAATGTAGTTGTGAATTGACAGAAGGCCTTTCTTGCTACCACTACGACCTCACACTTATTTTTTTTTCTTTCTAATGAATGTATCTATGTAAAATGTCTAGGGTAATGATATGTAATGTGGTGTGATAATTATAGATACACCCACAGATATTTAAGCAGACTAATAATATTAACAAATGTTAAAAATACACTGAACTAACTCACGTGTGTAAAATTTTTGATAGAATTATATTACATTTATTTGTTCTGGATCAAGTTTTATGTTGACCAGAACTTTTTTTAAAAAAAAAAGATTTAAAAATTATGAAAGAAATGCATGTAATGTTACATAATAAATGCAAGAGTGTACATATATAAGTACTAGACTAGTTAGTTTTATTAAAATGTTCTAGTAGTCATCTACTTGGGAGGATAGTTAATGCTTGTGCTGTTGGGGTGGCCTCATCACACCTGTCTATATTGACTACACAGTGTCCAGTAAATTGCAGGAATTTTATGGGGTATTAGCAACTAAAAGGCGTTGGTGAACTTCCAGCAGACCAGAGGCTCACTCATCTTGCATATGTAGCTCTGGTGCTGAAATCTGGTGGTCCCACCTCTCCGTGCTGGCGGGCAATAATAGTGGTCTCTGTCACAACGTACTGCACAGATACACTCGAGTAAGATCACCAACTGAATGGACACCGCCTTGTTGACAGCTGAAACTCACAGCTCAGATTATGAATAAAGAACACCGAAATGCTAGCAAAACTCAGCTGAGCTGCTGGCTATAGTATGGCGTCCCTGAACTTATTTCACTTTCTTTCATTTGGAAATCACCACACTTTAAAATACTGTGTCTATCATCGAACAACTATTGAGGAATGGCCCCACTTGCGCGTCTGAGCGCCGATAAAATGATTGTCTGTGGCCAATCACTGCCTAGGTTTATTTGAAATTCAAATTTCCTACCCTAAAGTCATTTCAGTCATGCTTCAGTCAAGTATGGATGTTTATCTGTTAGTCTGTCCGTCTCTACTTTTTTTTTTCAAAACGTACTTGATTTTTGAACCAACCTTTCTCTCCCCTCCAAAATTTTGTCGTTAAAAGTTATATTTAGACACAGCTCCCACCAATGTCCCTTCGCTTCCCTACTAAGTAGATTTGAACACCTGCGTCTCGAGGTCGTGTTTTTTTTGTGCAAATAGCGACACTTTTTATTCCATACAGTCTGTCGTTGATGTGAACAACACTGTCTTTTGTCATTATCTTCAATATTATCTATCCGTCTGTAAAATTAAGAACATATTAGTTCACTGCTCAGAATGGGCCATCCGGCCAGCTAATTTTTATATTCCTAACATTAATATTACGAAAAAGTTACTTTTTAATTTTTGTAATATTCCAAACATCCGCGTTCTGCCGCTGAATTCAAATCAAAGGCTTGGTATCGCAAAAGCGACCAATAAATGACTGTGGCGTAACATATCCAAGGTCCCTTCTGTCGAGTTCCTTACTTTATGTCAACTTGGGAAACGTGACTTTTCTCCGTTTCCCCCCCCCAATTGCGTCTCCTTAGCCTTTCTAGTCTCACGCAATCTTTCCAGTCATATTTTTTTTCCTTTTTATCCGCCGTTCCCCTCCTGTCTAGCAAGTCAATTTTTATGGAGGGTGATGACCCGCGGTCTGGGCGATCATGTACTATCAGCAGCCTACGCATTATGTTTTTATCCTTACATGTTATCTTTGGAGGTATTTTACCGTTGTATCTCTGTCAATTTCACTACAGACACACTGTTTCGACACAACGGCACAACGGCACTTTTGCCCGTGTCGGGACAAGTCTCTAGCAATAGACAGTATACATGAAATCTATGGCGTTTCGTGTGACCACAATTCAATATTTTTATACGTCTTCATTATGATGAAATAAAACGGAGATATGATGATAGCTGTAGTATATGTGAAAATAATAAAAAACAACAATAATAATAACAGTAATAATAACACATGATATCAAACTAGAGTAAGCTAGTTTTAGTAGACAATGATGATGATTCAAATCCACACCGAGTACACAGATATCAGCAGAGCTAATAAAGTGTCCATTGCATTTATACGAACACACGGACACTTTCAAATTTTAACATAGTGCCTAAAACATTGACAACTGCAGCACTGACACAATTTCCAGTGTCTATAACTTCTCAGCAAAAATATAATCACTTGTAAAATCAAGTCATCATAACTGTCGTAAATTTATTTTGAGAGAAAAGAGTCTTGGAAATAGTGGTCCTATTTAGAGTGTAGACTGGTGGTGAAAAGCTTAGTGATAGAAATGGTTATAGAGTAAATAGTTGCCTCACAGAGCGCTGGGGAGAGTAAAGACAGACTTATTTACGACAAATCGTTCCTCTCAATCTTCTCTTCCACTCTCCTGGTCAAACAATTATTTGCCAGTTTCCAGACACACACCTGTGCTCACACACAGACGCACGTGAATACAAACTATATTAAACAGATAGGGGAATTTGGGCCTTGGTCTTCCAAACACAGTACTAGATACGTTTTACGTGTTTATTTAACAGTAAAGAATCAGTTACAACATATATCATATGTTTACAAACAAAATATATCATAGGTATAGAAATTACAAATGACCAGGTGGGGAGGGGTGGGGGTTTATGAAGATTGGTATCCACTACGCCCTTTCCTCATGAAAATAGACAGAGATAAACCCAGTCCAAAGATAGGTAATTTATCAGATAGATAGTTAATTTTATCCCAACGGTAAATTAATGTACTCTGATACAAGAGGTTAACAATAATAGGGGTAGGTGGTGGAGTAAGTCCTATTGTCCTCCAAATGTTTTTCCCTTTACTAAGCAAGTAAACAAAGGGGGGGGGGGAGGGGGGGGGTATAAACAGAGTTCACAAAAAGGAAATCCCCCTTAAAGGAAACAATGCAAGGAATATAGACAAATATGCTAATTATCAAGTAAGGCAGTTGATGAATTTAGCAACTATATATCTCTTTAATTCATGCGCGCTAGTAAAGGCCTTCACTCATCTTGCTCACACTTACCGATTGTGAAAAAATCTGGCACTCCATAGAATAACACAACAGCAATTACATCTCAAACTAAATGTATGAGTGTTAGTTCAAGTTCCAGCCCCAGATTAGCGGGTAGGCGGTCAGCACATAAAAAGGATCCCGTAATCGCTGGAAAATTAATCTGTATTTGTGTCTCTTTTCTTAATAACAGTTTCTATGGGAGGGCACGGTCTCTGATACCGGGGTGAGGATGGTGTGGTCTATTTAACTTTGCTGCTGATAATAAAAATTCTTACGCGTGCTGATACACTTTATCCGTGAGGCATGGTTTAAGTCCAGGGAGAAAACTAGTCACATCACTGTTCAGGTAAATATGTATTCTCTCTCTGTATCAGTAAACCAACAAAAGCTCGGGCCAGTGTTCTTCTTCCCGTTACAACTTAATTTGCTTGATGGTGTGTTAAATTTGTCTTTGGGTGTGCTTTCTTTGCTATAAGTTAGATAGCGGAATTCCAAACATAGAATCGCCTCAAAGATTAAAAATTTACACAGTCTCAACAAGTTCTGAGTCAGGGAGACTCTACACACTGTTTATGCTTTGCTTTGCTTAGATTAGATTTATTTGCTGGGATGCAAAAAGGGATCACTCTATATGAAAAATAGAAAACATGTAATTCATACAGAAAAATCCAGTAACATTCTAAAATGCGATAAATTTAACGTTAAGACTATTATATGCACTCGCGGATTTAATTATGTATTTAAGAAAACACTTCGCGAGTTCTAGTGATAAAACACACATATAGATCTAGAACTTAACTCAATTAGTTAGTTAGAAATTCCTTCGCGACTTTAGAAGTTAATTTAATCATTTTAAGCATCTAATATTTTTGGAAATACTATAATAGATATATCATTAATTCTACAACTGGAAACTTTTGAGATAGGTTTAATTTAATAGATTTAAATCAACACAAAATCCAGTGAAATAACATGAATGAACTAGACCACTGATCACTTTAGAACAAGTATATTATACCGTTTAGCACAGAATACTACACTCCAGTATAGCCAAGAAATCCAGAGGGAATTTTAGCAGGATTTAAACTATAAGCTAGTGAGTTTTAAAATGTCTGGCAACGAGTGATAACATGGCCTTCTACAGGGTTCTATATATATGAAAATGAAATGAAGATGAGTGGGACATGAGAAATTTTCGCACCTCTCTTCATCTTGAGAAGAAAATGAGATTTCTACACCGCTCGACATGGGCTGTTACTCCATTTCCTGGTCGCTCGGGGTTCTCCCGTTCCTCAGTCTTTCGGGCAAGTTTGCCGATTGACACAGAGGTGCGAAGTCTGCGAGAAGGCTTGCCTCGTCTACTCTGGTTCACATTGCCGTGTCATCTCAGCAGCAGAAGACTTCCAGACATCTTCAGTGTCTTTGAGGTTAGCCGCTAAACTCGTTTGATTTAGGCAACGCCCCCTACTTGGGCAGGCTACTGTCCCAGGTAATGAAAAACTGCCTAGAATCGCTCTAGAGACAGGAGTGATCTTCTGGCGACGCCCCGCTAGCTATGGGGGACGGGTGAAGTGAGTAAATAACTTCTTATAATTTTTCCCGGGATAACAGTGGGGGTGGTTTAAACTGCTCCTTAAGTCAATGCGATTCTCTGAACAGGACGTACGATAACAGTCTACATCTCTAATTAGCCAACGTGGAAACGTTTCAGGCTGATGACGGTTTCAGCCACTGTTCAGGGGTTCTGATGTTATGCGAGCAAAAATACCCTGTCATCCAACTCTTTCAGGGACGCTATATTGTCCGTCACAATAACACATCCCTGAAAAATATGACATGTTTGATCTTCCATACTATCTATGAACGACTAATGTCCCGGACGCTTGACTCAAACTTTAGAAGGGCCCACGGAAGGTGAGACAGTGTGTCTCTTTGCAAAACGGCGAGGCAGACAGGAACTGAAACTGTATCGAAACAAGAAGCAGCCTGTGTTTCGGAGCTTTCGGACTCAGCGCTGTTTCGAAGCATTGTTTCGACACACACAGTAGCCATCTCTACTGTGGAAGATACTTACAATCTATGTTTTCCAACAAAATATGTGAATATAATCAAAGCGCTTTATGACAATGCAAGATTTTGTGTTAGAACAAATAAAGGGAATACAAAATGGTTTACAGTAGAAACAGGGGTGAAACAAGGCTGTATTATGTCTCCACTACTTTTTGGAATAGCTATTGATTGGGTTATGAAAAACTATACCCACAATGAACAATTAGGTATAAAATGGACAAATGGAAAATTCCTGGGGGACCTGGATTTCGCAGATGATTTAGCATTCTTAAGTTCAACACCCAGACAGGCCCAAGAAGCAGTAAATAATCTCGGTTAAAATAGGTCTCCAAATAAATCCCTCTAAAACTAAAGTTATGAACTTTTCTAACGAGACCTTTGATATCATCCTGAACGGGGAAAAACTACAGAAAGTTGAAAGTTTCAATTATTTAGGCAGTAAAATGACTCAGGATGGTGACACAACAAGAGAAATTCATACTAGAATTGCTTTGGCAGCTAGCGCCTTCAATAGATTATCTAACATTTGGAAATTACGATCACTGAATATACATACCAAGCTTCGTCTGTTTAATTCAAATGTTATCTCAGTGTTAACATACGGTTATGAAAGTTGGAAAATAACAAAATCATTGGAGAACAAGCTGAATACATTCGAGAACAAATGTCTTAGAAAACTCATGAACACCAGTTGGAAAGAATTCAAGACTAATCGACAAATAAGAGAAGACTCTAGGCAGAAATATGTCTCCGACTATATAAGGAAAAGACGATGGTCATATATCGGTCATGTCCTACGAATGGAAAACAACAGAATACCACTACAGGCGCTCACTTGGGTTCCTGAGGGTAAGAGAAAAAAAGGAAGACCAAAAGAAACACGTAGACGAACAATAATAAGAGAAGGAAGAACGTTGGGCCTAAATAATGTGCAAGAGCTAAGAGGAGTGGCGTCACAACGAACAATCTGGAGAGCACTGATTTCTGCCTTATGCGCCGTGTTTGGTGCTTAAAGAATTTATTATTATTATTATTATATTTGTGACGGAATGTCTGTCACTGTCCTTTTGTGTGATCTCTCACACCTCCAGCCCTACGGCAGTATCATTTCTTTTTCTTCATTTTTCTCTCCGATCGCTTTTATTTAGCACTTCATTTTTCTCCTTCATAGATTTTACTCTTTATGCTGGACATAGCATGGGGAAAGTCTCAGACGGTCAGCGACCATCTTTTCAAGCGACGGTGCTTGTTTATCCAAGCTTGGTTTTTTTTTTTTTTTTTTTTTTATAATAAATAATATGTTATTTAATGCGTAAGGATACTCTTATTCTATCGCTTAATTTGAGAATAAATACTATATTACATAACCGTAAATCATAAAATACACAGCACAAATTCAACAACTATGTATTTTTTCAAGATTTAGAGTGGCAACACTGGACGGTGATTCTAACTGAGGTCCATGTGTTTCCCAATTTAATTAAAGATCATACTGCCATATGGTAATTAACTTGCAAACCAATTGGGAATAACTGGATTGCAAAAGATTATATAATATTGAGGTATCCCGGCACTAATGTGCCAGTACAAAAAATGTGGTTAAGTTTTTTTTTTTTTTTTTTTAAACTTTTATTTGTCATTCTTTCCACTTTACAAAATCAGGTACATTTTACATGAAATACAAGAAAGATACATTGAATATTACATATGAAACCTTTTGCGCACTCTTACTTCCATAGTGTACTTAAACAAGTTTAAAAAGTAAAAGAATAATTTGATAAACAAAATACATTTAAAAAAAATTAAATAATAAATAATTAAGATTTTATATAGATTAACTGAATAACAAAGAAATTAAAAAGTTACTTTACTTTTAAAAAGAATAAAAAAATTAATTTAATTAATATGCTTTATAGCTAATCAAAATCCCGTTTAGTTCATAGTATTTTATATCTAGAAACTTACACCTGCTCACACTTTCGCATGTACACCTGAGCTACTGTTTAGAATCTCCGAAATGAGTCAAAACATTTGAGAAGAAACATGAAGAAGAGAAAAAAAAACGCACCTACATACCGATAAATACATTCACGTACATACCTACGTTCGTTCGGTTTTTATTTATTTATTTTAATTATATTGGATTTTATTTTATTTATTTATTTTTTAAAAATCCTTTTACAATTTACCAACACTCGTACATTGTATAATGCATATAAAATAAACACGTACTCTCACTCACTGGCACATTTGAAAGAAAGTTTCCAAATAAAAACCTTCACATACCCATTGAAACTTGCATCCAGAAAGCCAAAACATGGCTATAATTATTTAAACATATGTACAGTCAATTTTAGGTTGAAATTAGTTTCCTGCCCCCCACCCTCAATCCCTTCAACCTTTGATATATTGAATTTTTTGTAAGAATAATTTTGAGAATAAGTGGGCGTTGTACTGTTTCCCTTCAAACACCGCGCAGTTCCTACAAATCCAGACTAAATATTTAAATTCCACTATCAGACTCAAAAGTTTCAGTTCTACTTGTTGTGTGCACTTTGGTAGGGAATTCAGCATGATAGCTCTATACATGTATATACTGCGTGGAAAGTAGACCATCAATTCCTTTTTCAAAATTCCTATTGTAGGAGTGACTGTACTACAGTAAAAAAACAAATGATCTTCTGTCTCCTGTGTATTGGTATTACATAATTTGCATTTTGGGAGGTTCTTCCACTGTGCAACAAGTCTTTGCCTAATGGGTGTCATGTTATATAATAATCTAAACGTGACTTCCTTTGCGGGTGGAGCAAGTGGTAACTCGTGTAGGCTCTTAAAAATAGGTTGGTAATCAGTTATAAAATAATTGTACCCACGTTTTATCCTTGTCACTAATGAGGGTTCTTGTACACTAATAAGACTTCTGTAAATGGAACGTGTATTTTGTTGTAATAAAGGTGTGTTTCCTTGTATGCTCTGTATGCATTGTTTGTAGAACCGTGGTAAAGTGCCAAAATAATGAGGTTGATTGTTTTTTTGTAACGACATACGTTAGATAGTCTCAGACCAATATAATAATGAGCTAAAGGGTATTGTTCAGGATTTTTTACTATTTCTCCTATGTACTTGATTCTTAAAGCTTTTATTTTAGTTGCTATATCTTGTAAAGATACTCCCCCTTTATCTTTGGGTTGTATTAACGTTTTATGCTTTATACAGTGTAAGGTGTTGCGAAATAAAAAAGTTCTTATTAGTTTGTTTATTCCTGTAATAATTTCTTGAGGAATGATTTGAACATTTGCTATGTAAATCAATTTAGGTAGAATAAAAGTGTTGATTAAAACCGATCTTACCGCAGTTCCCCTCAATTTCCTCGAAAATTGTAGTAGTTTTGTATTTATATCTTTCTAGTCTGTTTTTTTATTTTCTCTAACAAGTTTTTCCACACCTCTGTATTCCTTTGTGTTGGAGTGGCGGTGTATGTAATACCGTAAATTTTTATTTCATTTACTTGTAGCAACTGAAAGGGGAAGTCTGATCTGTTTCTCCATTTACCTATTCCCATTAACTTTGACTTCTGAATGTTTAATTTTGCTTCACTGGCTCGTCCAAACTCATTAAAGGTGTTTAAAATATTTTGAATAGATGAAATTTTGGTTGGGAAAAAAAATCGTATCGTCCGAGTACGCGGCTAATTTCATTTGACCTTGTCCTGGAATGAAAACCCCCGTGATGTTTGTGTCTTGTCTAATTTTCTCTAACACGGGTTCTATTGACAGTACATATAGCAAAGGCGAGAGTGGACAGCCTTGTCTGACTGACCTAGTTAGAATAAATGGTTCTGTGATTGTGTGATTTATTAAAAGTCTACTTTCGGGTGTTTTATATATAATTTCTATCCGTTTCCTAAAGTATGGCCCTACATTACAAGCAAGCAGTGTTTTATGCAAAAAAGAATGGGATACCCTGTCGAAGGCTTTTTCTTGGTCCAACGATAAAATAGCGGCCTCGTGCTGCTTGTCTGACGCGTAGCTAATCAGGTCTCTAAAAAAGTGTGTATGTTTGCTAATATTTCTCTGCGGCACGCTGTTCTGTTGGTCGTCATGAGTTAGGATATGCATGAATGATTTCAGTTTATTAGTTAGAGTTTTGGTTAAAATTTTGTAATCAGTGTTTAGAAGTGATATGGGTCTATAATTTTTTAGTAGTTTCCTATCTGTTTTTTCTTTTGGTAAGAATACTATGTACGACTGGTTTAAACTTTCAGGAAGTTCGCCCTTCTGAAATGCTTCCTCAAAAACTTTCATTAATAGTGGTCCGAGAACGGGAAAAAAGAAAATATAGAATTCTGATGTAAGGCCATCTGGGCCAGGGGTCTTATCTCTGTTTAGTGTGTTTACTGCCTCCCTCAAATTTTCGAGTGTTATAACTTGGTCTAAATTTTTATTTTCTTGTTCTGTAAGAGATTTTGTGTACTTTAAAAATTTTTTTTGCGTGTCTGTTCTTGTTTCTTCTTTGGTGTATAAATGTTTATAAAATTCCAAGATGGTCTGACATATGTTTGTGTTGTTCGTTTGCAATTGTCCATTGTTATCTAGTATTTGGCGGATCTGCTTATTTTGTTGAACGTTCTGTTCTATTGCCAAGTACTGTTTGTTTGGAGTCTCTTATGTTGTATATAACTTCGTTCTCAGCATTGCACCTTTGTATGTATGTTGTTTATGCTGTTCTAACTGGTCCTGTAACATCTGGATAACCGGATCTGTTTTGTCTATCTTTTTTGTCAGTTTGATAGCTTGTTCTAATATCTTTTCTTGTGTTTTGGATGTCCTGTGTATGTAGGTTGCCAGGACCTGTGTCCTGTCTTTTATGGTGTTTTTTAATAGGTCCCAATATCCTGCAATATTTTGTTCAGGGATCTGTTCTGTGTATCCTAATATGAGCTGCGTTATTTCCTTTGTGAAGAAGTCATGTTTAAGTTGTTGTTGTTCGTCCATCACGGGTGATGAAGACCACTCTGTTCATCCAATTATTTAGGAATATGTTAGGTTAGTCTATGGGTACGAAGGTGACCGATGAGCCCGATGCGGGCCTGGAAAGATCTCGGACAGTGTTTAGCAGGGAATGTTTTCTTCATATGAAGGTTTTATTTCACGGTCCTTTCTAGCTTGTCTCCGCTGTTCCGCTGCTGCTCTTCTGGATGATTCGCATGCCGCTGCACCTTTACGAAGAGATGTGCGCCAAGCAGTTCGGTCTTGCGCATGTTTAAGTAAACTATTATTAAACTTCCAATGTGGAGATCTTTTAGATGTTATAATGGGCGTCCCTATACCTAACACTGTATAAACTGCTTTATGGTCTGTGAAGTCGAGTGTGCTGTTAATATGTTGTGTTTTTTGTACCTTGTAAATTTCTGATGTATATATCCTATCTATCCTAGATGCTCGTCGTAAGCCTGGGTGTGTCTTATCTATAAAAGTGTACGATTTGGTTCCACGCTTCTAAAGGTATCCTTTAGACTATGCTCTTCTAAAATAGTTTGTAATATCTTCCACGGAGATGTCTGATTCTTATTTACATATGTGTTCTGTCTTTGTAACGTTCGACCGGCAAGATCTAGGTCAGACATGACACAATTAAAATCCCCTCCTAAAATTAAGTTCCCTCCTTTGTAATGCGGTGACAAAAAGTCAGAGTTCTCTATAAAAAGCTGGCTGGTTTGCTTTTTGACTGGGAGCGTATATATTGACTAATGTGTATGTGTCTTGTTCGCTTTGTTTATTTTTTATTTGGATACAAACTAATCTACCGATAGTGTCCTTGTTATGGTGTGTTATTTCCCAGTCTTCTGATACTGGTAAGATCGCTACACCTGTGTGTGATGTCCCTATACTAAACCAACCGTTTCTTAAACCTAGTTTTGTTGTAATTTGTTTGGCCCGAAAGTTTGAAATAACTCTGGTTTCTTGTAGAAAAACAAAATCGGGTTGGTATTTTTAAATTAGTATTTCCAGAGAGCTTAGTTTATTTGTTAAACCGTTTATGTTTAAAGACAACAGGGTTAAACTAATGGGCGTAGTGTTGGGATGTAAAACAGTGTGCGCCATGAAAAAAAACCCCAAACATTGTTGCCTTAATCTTTTACATAAAATAAAATGAAGTATGCAGTTCCCTTGTTACTGCATAGAGCAGGTGCAGTCAGTTCTAGGAAAGAGGACAGGTACTTGAGCATCTGTGTGGGTAAGCTTGGATTGGACACGGGTGCTGAATAGAATCACATTTGTTTGTCTACGTGATTGGGCATTTTGTTTATAAAGTAAGATCAGTTCAGAGATTATGACGCAACTAATTTGCATAGTAATGTTAAAGTTATAGAGGCAGAGAAGAGTCTATGACTTTTAGTCTTAGTTAGCGAAGGGAGACGATTTAAAATTACTTCCCTTGAGGGTTTTAGTGAGTTGACCGAAAGTAACGCGCATGGGGAAAATCGGCTAGCATGTACACTTTTAGAGAGGAAAGGTTGTAACAGAAAATCGGTGAAAATAAGCTAGTCAGTCAGTTTTTTAACGCGATTAGCGTTAGGACAAGCAAAGTTCTAGCTGTGTTAAAATGTTATAGTGGTGAGCACGGTCTAGAATGGCACATTCGGGTGGACAAGCCACTGAGGTGGTTGGGTTTTCTGTAGTGACATAAAAGTATCAAAACTGTCTGCCTAGCCATTTAGCCGCTCAGTAAATCTCTCTCTAGGTAGAGCTAGGCTGGTGTCAGCTACAAGTATTATTTCGAAGGACAAGGGTGTCAAGATGTGCAATCCATGATGGGTGAGAGCGCCGAGTCCAGTAGGTATGTGAGGTCTTCTCATAGCAGAAATATGATAGGCAGCTACTAGTAATGAAGTACAGTATGATAGACAGCCACTAGCAGTGAAGTGAAATATGATAGACAGCTACTAGTAATGACGTACATTATGATGGACAGCCACTAGCTGTAAATTGAAAAATGATAGACAGCTACTGAAAGTGAAGAGCAGTAGGATAGACAGCTAATAGGGAGAAGTAGGGAAACATAGACAGTGGCGGAATTTTCACCCCTGGTGGCTTTAGTCCAGTTGTATATCCAAGACACGCTTCAACAGTATTTCCAATAAAGTGAAACAAGACAGAGTTCAAGTACATTTGTGTCATACACCAATGCAGAAGAAATACTGCGTCGTGTAAATAAACGTCTGAGATTTTCTGGTCACCGCGGTCATCGCAAAGTCAATAGATTTGGTCCCGTGACCAGTCCTACACGGCGTCGTTGCAAAGTAAATGATTGCAGTCAGTGAGGATGAAGTAAGAAGTACTGCGGCAAGTCAAGTCAACAGGCAGATCAAGGCATCACGAAGAAATATTGTGTATAATCAAGTTAATAAAAAGGTCAAGGCATCACGAAGAAATACTGCGTCATGTCAAGTCAACACGAAGATCAAGGCATCACGAAGAAATGTTACGTAAAATCAAGTCAGCACGAAGAACAAGGCGAAATCCTGCATCCATTTTTTTTTCTCTTTTGCACCTCCGACCAACTACAGGTGTGTCGTACAGTGTGCACAGACAGTCTGATACAAGCGCATGCCAATCGCGAGCGAATAAGACAGTTCGAAAATGAGACAAAGTCACCCCATCCAAGCAAACAAGACAGATTAGTTAGGACACGAACACTGTAGTAGTTAGTTTAAATTAGTTAGAGGATATTTAGATATATTGTTTGCATTTAAGCATTTATAATTGTTTATATTTTTTGTGTATATTGGGCAGTGTTGCCAACTTGATTATTTTTTTTATTTTTATTTTTTTTTTTTGGGGGGGGGGGGGGGGGGGGGGGGGGGGGGGTGGGGGGGGGGGGGGGGAATGTTTTCATGTATGTTTGTTTAGAGTTGGTTAGATTTGTTTTCAAGTTATCCATTTTCAAGTTAGATTTGTTTTCAAGTAAATATTTTCCACAGGCATGTCCATTAATACTAACACTTTACAGGTGGTGTCAACATGCAACAACAGCAGCCGAATGGGGGTGTAGACCCTAATGTTGCCACCATGCAGCAGGTAGTCAGAACTCTGGCTACTATAGACGGCAATGCCAGATTTCAGAACATTAGGAGCATAATAAGGCCTTACGCAGGTAATCCCAGGTTGTGTAGTCAGTGGTTGCTAGATCTTCTTTCTTCTTTGATCCTTAGCCGCCGACCGTCAAAGCAGTCAGTGGCCATCACGCCTAGTGGTGTCTTGTAGGGCAACAACAAATTGATTCCACTTTGCTCGGTCGGTGGCCATCCTTCATACAGTGCCCCAACTCTGGTTCATTCTTTGCATCTCAGCCTCCACAGTCCTCCACCAGGTTGCTTTTGGTCGGCCTCTCTTTCGTTTTCCTTCAGGGGTCCAAAGCATAGCTGTTCTTGTGATGGTATCGGGGTCTTTTCTGAGGACATGGCCAACCCAGCTCCAGCGTCTGCCAGTTATGATGGTGTGCATGTCCTCTTGTTTGCCCCGAGTAAGCAGATCTTGGTTGGTGATGGTATTCGGTCAAAAGATTCGGTGAATTTTTCTTAGGCATGTTGTGTGAAAAGAGGACAATTTCGACATTTCCTTCTCTGTAAATCTCCGGCATTCCGCACCATAGAGAAGCACAGAAAGCACACAGCTCTGATATAATCTTAATTTTGTGCTTGTGCTGTATTGAGAGGACTTCCAGATGTTGTTTAGGCTAAAAAAGGCTGTTCTTGCCTTATTCATTCTGATGTTGATGTCTTTGCCTGCCTCGCCATCTGGTGTTACTATGCATCCTAGATATGTGAAGGTGTCTGTCTGTACCAGTTGCTGATTCCTTACTGATATGAGCATCATGACCTCTGACTTCTTTAAATTGATGTTCAAGCCCACCTGCTGGCTAAGCTTATTAAGTCTATCCGTTTTTTCCTGGATGTGTTGATGTGTTGTACCGAGGTATTGTTCTTCCATTAATGCATAACAGGTAGACTTCCAACAGGTTGCGTACTTGTCCTCAGACAGACTTGTTACTGATTTTATTAAAAAAGAGGTTAGAAGCTTTTCCTTATGAGCCGTGGAAAGAGCTTAAAAAGGAGCTCATTAGGAGTTACTCTGAGGTCACCGACAGCTCCTACGCGTGGACGCTTCTCCGCCAGATACGTCAACAACCGCAAGAATCCATACAGATGTTTAGCGACAGGTTGTTAAACCTCGCTGAGGAAGACTTCATGGGACAGGATATAAAACCAACAGCAGGTGGAGAAACAATTAGTAGGGATTTTTGTCGACGGACTGAACGGAACCCCTATGAGCTGCACCTACTCCTAAAAGATCCTCAGAACCTAACACAGGCTACTTCATTAGCTGTAGCGGAGGAAAATGTGAGGAGGAGGAGGTTGGACTTAATTCTGGGAAGAAGAGAGGAGTATGAAGAGCGGGAGGAAGAGCAAATGGAGATAGGACATTGTCAAAGAAGAGGAATATCAGGAGAAGGAAGGGGGAGACAAATAGTTAATAGACCAAGATATGAGGAACACAAGGCACCAATGTGTTACGTCTGTAACAGAGTTGGGCACATGTCCTACACATGTAGGTACAGACAGCAAGAGCCGCAACAGCCAGCGAGACGGGTTGAGACCTTCAACCACACACACACAGTAGACACACAATTGCCAGGTTGGGTCACTGCGCAGAATACACCAATATAACACGCTCGCAGACATAACCCGGACGACATATTTTCATGGCCGGAGTCCGACACGCAAACACTTACACGCAGGGAAAAGCAAGACCCGCTAACTAAGAGAGACCGATGTGAGTAGGGTGAATAGAAGGTCTCAACGACAGGAAGAAAGTGCCCAGTAGTATAACGCAAACGATTATAACATTAACAATGCGGCTACTACGCCGAGCCATTGGCATAGCCTAAATAGAAGGATTGTCAGAATAATCAAGAGGAATTCCACTACAGGGAGAAGGAAATTAGACCGATATCGACAGCAAAACAGTAAGGGTACCGTAGCTGGGAAGATGAAGAAGATAAAGGAAGGCATAGACAAAATGCAACTAGCAACAAAGAACAACCACAGGGTAAAAAAGAGAGATATGGCGGTACATCACTTGGAAAACAATCAGAGAGTCACAGGTTAGGTAATTTGCGGAAGCAACATGACTACCAACATGATCACAGAAATGTGGAAGAGAATAAAATGGAGGTAGAAGAAAACCATAAGAGAGGAAAAAGAAAAATAAGACAACGAAAATAACGAAAGCAAACAAACAGCAAGGGGCTAACGGGAAAAAACAGGAAGAACCGGCAATTGAGTTAGCCAATACACCAGATCCGTGTTCATGTGTCATTGAACTGCAAGGAAGGAAGTATAGAGCACTAGTAGACTCAGCCGCAACCGTGAGCCTCATCAGGTTTGGTCTCTATAGGCAGATACGGGGCACAGTGCAATACAGAAAGTCATATGAAACACTTACCTCGGTCTCAGGAGAAAACCTGAAGGTAATGGGAACGGCGACGGTGCGAATGGGAATTAGTGCAACGACGGTGGAGCACACGTTCACAATAGTGAAAGGGATGACACGGAACCTTATCCTCGGACGTGATTTTTTGCGCAAGCACAATGTCCAATTATATTTTGACACGTACCAACTCAAGATCCACGACGAGTATTTCAAGTTGCAGGACGATATATACATAGTGTTAGGTACCACTTATCATGGAGAACACTCCACGGGTTACACCGCTGCTGTGCGGGTTTATAATAACAACTATAGGCTCGCCCAACTAAGGGTATGACCACTCAATAATGGCTGACAAAAGTAATAAACACCTTCAACAGGTACTTCCCTTTAATAATATACACACACAATAAGGCGTCACACGGCCATCAAACGCATCAACTACAGTAATGAGAAAACCACTGTAAACCTGCCTTAGAAGCTTAGACTATCACCTCCATACACGAAGGTACAAACTATACCCCAAATGGCTGCTATAAATATCGCTCACCTGAGCGGCACAACTATGACAGTGACACACTCAAAATCATCGACATCTTTTCAAATTACGGCCTGTAAACAATACGATCTAGACCCCTCACTGCTCTAGACTTAACCTCGTAATTATCACCAAGGTCTGAAAACATGGCAGGCACTCAGTCTACAGTTTTACAATATAGTCCACACAGCAATCTCGCTGGCATAAGGGAAAATGTCCTTCCCGGACAAAGGCTAACTTCTCACTCACTAAATTTGCGCCATTTCCCCCGACTTCCGGTAGTCACATGACCCACAAGTTAGGCTAACCTCAGCCTCACCCGCCTGGCTTTCACCGAACACAAGACATTAGACTCACTGCGAAATAACGCTGTGACACATAGCGTCTATAATTAGGACTAGGACCACAGATACGCTGAGGCCGAATGAAGTAGGCATACTGCATGGGAAGGTAAAACTATCCCCATACTTCAAGCAGAGACAAACCGTCATGGCAGAGGAGTTGGAAGACAGGGACATATGGGATGAGCCCGGATTATCCATGGTCGAGGGGATAGACCAAATAGGGAAAAGGGAACAGTTTCCAATGATGGTCATGAACACCACCGGTACAACCATTAGAATACCGAGAGGATTTGTGGTGGGAAATATACAAGAAATGGAAGGGCAAGAAGGAAACAGTGAACAAGAACCAACAGACAAAGGAGTTACATGGAACGGGAAAGGACAAAACAACAGACAACAGTGACACGAAGAAATAAGTCACAACACTAACCAGAGACAACAGGCCATGCGTAACACCAACACGCACTGGAGGCAGAGACGTGTACGACGTACCAATGAGGAGGCGAATTCTCATCACTGGGGAACACAAAAGAGAGGTTACACGACGAATGCGGTATATGACAGCACACAGGTACATCATGCCAAGGGAAACAAATGGGAAATAACAATGCACGAGGGTGAAATCGGTATTCACAAGACAGGGAGAACAGTCAACACAAATTCCAAGAAAAGATTGCGGAAATCCAGAAACAGATAATGTTTGCGGGTTTGCTCTCAGCGACATTGAATTGGGGAGAACACAGACTGTAATGATGGACATTGAGACTGAGCCAGAAAAAGTCGTTAGCAAGAAAGCATTCAGGACTCCACTAAAAACGAGACACATAGTGGAGAAGGCTACCGAGGGGGATGTTAGCCGCTGGGGTAATACAGAGGTCGTGTTCAGAATGGTCGTCCCCTTTTGTGATAGTCATGAAGAAGGACGGTAGTCACAGGTTTTGATGCGACTTTAGAGTGCTGAATAGCATCACTAAGACCGTAACGCATCCCATCCCTAGGATAGACGACATTCTAGCACTGTTTGGAAAGTCAGAGTGGTTCACCACATTGGATGCCAGATCCGGGTTCTGGTGCATACCACTGACGGAGGATGCCAGGGAGAAAGGCACATTTTGCACCTGTGTAGGAACGTTTGCCTGGAACGTCATGCCATTTGGGCTGAAAGGCAGTCTCGCCACTTATATGGCGCTAATGGATGAAGTCCTTAATGGTATGCAAAAGTTTGCCATAGCCTACATAGATGACATCTTGGTACACACGGCAGGATCAGTGCAGAATCATCTGGAGTACGTACATAAAGTATTCGACAGACTGAGACAGCATTACGTCAAATTGAAGTTGACGAAATGTAACTTCCTCCAGAGGGACACAAAGTACCAGGGTTTCACAGTAAATAAGAACGGAGTTAAACCGGATGAAGACAAAGTCAGAGCCATTAGGGAGATGCCTACACCGACGAACGCCAGACAAGTAAGGGGTTTCTTGGGCACGTGCGGCTACTTTAGAAAGCACGTTATCAACTTTACCCATGCCGCACAGGCTCTAATCATCTTGGTGAGGAAATATGCCTGATTCAAATGGACGGAGGAAGGCCAACAGGCTTTTGATTATCTCCAGGGAGCCTTAACAGAACTTTCGTTCCTGGCACACCCAGATCCATCCAGGCCGATGATCTTATACACAGACGCTTCTGGTACAGCTTTCGGGGCGTGTTTGGTCCAACCAGCGTCGAAAGGAGAGGTGCAGATAATACCAAACGTTGGGAATGAGAGACCCGTCGTGTTTCTCTCACATAAGTTCAATAATCCCAGATGAAATGGGTAGCTATAGAGAGAGAGAGAGAGAGAGAGAGAGGCGTTCGCGATTTATTTTGCGATACAGAAGGTAGACTTCTATTTGAGGGGAAAGCCGTTCACAGTGAGGACAGACCACCAGCCACTGCGCACATGGCTCACTAAAACATCGGAGCAGCATCGGAAGCTGCAAACCTGAGCATTGAACCTCCACAACTATGATGTTACCACAAAATACATCAAGGGAAAGGGGAACTTGTGTGCGTTCTCTGAACAGAGTCACGGAAAGCGAACTCATGCATCTGCTGGAACTTTCCACAAAGAAGATGGAATTATTTATAGACGGACGAGACAGGAAAAGCAACTCGTGGTGCCTCTCCCCTTAAGACACTCCGTTATGAAAGTGGCTTTTAAATCCTCATCGGGGGAACATGTTCCCATGGGGCTCACTATGAACAGTCTTAAAAAGGTTTACTTTTTGTTAAAACGATGGGAGGACGTCCGTCAGTACGTGCAAAACTGTACACATTGCCAAGCGAACAGTTCAAACGTTTGCCAACGGTATAATGAGGAGAAGAACACTGTCATCCCGAGCAGCAGTAGAGGAAGGCACAACCCATGTACAATTGCATACCCCAACTAAGATATTTAATACAATATCTTAGATGATGTGGTATGTAACGATATTTCAGTATGTTCTTTTACATCACGTCTAATTATTCGGAGAGGCTAACATTGGTGGGTGGACAGCGAGACTATGAGCCTGCTAATCTTCCGACCACAGTGAACATAGCAGAGGCCTTTGTTCTTTTTATTTTGTCTAAAGTTCCTGGATCGAAGCTACGAGACGGTTCTTAATACAAGAGAGCAAGTGGAAGGAAGTCTTCGCCACTATCTTGTGATTCAAGAGCTGGGTTCGACACCAACTACATATAGTGGACACGTTGTTTAAACACCCACCTTGACATTAGGAGTGAAGTTCATCTAGACGCCTCTAGAGAAGAGTCCTCATCACAAAAGACTTGACAACGAACCATTACAGTACTCAACAAGTTAAATTTTGCGTTACAAACAAAGGCAACAGACAAATAATCAGTCCCCAATTATGTCTCAATTAAGACATTTGAAAAACCCTCTAAATTCATTATCATCCATATTTATTTAAATTTGTTAAAGACTCATTGATTATTAAAATTGTTATATGTTATTTTACAAATTAATAGTTGATTCAGTTCTTATAGATATGAGAGCGCACGTGTGATCAAAAGTTTTAATACAGATATATCTAGTTACCTCTATAGATTCATATATTCATACCAGGGATTTCGCTGGACTTACACCAGCTCGGGGCTTGAACGGGCTGAAACCATTATTCTTCACAAAAGGCGACGGATCAGACATAAGTTATTCAGTGCTCTGCCCTATGCAGCATGGTTCTTGACTTCTGAAAATATCTCGTGAAAACTTCCTTGAGATAGAAGCATCATTATCCTTCTATCTACAACTCTGCCAAGAGTAATCTTGCACTAAGGTATACACCTTTGAAGACCCATATTAGATACTTTTTAGTGTTGACCACTGGTGGACCACTACTGCAGAGCTAAGGGGAGGCAATCCGTGATAGGGACTTACAGAAATGGTAGCATCTATTCCAATAGTTCTGTAACAGCCCAAGTCGGTGTACCAATAACATGGTTGGTACACATTGGCTATAGACAGAAACAAACATGCACAATTATCAAATATATTTAACAAAAAACACCGAGGGATATGGAAAGATTCTTCAGGGAGACCTACAAGTTTGCCAAAGAACTGTTTGAACGACCAAGGTCGGGAACATTAAACATCGTGAAAAAAGATCTGTAAGAACACGTTAGAATAACTTATTCAGATGGTCGCAAAGATGAGCCGCTCAGCAGCATGTCAGGCCATATATTGCCTATTAAGCAAGGAGCTGAATTCAATACCAAGCCCCCAACAATACAAGAAATTGAAAGCATTGTCCAAAAAGCGCGGTGCAAGTCAGCTCCAGGTTCTAAATGCGTTGTATATGTTGTGGTGGGTTTTGATGTTATGAATTGTTGTTATGTATTATTATTATATTAAATGAGATCAGCTATGAAGGTCTCTGAATTTAACAAATAGTATTGTAAACTTTTCAGAGTACCTTTCCGCTACCACCCTTTTTATCTCATTCAAAATTAATCTATTTTATTATTAAAATGACTTCGTGTAGTGTCTAGGGTTATGAATGTAGAGTGTAATGTGCAATAACCAACTAACATACAAATAAATAGTTTATTATTGTCGTAGATTTTTAGATAGGAGAATTAAGACTTGGGTTGGTCCCTTCTGAATAGGTTGGAATGAGTGATAATCACAGAGTGAGATAGTAAGAAGAAATAGAATTTCCACATGTGAGATGATAGACTGTGATATAGAGGCTGTCTCTGAAAAATCGAGGAAATCTTCTCTCTTTCACTACCCTCTACGACAGTTTTTTTTTGAAGGCGTCAGACAGTCTAAACACAGATATATATATTACATATATTTCTATCTACTCACGGGCACGCACATACACGTGACGACAGTTAAACACACAGACGTGGGAAATCTATAACAATGTATATATATATATATATATATATATATATATATATATATATATATATATATATATATATATATATATATATATATATATATATATATTAGAACGAGCTGACCAACGCACTGATTTAGTTCAAGAGAGATTTTAATTATCATCAAAAAATCTTCTCACAACACCTAAAAAAATACATCAAGGGAAACATATACAAATAGTCATACAATTCAAGAAAATGCTACAAGGATGATAGCCCCGTTATGATCTTAACTCTAGGTTTAGCCCACAGCCCCGTTAGGATGACAGATGATGGCCCAAAGGGTTATAGATGCATATGGTTAGGGTCGAATATTGTCCCCTTTCTTGAAGGTAAGAACTGACTTATGACAGCAGTATCTATTCGAAAGGAACAATTAAATTAAGCAGCAAGTCTTTCATAAGAAAACTATAAAGTGGGTGAATCATTAGTTATCAGAAAAAACTCACTCAGTCCACTTTCACTCGGTTCTTTCATCAGGGTACCCTGGCACACGTGCTTACCTATCTGTACCGCTGTTCGCCGTCTGGCGCAACCTTAGGACACTTCTCTACAGTGAATCTGTATTCTTTGGATAAAGCGAATCCCAGCTCTGCAATTACAGGTTTCTTCCACTGTTTTCGGGGAGCGTTCTCTTCACCAGGTAAAATTTTGATTACTGTTAATGTCACTTGAATCAGTTTGGATAAGCAAGTTTAAAACGGGCACACAGAGTTAAAAAAAAACGCGAGGATTCCCTTAATTTGGAAAAGATGACCAGTGGACAACTGCTCTCAACAGATAGTCTTGGTTCACAATCCACTCTTTCACTAGTGTCGAAAATGTTAATGTTATTTCTTGTAATTATTCTCGCAGCCAGGCAGCATGTACATTTAAATTTGTGGAGCAATATGAACTGGCTCACAAGCCCAATATATATTTCTAGTCTTTAGAAACCGTTAGTGGGATTGGTATTACTGTCTATCTCTGATGGCACATGCACTCTCAGACCAGTGTTACTTGAAAAAGAAACCCACGTGGTTAAAGATAGGAAATGTCTATGCTTCTCACAAATATGTCTCTTTACTAAACGCCGGCAAGTTGGGTTTACCCCAGTATTCACTGAATGAAGAAAAACAACATATAATATAATATACAGAATATGTACTCGTTATAACTTACATTTTACACGGCAAGCCTACAGCTTGACTTATATTTAAAACTTCCCGTGAAATAAGTTATATAAAAAATCACTCATCATGAATTAGGAATAATGGGGGTATTCCGTCACCACTCATGATGCATCTAGCATTTATAAGTTAGATTAGAAAAACTATACTCGACTGAGTAGTTAGCAGTTGAATTAAATTCATTATAGCTACATGTTTAGTAAGCTAAAAATTATAATTTATTATGTATTTCCACTGCAACTCGTCGACTAGAGAATATAACAGACTTATAAATTATTCACTCTGCACAAAGAAACTAGAGAAACAAAATAAGTGATTTAACACTTGATCACTCTCAAAATCTATATATATTAGATATAATATTTTACCTCACAACAGCACTACGGAATCACAACGAAACTAAGAGATATCACTTATAAGTTAAGTATCTAGAACGAAGTGACCACGTCTACAGCCACTGGAAAATGAGTGAAATTAAGTTTCAACCTCGGGCCAATATCTTAAAATCAGACAGAGGCCTCAACTTATTTCGCAAACGAAATAATCTCCCCTCTTTGTCTTAAAACCTTACATTTTACATTACCATTCCTAGACGTCTTCCATAACTGACACTTCTGCGTTTTCACACCTCGCGCTGACCAGGCCAACAGTGGGTGTCGTGTCACGTGGGATTCCCGGACAAATGTTTCAAACTGCGCCGGGGGAGCATGGGTGTCAGATGCGGAAAACCAGACACTCAGTCTGCTCTAGCGAGCAATGTCTGCCGCGATTCACGCCTCCCCGAGCAACTCACCGAGAAGCTACGTTGTGACAGGTGAAAAATGCAGACGATATGTCGGCCCTATGTCTGAGATGGACTGAGACATAATCGCATCTCTCGTCAAACTGCGCGAATGACATCTGACGCAATAAGGTTACCAGTCAGTATGAGAAAGAAAAACGCTGATGGGAAAGAAATATATTTTTCGCAACGAACGAATGCGAAAAACACAGGAAGAAGGTAAAGAGGGACAATAATTTAGAGAACACGGGTGAAAGAAAAGAAGAGGAAAATATAGAAAATACAATGAACATAACTCTCCGTGACAATTATCCACAACAACCAACAGTATTACAACAATAACTTACAAACGACACTTTAAAAGGCTATCTTATTTAAGACAGTGGTTGAAATTTGTGTAAATAGAATTTTTTACAATTTATTAGCCTGATTCTAATTTATTTTGAACCAGGACTGACAATCAAAAGTGAAATCAAAAGAATCATTTACACCAGTCCAATAACACAGTGGATCTTCTGTCCATACATACAATATTATTCTAATATAAGTGTGTAGTTGTATTCTTCTACTTTGAGGTAATACTGGTATCAAACAATAGGTTGTTGGTTATAATCACTCCCTTTAAGTTATGTCTGTTTTCGTTTGTCACTTGTGGAAATATTAATAACTATTCAGTTTTCTTCCCTATCACTTTCTAGTTCTTTTAAGTTGAGCTGCCAGGTGCCGAACAAGAACTTAACTTGGCAGGAGAATACAGGTAGATCGTTTCCTCTGCTTGCTTGACAATCTGTTCCACCTGTTTGATAGGCAATGGCCACTAGCATGGGCTCGAGGTATACAGACAGAGTCCTGAATCGAGCAGTTCTCAAGCGTTTGGTACTACATTAACGTCAGTACCCAGGACCCTGAAATGTGAAGGTTATGCATCCTTCTTTATACCTAGTATACAATACTATTCCACATTTAAGTACAGGTACATTACAAACAAACGAAAAGGGTCATAGCTTTATACCAACCTATGCCACCATTATCTTTTGATGTGACAATGTACACCAGTATTCCTCTCCCCTAATAGTTACAATGCCACTGCAATTCCAGCTGTAATCTTTTCCATACAATAGGATAGGTGTTATGCTCCTTGTTGACAATCATACATATTTTGTTGTAGTCTAACACCTCTCTGATAGTCTACCACATGTTGGTTCAGTCTCTAGGCTCTGCCTAAGTTTGCTACAGACCCACTTACTTATAGTCATACATTATTATCTCACATTCAATTTTTATTCTAGATACATGTTAATAAAGTCAATCTTACCACATTTATTCAATGAAATACACAAGTGAACGATGACTGGCACACTTTCGATCTGCCGTTCTGTCCAGGCTTTTGAGAAATATTGTTTACACAGCACAAGCCTGCTCTCATCGCTCCTTGGCAAAATTTTGTTATAAAATGGCGTCCTCACCTAATGCTTTTCCCCCAATATCAACTACTCTGGCCAATGATTATCCTTATTTCAACTTTCTACTACGTTACTCGGGTAATATATGTTTAGTATGAGGTCGGCCAATAATATTTCGCCTCACTTCAAATTCCACCCAATCCCCTTCATCGTACCATCTTAGCCTATCTTTCACCTAATTTTTCCCCCAAAAAAATATGCTATCCAATCTAAGCAGATATGACTTGACCTGACAGTATCTCCGATTCTCTATGTATTATCCCCAATATTTGATTATCTAATGGACTATTTATGTAATTGATAACATATTCTTAGTCAGCAAAGCCACAGGTACACGAATATATGATTTTTATGGGGCTAAGCGGCTTGGTTCAAAATTCTATCTTTTTTTCTACGTTAGTTGTTTTTTTTTTGTTTTTTTTCGTACGCCCGCTAATACTCGAGGCGAAATCTCAGGTTATTATTAATGTCTAACCTGACATTGATTTTACGTGAGTATCC
Organism: Oreohelix idahoensis; assembly: GCA_024509875.1. Taxonomy (NCBI): domain Eukaryota; kingdom Metazoa; phylum Mollusca; class Gastropoda; order Stylommatophora; family Oreohelicidae; genus Oreohelix; species Oreohelix idahoensis. The sequence continues at coordinate 141,701 of JAMPIV010001597.1, forward strand.
CTTTTTTCTTGTACAGAGACAGGTGTCCCTCGCAATTAAGGCAGATACTTGCCGATTTCGGAGGTGCCCATTAGAGCTGGGTCGGCTCAGGAGCCGCCAATCCCTGGTCGACGACACTCCTTCAAATGTCCTCGCCAGGTCTCGAGTTAATCCAGTCCAAATCCCGGTCGACGAAAAATCCTCACATGCCGTCGCCCGGGTTTGATCCTGCATCACCCGGTCGCCAGAGCGATGTAGTAACCACTACGCTAGCGCGGCTCCTACGTTAGTTGTTGATTTTTTAAACTACCTCCTGTTCAATTCTTTTCTCATGTACTTACGAGAGTCTCTCGTAATACACGAGAATTACGTCATTCGCAACAAGAGCTAAGCGTGTTTTCCTGATCGTAGTGTCCACATTTCTAACTTTTTCATCGTAATTTGAAAAACCGCCTAAGGCCATACTAGCAAGTAGTTTTATTTTTAGAACAATGTGAGACGTGATTTGCGTTGGGTTTTCTCCGTTTCCCCTCCCTTCTACAATGTATTTAGGCAAATACTTAGTTGACCTAGGGAAGTGGAACGTTTGTCTCAATGACGAATTTGAAAAGTAGGGTACCCTTTTGGTTCGGCCATTGCGTTATCAAATAATACACTGAAGGCGTAGGCGACAACTTACGATTCTCGCCGAAAATTTTTAGTACTTTCTTAACTTTGACTTTATGCACTATACTGTTATAATCTAATTTAGATATTGTATTTGGAAGTTTACCACATATGTTGTATAAAAGAGATGCCCTGAAGTTCTGAAACGGCTCTCCGCTTACTGAAAAATGCTTGGAAAAACCAGCTTGTAAGCAAAGAATGGAAAAAAGGCGATGGAGTCTACACCCCGAAGGAACAAAATTCCAGACATCAGTCAATTCAGGCCACCTTCACTACTTAATGTGGAAGGGAAGATATTCTTCTCAGTGGTGGCTAAACGGCTCACCACATACCTCCTGGAGAATGGATACGTTGACACTGCCATCTAGAAAGGAGGTATCCCAGGTACACCAGGGTGTCTACAGCATGCCACAATGATCTGGGAAGCAATTGAAAACGCAAAATTTGACAGAACAAACCTCTATGTAATCTGGTGGGATCTAGCTAATGCGTATGGATCGGTTCCACACCAGATTTTGTGGCAGACCCTGGAAATGTATCATGTCCCACAAATAATTGCAGCAATGCTGAAGCTGTATTTCTCAGGGCGCTCTGTCTGATTTTCAACCAAAGAGTACACAACAAAGTGGATTGACCTACAAATTGGAATTGCAATGGAATGTACCATCTCATCGATACTATTCTAATTTAGATTTTGTATTGGGGCAAAGTCTACAGACAGGGGGTATGATGTGCTGGTGTTGTGGGTAGTGGGTTTCCCCCCTTGCTTCACCCTAGGCCTAGTGAATTCTGTTCATGAAAGGAGCGACCATTGCGGTGTTAGTCTCTTGGCCTAGCAAAACCTCTCATACCCCAAGATCGTTGTGCGTGGTGAAGAGCCACACCCTCCTCGAGGTAGTCCTGGTAACTGAGGGTGCGAATCCTCAGGCTAAACACAACGGATCTAGAGGAGCAAACCTCGATAATAAAACCGGTGCATTACACCGTACACGCCCTCTGTGGGTGGGAAGGAGCCAGATGGATACTGAACAAGTCTTGGGAGTGGGAACGAGTGTGGACTGCTCCCTGAAGATCGGAACCCATCGTACAGGCACAGAGACTCAGGACGTGACGATCCTATTGCCTTCAACTCTTGGTCACATGCCTAGAGCCTCGGAGAACTCGGCGTAACCAGCAGGCAATTTGGTGGCGGGGAAAGAGCACTGTGAGCCCTACCTTGGCTACGTATCACAAGGAGACGCAGAAACACCCCCTTTATCTCCCCCAGAGCTGGCACAGTACACTTCTGGCTTCTACCCGGGGCGTTAGGAAATCCACAGGCACCCCAGCATCACAATGCCAAGAAGATGACAAAGTTGGAATTTACTAATCAAACCTGGCAGAGCAAGTCCTCCAACAGATGTGGCCGATGCTGGGCCCACAGGCGCGTGGACACGTCCCGATCCCCATCGAGACTTGCCCGGGGAGCCCACCCCGGCTCAAAAAAGCAGAGAAGGCCACTCTCCAAACCTCCGATGTCTTGCGGGCAGTGTTAGGATGTGCAAGAACATGGACAGGAAGACTCCACAACTTCCCCACTGAAGACACGCCCACGGCGACCGTTGCCTCAACTGGCTGTGTGTGGTGTACCCGGAAACGGGGCCTCCCAGTACTGAGACACAGTTAAGTCCCCGATGTCATTTATCGGTGCAGAGTTGAGAGAGATGGCTGAGCATCACAATCCCCCCTGTGTTGCAGCATGATGAGAACCCAGAATTGCACACTGAGCTTGGGGGGAATCACTTGGGCACCAGACTTAATACTGGCTCTTGACTGGATGGCCGCATGCAGGAGATTTCTCCAATGGGGGGTTGGCAGGTGGTGGGTATCTGGAAGTGGCTCTGTGCAGGACGTGAGGATTCCTTGGGTGAGCCCAGAACCAGAGCACAGCATTGTGCAAGCTCTGCATAGTTGGAGAGCCCCCTGGATGACGGGGAATGCACAGTGTGCTACCCCACCTGTCCCCAACTGCTAACTTAGAACCAGAAGTGGGGTCCTCTGTATGCGTGCCAGGCCAGGATAAAATGCCTGGGAAAGAGACTGGAGCTCAGAACTCCCTAACTCAAAGTTGCAGGATGGCAGGAAAGACAGGGCTATTTTGAAGATAATGCAACCATATTTTCACCATACGAGCTCGGACGCCGCCTCGGTAAACAAGGTCCGCGCAGAGCAGTGACACCCCCAGGCTGCTTGCGAATAGTCTACTACTGGGAACATAAACAGATTAGGGATGAGCCCACTCTCCCGTTGAACAGGTGCTAAAGTCATAGATACTGGGCCAGAAGGCGCACCGGAAACCACAGTATCACGCAACTCGCTTTTTTTTTCTATGGAGAGTACACCGTCAAATAAATCTCGTACTGGTGCTCGCCCTGTGGAGCTCCACCAGGCAGGTGCAGTGCCGGGCTCTGAGCCTCGACAGAGCCCACCCTCAGCTACTGGAGGACCCTCTAGACCGTCTTGTGGAGTCAGCAGACGGCGGAGGAGAACTACTGACCAAAACAAAACAGAAAAAGAGAAACCCAGAGTGCCACTTGTCATGATGCACTGGAATGCAGAGGGAGTGAACAGCAAGCAGGCTGGATACAGCAAAAAGACAGAGCTGGAAAACATCTTGTATGAGAAGCAAGTCAGTGTTTGCTGTATCCAAGAGACTCACTTGAAAGCAGATCAAACCTTTAAAATAAGGGGATATCAATGCTTCAGATCCGACAGAAAAGATAGACGAAAAGGAGGAGTACTTACTCTTGTAAGGAATAACATTCCTGCACACGAAAGGAAAACCTTCATGGATGGAGCAGAATATCAGCTGTTGCAGATAAAGATAGACAAGATGGAAATAGAACTCCTGAACTATTACTGTCCGAACAACAAACCCCTGAGTCTCAGCTCTATACAGGTACCAGCCACCAACTTTATAGCAGTTGGAGACTTTAATAGCCACTCCCAGAGCTGGGGCTATAACCATCTGGATCACAGAGGTGAAGAGGTTGAAACTTGGCAAGATGATCACTCCCTAATCCTAGTCAATAATGCCACAGATACTCCTACCTTCTACTCCAGAGGATGGCACACAACTTCAACACCAGATCTTGCCTTCTCCACACCAGATATAGCTGGATCTATTAGTAGAGAAGTAGGAGACCAACTAGGGGGAAGCGACCATCGCCCAATCTTTCTTACTGTCCAGAGTGCAACTCTCAGTACAGGCCCAGCCATTACAAGATGGAACTACAAAAAAGCCAACTGGGGTTTATTCAGGCATCAGGTGAACATGCTGCTGTCTACCCTCAAGGTACAGAACAGAGACATTAATGAAGTGGTAAAAGACTTCAACAGATGCATACTACAAGCTGCAAAAGAAACCATTCCCAAAGGATGCCGGCGTAACTACATACCATACTGGTCCAGCACACTCCAAGAACGTCAGGAAGCCATGGACAGGGCTAGAAAGGACGCAGAGTCTCAGCCTTCACTTGAAACTCACAACAAATGGAAAAAGGCTGTAGCATAGTTTCAGAGAACAAAGCTAGAAGAAAAACGGAAAAGCTGGAGAACTAAAACGGCATCGCTGAACCTTGAGAAAGACGGCAGGAAACTTTGGAGATTAGTCAAGTCTCTAAATGAAGAGCGTTCCTCACCTAGGCAGACTATCACATTGGATGAAGGTGGCAAACTTTTCAGAGGAAAACAAGCTGCAGACTTGTTTGCTAGAAGATACAGTTCAGAAAGCAACTTACCCATTAACATAGATCATCAGAGAGAGATAAGAAAAGAAATACTGGCAACCATGGGACAGACAGATACTCCTGCCCCAATGAGGGAACCCATCACACTAGGAGAACTACAGAAGGCTATTTCCAAGCTTAAGTTTTCAAAAGTCACCCGGCCCAGACAAAATCAGCAACGAAATGCTAGTAAATCTGAGCTCAGCAGCAAAGACAAAACTGCTTGAGATATTCAACCACAGCTGGTTGAAAGGAACGGTACCCCAAGTATGGAGAGAAGCCATCACAATACCCATACTAAAGAAAGGGAAATGTAAGACCGAGGCTGCAAGTTACCGGCCAATCAGTCTCACAAGCTGTGTTGGGAAGACTATGGAGCGAATAGTCAACCACAGATTGAAATGGTATTTAGAGTCTGAGCAGATCCTGGTGCCGGAACAAGCTGGATTTAGAGAATGCTTCAGTATAGAAGACCAAGTTACTTACTTGTCTCAAGCAATAGAAGATGCCTTCCAGGAGAAGAAAAAGGTCCTAACGATCTGGGTCGACTTCAAGCAGGCCTTTGACAAGGTGTGGAAAGATGGCCTCATTGCAAAAACTTAGGAGAAGTGGAATCCAAGGCAACATGATGAAATGGATCCAGTCCATACTTGCATAACAGGAGAACTAGAGTCACTCTTGACGGTCTGCAGAGCAGAAAAGTGTTGCTCCATCAGGGGGTACCTCAAGGAGGAGTAATTTCCCCAACACTCTTCCTTGTTTACATCAATGACCTGGTGAAAGATCTCCCTGCAGGAGTTAAAGCTGCCTTATATGCAGATGACCTAGTACTCTGGTGCGCTGATGAAAATGTCACCACAGCAAATTATAGAATGCAGCGGGCAGCAGACATGCTAGTGTCATGGGCAGAGAAATGGCTTATCACAATAAACACAGACAAAACCTCCACAACACTGTTCTCCCTCGCCCCCAAGGACAAATCAGCTAACATACACCTAGGGACAACCGTGATCAAGGAAGAAAGCTACCCCACCTATCTTGGGGTGACATTTGACCAAAGGCTTACATGGAATAAGCATATTGAAAACGCAGAAGGAAAGGCCCGAAGACGACTAGGCATACTCAGAAAATTAGCAGGTACCAACTGGGGAGCAAATGAACGAAATCTAAAGAAGATTTATAATGGAGTAATAAGACCACACTTAGAGTTTAGCTCAGCAGCATGGTCATCAGCTGCTAACTCACATCTGCAGTCTTTGGACAAGGTGCAAAATCAAGCTCTCATGCTCATTACAGGAGCCATGAAAACTACACCAATAACAGAGATGCAGAAGGTTGCTGGATTACAGACATTGTCCCATAGAAGAGACACAAAAACCATGATCCAGATGGAAAAGTACAACAGTATGCCAATGCACCCAATGAAGGCAAGACTAGATGATCTGGCATTGGGACGTCTAAAGCGTAGCAGCTTTGTGCATCGGGGGAAAAGACTTATAAGACAGCATCAAGAGGACCTATCCATGAAGACAACACCACTGAAGCCCACTCTATACCCTGTACCATGGGAGCAGGCCAGCAGTGCCCTCCAAATTAATACATCAGTCAGTGGTCTCACAAGTGGATGTGAGTATAATGATCTGCAAAAACGAACTGCTACATTGAGTATGATCCAAGAAAGCTATCCCGATCAATCATGGATACATGCCTGTACAGATGGATCAGCAACTAATGCTGTTAGGAATGGAGGTGCCGGTATCTTTATCTCATATCCTGACAACCACTATGAGACTAGGCACATTCCCACTGGTAAATTCTGTTCCAACTATACAGCTGAGGTTCAAGCTCTAGAGCAAGCTGCAAATATGATTTATAACACCAACTCTGACTGCCACCAGGTAGTCATCCTCACAGATGCACTGTCTGTCCTGCAAGCTCTCAAGGGTGGTAAACTCCCGCATCTGAGAAATGAACTAAACAAGGTAGCTGCCAAAAAGAGAACCATACTTCAGTGGGTACCATCTCACTGTGGTGTACCCGGAAATGAAAAGGCAGATAAACTTGCAAAAAAGGGAGGAGAATGTGAACAAGAAGATAATGAAGTCACATACTTTGAGAAAAAGAGAGCTATCCAGACTATCAGAAGAGAACAGAACCAACCCAAAGACGACTATCACACTCTCGACCGGCAGGGACAGATAACTATTTTTCGACTCAGGACAGGGCATAACAAACTGAATAAACACATGCACAAGCTACGATTGTCTGCTTCACCACTGTGCACATGTGGATTAAACGAACAAACTGCTGAGCATGTTCTACAGGACTGTCCTCTGTATGACCAGTTAAGAAAGATATACTGGCCGAATGACTCAACACTAAACTCAAAGCTATATGGAGTTAAAGAGGAACTTCAAACAACAGTCGAATTCATCATGAGAACTCGTCTGACGGTGTAATCATCAAAGATGCGATCGCAAGAAGAAGAAGAAGATATTGTATTTAGAAGTTTACCACATATGTTGTATAAAAGAGATGCCCTGAAGTTCTGAAACGGCTCTCCGCTTACTGAAAAATGCTTGGAAAAACCAGCTTGTAAGCAAAGAATGGAAAAAAGGCGATGGAGTCTACACCCCGAAGGAACAAAATTCCAGACATCAGTCAATTCAGGCCAACTTCACTACTTAATGTGGAAGGGAAGATATTCTTCTCAGTGATGGCTAAAAGGCTCACCACATACCTCCTGGAGAATGGATACGTTGACACTGCCATCTAGAAAGGAGGTATCCCAGGTACACCAGGGTGTCTACAGCATGCCACAATGATCTGGGAAGCAATTGAAAACGCAAAATTTGACAGAACAAACCTCTATGTAATCTGGTGGGATCTAGCTAATGCGTATGGATCGGTTCCACACCAGATTTTGTGGCAGACCCTGGAAATGTATCATGTCCCACAAATAATTGCAGCAATGCTGAAGCTGTATTTCTCAGGGCGCTCTGTCGGATTTTCAACCAAAGAGTACACAACAAAATGGATTGACCTACAAATTGGAATTGCAATGGAATGTACCATCTCATCGATACTATTCGTGTTGGCTTTGCAGGTAGTCCTCAAAGCGGCTGAAAGATTTGCAATAGGTCCAAAGCTCAATGGAAGGTGTCACATGCCACCGCTTAAAGCACTCATGGATGACACAACAATTCTGACATCAGATGAACACCAGGTAAAGGTAAAGGATCCCGTTACACGCCCATTGAGGCATATTGGGAATATGGTGTTAGGCCCCCATATTTTCTTGACCATCGGCACACTAGAGGTGATGAGGTCAGCATCACGCTGGCCGCCTTAACCTTCCCACAAGTTGCTCTCGTACCCAGTTGGGGCTGGGTCGACCCAGGAGCCGTTTGCGGCATAAAAAAATCCCACCTCATCTAGGGATCGAACCATAGACCACTGAGCTAGGAAGCCAGTGCACTAACCACTATGCTACCGTGGCTCCCAGATGAACACCAGGCATGGAGAATATTAGCACGCCTGGATGAACTAGCCAGCTGATGCAGAATGAGCTTCAAACCTAAGAAGTCTGTATCCGAATGTCTCAGACAATTTCTTAAATACACTTAAACAGAGCTATCTAATAATAATTATTATCAGGAGAAAATCGCTGAATTGACTCAGCTGAGGGCTTGTGCGAGCTAAAACTATATTACAATAATCCTCCATCTAAGTTTACGGCAGATACTAGACTTAACGTGCTCAGCCAATGCAGCATTGTTCTCGCTTTTCTGAATATCTTGTGATGACTCCCTGGATATAGAAGCATCATTATCCTTCTTTCTACAACTCAGCCAAGAGTAATCTTGTGCAAAGGAAGACACCTTTGAAGACCCACATCAGTTACTCTTGAGTTTTGGCCACTGTTGGACCACTTCTACAGAGCTAAGTTGAGGCAACCCGTGACAAAGGGGAGGCAGCCCGTGACATCTCTTTAGACTTGATGCAGGATGTAGTTCCTACCATTTTTCTGATGACGTCATGTCTCTGTCTGTCTCTCCTGGTAACATTAATTGGTTCTTTTTTTTTTTTTTCAAGCATCTCATCTCACATGATATGATTTGTTTTGTTTTGTTTGTTGAAATCTAATAGCTTCATTTCTCCCATTCCTTTTTCTTTGACTCTTTGTTCTTCCTTGTCTAGCCCTGTTAGCTTCAGGACACTCTTTGTTATAATTTTGTTTTAATTCAGCTTCTCATCCGTCACAGTTTATTCCTCCAACTCTTCCCGTTTTTTGTCGTTGTCATCTTGTACAGTAAGTCCGTATCCCAGAATCCGAACTCCCAAAAACCGAAATATTCTGACAATCGAAAGTTTTCTTGGCCGACTTTCGGGTTATTTTTAAACACGTGTTTGGGCGACTTTGGGCAACATTTAAAAACAGAACAAACCCGATTTGCGAAACACGACTGTCCCCGACCATTTTGGATTCTGGAACACGGACCTGTATAAGGGCTGCTCTCTTCTACGTCATACCCTTCTCAGTGCTGACTTCTTTACAATGTCCCCTCTGTGCTCTTGTTTTTGTTTGGTTTTTTTGTTCACTCTCCCCTGTTCTCTCTTCTCCCTCACACTCTGCTCTGTGCTTTTCTTTTCCCTCATACTTTCGACCTCACTTTACATTTTTGATTACGGGGAATCCAGAACAACATACCTTTATGTTTGTCTAATATTTATTTACTGTTTACAGGCCTCGGGTTTCCCTTCCTTATGTGTTATAAATGTTTTGTAATGCCATCGACAGGTTATTTCAATGTGTGCTATCCAGATCCAGCATCGTCTTCACATCTTTTGTTCAACTGGAGTTTTTGTTATGATTTCGACATTCTATTCTACGCAACCACCCATTTATAGAACTCTCAACTTCTGTCAGCTCTAAATATAGTTTCTAAATTTAAAAACAGGGTGTCCCCATACAGTGACGTCATACTGTTAGTGCCGTTAAAAATAGCAAGCTGTCTCCGCCCGGCTTAGCTCTGATGTTGAAAAACTGAAGACAATAATAAAATCAATAAAATTACATGGGAATAATTTGTTACACTTTTCTGTCTTCAGACATTCTGATGCCATTTTCCCTCTATTCTAAAGTCCAAGGATTATTTGTTCGATTTGCTAAGTACGTAATTATGAGCGCATTTAAAGTATAATGTATTTTACTGCCATTGACTGCGACTACCTCAGCCGTACTACTGTTTTTCTTCCTTACCTTTACCAAAACAAAGTCTGTTAGTAGTGCTTCATTTGCTATTCAAGAGAGCGCGTACAACATAAAACTGTTATCAATAGCTCCCCTCGCCCAAAAAATATCAACTCTTAGCAAATGTTGGTAGTGTTAGTAGTAGAATCTTCAGGTTGTCCCCTTCTTTAAACAAATGCCTACTTGTTTTTTGTTTTTTGTTAACCTTATCCAAGTAGGCCTAAAAGTCTTATCACAAATATCTACTCTGCAAGGTGCTATATAAAAATGGTATACACATAAGTGGACACCGTCCTATTGCGCACTGTCATACTTGGCTGCACGGTCTTTGCCCACCACTGCGAGAGCTAACATCTCCCGGCGCGCAAAGTTATTTTTTAAAAAAAACCACATTTATTTTTTTTTAAATCACGATCTCTCTCGGAACCCCTAGCGACCTTTAGGGTTCCGTGGAACCCCGGCTGAAAAACTCTGCTCTATACACTGTCATGTGTTAAAATGGAAACCACAGGAGCAAAAGGTGAAGAGAAGACATGGAAGAGAGAGAGAGTGTGTAAGATAAGTTATTAGTGGAAGTTACTCCAGTAGAAACATGGGAAACATGGAAGAGAGAGAGAGAGAGTGACTGTAAGATAAGTTATTAGTGGAAGTTACTCCAGTAGAAACATGGAAAACATGGAAGTGAGAGAGAGAATGACTGTAAGATAAGTTATTAGTGGAAGTTACTCCAGTAGAAACATGGGAAACATGGAAGAGAGAGAGCGTGACTGTAAGATAAGTTATTAGTGGAAGTTACACCATTAGAAACATGGAAAACATGGAAGAGAGAGAGAGCGTGACTGTAAGATAAGTTATTAGTGGAAGTTAGACCAGTAGAAACATGGAAAACATGGAAGAGAGAGAGCGTGACTGTAAGATAAGTTATTAGTGGAAGTTACTCCAGTAGAAACATGGAAAACATGGAAGAGAGAGAGAGTGACTGTAAGATAAGTTATTAGGGGAAGTTACTCCAGTAGAAATATGTTAAACATGGAAGAGAGAGAGTGACTGTAAGATAAGTTATTAGTGGAAGTTACACCAGTAGAAACATGGAAAACATGGAAGAGAGAGAGAGTGACTGTAAGATAAGTTATTAGTGGAAGTTACTCCAGTAGAAATATGGTAAACATGGAAGAGAGAGAGTGACTGTAAGATAAGTTATTAGTGGAAGTTACACCAGTAGAAATATGGAAAACATGGAAGAGAGAGAGTGACTGTAAGATAAGTTATTAGTGGAAGTTACACCAGTAGAAACATGGAAAACATGGAAGAGAGAAAGAGTGACTGTAAGATAAGTTATTAGTGGAAGTTACTCCAGTAGAAACATGGAAAACATGGAAGAGAGAGAGAGTGACTGTAAGATAAGTTAACAGTGGAAGTTACTCCAGTAGAAACATGGAAAACATGGAAGAGAGAGAGAGAGAGAGAGAGAGAGAGTGACTGTAAGATAAGTTATCAGTGGAAGTTACTCCAGTAGAAACATGGAAAACATGGAAGTGAGAGAGAGAGTGACTGTAAGATAAGTTATTAGTTGAAGTTACACCAGTAGAAACATGGAAAACATGGAAGAGAGAGAGAGAGCGTGACTATAAGATAAGTTATTAGTTGAAGTTACACCAGTAGAAACATGGAAAACATGGAAAAGAGAGAGCGTGACGGTAAGATAAGTTATTAGTGGAAGTTACACCAGTAGAAACATGGAAAACATGGAAGAGAAAAAAACAATGAGGCGGGGCTTATAGCTATGAAAACTAGAAAACCAACAGGAATGTTTATAATTATTGACTAACAGAGGAGTATACCCGTCAAAGTCAATGCTGGGGGAGGTAGAGAATTAAAACCACTGTCTTAACCATTCAGCACCGGCAACACATTTCAAAGCCTGAGTTTCTTGCTAGGAACTCATTTTCCATTGTTAATAAAGATACGTTTCTTATTTATCTTATCTATCAGTGTTATATTTATACGTTTCTGCTGATAAACCGTAGTTACGATAACAGCGTGCCCCCGTATCAGTGGCGTACTAAGAGAGGGGGTGCAATGGGGCAGTCCGCCACAGGTGACAACCAGGAAGGGGGTGCCATCGGACACTATTAATATAGTACTTACTGTTAAAATATTACTTACTAGTGTGCTTCTTTATTGGGCAATGGGGGTGTCACAGGTAATATCCGCTTCGGGTACCAAGTACTTTAGGGATGCCTCTGCCTCGTATCATTCCGGGGCGTGGGGTGAGGGGCTCTGCAGAAACAAAAAAGAGAATCGGCCAACCTGCCTCCTCAAGCATGTCGTACAATGCGACTAATACGAGGTTGTGTATGGGGCTGACAACTTGATCATATAAAACAAAATGTCACAGAAACCATAATCACGTGACTGTTTGGTACAAGGGGACCAGCTGTGGTGATGGCTCGATGATTTGTAAGGAGCGTTAAGGAAAGTGATGATGATGTTGATGACGATGGTGATGATGGTGGTGATGATGATGATGGTGATGATGAGGATAATGATAATCATGGTTATGATGATGATGATGATGATGATGGTGATGATGACGATAATGATAATCATGGTTATGATGGTGATGATGATGATGATGATGATGGTGCTGACGATGGTGATGATGAGGTTGATGGTGATGACGACGATGATAAAGGTGATGATGATGACCATAATGATGATGATGATGGTGGTGACGATGGTGATGGTGATGATGAGGTTGATTGTGATGATGGTGATGATAATGTTGATGATGATGATGGTGATGATGATGATGATGATGATGATGAAAACTATCTATGGAGACAACTCAATTTAAGTCCCTTACCACTGAACAATGAAAACAAACGAGTCTCTGGCTTTTTACAATATTTAAGTAGATTTGACCCGAACGCACTGATTCAGAGTTAGAAGTTATTTTCATCCGGGTGATATATCTATACACTCCAGTTTAATTCTAAATGTGGACTTTAGAAGCTGATGCTAAAAGTGGTTTTTGTTTTTGAATCAGCCAGTATGTGTAATGGAGATAAGGATGGTTAATTTCGAAGGTGTGTCAGAATATAAAGCTAGTTAATATGTTTTCTTTGTGATAAAATGTTCGTGGTTACCCATTTATTTGCGCACTTTTATATGTGTCTTTGTATGTTCATTTATCAGCTGTCAATTCCCCAAAGAGCGTAGGCCTTCAACAAACTTATGCAATATGTATATATATACAAGCATACCTCGGAGATATTGCGGGTTCGGTTCCAGACCACCGCAATAAAGGGAATATCGCAATAAAGCAGGTCGCACCCATTTTTTTGGCTTCCCAGTGCAAATAAAAGCCTAAAATCATGTTTACAATATGTCTATTAAGTGCGCAATAGCGCTAGGTCTAAAAAAAAAACAATGTACTGTAACATTAAAAAATACTTTATTGTTTAAAAAAAATGGCGCAGAGCCAAAATCTATCAGAAGAAGAAGGCGCGTTCTAATAAATAAAACTGAATAATTTGAAAAAAGCGCAATATATGCGAAGCGCAATGAAGCGAAGCGCAGTGAAGCGAAGCGCAATAAAGCGATGTATGCATGTATATATAAATATTAGGGTGACCATATAGTTTTTAAGAAAAAGAGTACATTTTCTGACTTTTTTACGTAAAACAGAGGGCAATACAAGCCCAAAGTAGAACAAATAAGAGGTCGAATTAATGTCAGTCTATTAATGCATAACTGTGATAACTAGAGCTACATTTATAACGGTTAGAAACAAAATATAATGTACTTTAAAATGTCTGTTTTTTTTAATTATTCTAACTTACTTACATATTCGATCCTCTTCTACCGTGAGGTGCATAGGTTTGGAAGAGAGAGCGCTATACTGTTCTATCGGCTGTCTTCCTCCTGGCCTGGTTCCATTCTAGTCCTCGGTCCTTCAAAGATTGTCTAATGTTGTCCTCTCAGCAGACTCTGGGTCGTCCTGGAGGGGTGGATCCCTGGCTCTTAGTTTCCCATGCTTGTCGTGGTAGCTGATCTTCTCACATTCTGCAGACATGGCCAACCCATCTTAGGAATTATTTTAACTTCAGATGTTAACTTTCCACATGTTAATCAGTATTTATAAAATTATTATTACGTTAATTTTATTTATTTATTTATTTTAGCGGACACTATCTTCTTTTACAACTCAGAATTTCCTTTCAAATAATCACGGAAACGGCAGCATATCAATTATTTTGGAATTATTTGAAATTGTAATCATAGCAGTAGTGGTAACAGTAGTAGTAGTAATAGTAGTAGTGGTAATAGTAGTAGTGGTAATAGTAGTAGTGGTAATAGTAGTATTTATAATGGTAGTCGTGGTAATTGTAGTAGTTGTAATTGTAGTAGTTGTAATAGTAGTAGTTGTAATGGTAATAGTAGTGATAATTGTAGTAGTGGTAATAGTAGTAGTGGTAATAGCAGTAGTGGTAATAGTAGTAGTGGTAATAGTAGTATTGGTAATAGTAGTAGTGGTAATAGTAGTAGTGGTAATAGTAGTAGCGGTAATTGTAGTAGTAGTAGTAATGGTAATTGTAGTAGTGGTAATTGTAGTAGTGGTAATAGTAGTAGTGGCTATAGTAGTAGTGGTAATAGTAGTAGTGGTAATTGTAGTAGTGGTAATAGTAGTAGTGGCTATAGTAGTAGTGGTAATTGTAGTAGTGGTAATAGTGGCTATAGTAGTAGAGGTAATAGTAGTAGTAGTGGTAATTATAGTAGTAGTAGTAAAAGTGGTAATTGTAGTAGTGGTGATAGTAGTAGTAGTAGTAATTGTAGTAGTGATAATAGTATTATTGATATAAGTAGTAGTGGTAATAGTAGTATTGGTAATAATAATAATAATAATAAATTCTTTAAGCGCCAAACACGGCGCATAAGGCAGAAACCAGTGCTCTCCAGGTTGTTCGTTGTGACGCCACTCCTCTTAGCTCTTGCACATTATTTAGGCCCAACGTTCTTCCTTCTCTTATTACACTGACAAACAACATTTTTCTTTCTTATATAAGAATAAGTGTTCTTAGGTCAGTTTCTTGCGCTGATTTCAAATTTGAAATCCGTTTATCTCTATCACGTCGGGTTCTTAAGATATTTGTGAATAAATATATTTTTGGGAAACCGTTATTTGCTCCGTTTCATTTTTACTATATAACTTTTTAAAAATTAATAAAATGCAAAATAATTCTACTTTTTATACTGCTAAAAGATGCATGACATATGTTGCGTTATATTTCAAATAGTTACTGTATTTTGAAATAATTCTGAGTGAAATATGGCTTCTAGAAGTTGTAGAAATTCGGCTGATCTGTTCTGTTCTGTTACGTGTGCGGATATTTTACCGATCGTGTTCACCAGAAAAACTTTACACCATTGCTAAAGAAAGCATATGAACTTTATTTCGATTCGAAAGTTGATGATGCAAATAAATCTTGGAAGCCAAATGCAGTTTGTTCGACTTGTGCAAATACATTGGCAGTTTGGTTACGAAAATCGCCGAAGCATAAGTCGATGCCTTTTGGAGTGCCAGTAATATGGCGTGAACCGACAAATCACGCTACTGATTGTTACTTCTGCTTGACAAATATCTATGGTTTCACTTTTAAAACTAGAAAGTCTGTGGTTTATCCAAATATTGAATCGGTTTGAAACCAGTGCCTCATGATCCAATCACGTGTCCGATCCCAGTTCCACCAGAACAATATCCGTTGGACGTGAATGAACCATCAGAAAGGGATAGTTTACCTGCTTTAGAAACTAATTCTGACTCGGATTATATACCGGTGAATGATGGTGTTCACTTAATTAACCATTCAGAACTTTCAGATCTAATACGTGATCTCGCTCTCACCAAAGGACAAGCGAATTACTCGGTTCGCGACTCAAAGAATGGAATCTTTTAGCGCCCAATACTCCGATATCTAAATTTCGTCATAGACACAGAGAACTTGTTCAATACTTTGAGATGGATGATGACATTTGCTATTGCAAAGATGTAAAAGGTCTAATGGTGCACCTCGGTCATGAGCACTTAGTCAACGAATGGCGACTTTTCATCGACTCTTCCAAGACTAGTCTAAAAGCCGTGTTATTGCATAATGGAAATTTATTTTCATCAATTCCAGTCGCCTACTCTGTTCATATGAAAGAAACTTATGACAATATGGCTATACTTTTGGCAAAAATAAAGTACAATGACTACCAATGGCGGATTTGTGGAGACCTAAAGGTCATTGCAATTCTCACGGGCATGCAGACTGGGTATACTAAATTTTGTTGCTTCCTATGTGAATGGGACAGCCGCAACAGACAGGAACATTATGCAAGAAAGGTGTGGCCTATCAGGGATCGTATGCAGCTCGGGCATAAAAATGTAATACACGAGCCAGTAGTTAACAAAGACAGCATCATTTTACCACCGTTACATATAAAGTTGGGGCTCATGAAGAAATTTCGTAAAAGCGTTAGATAAAACGAGCAAAGCTTTCACTTATCTTCGAGAAAAGTTTCCGCAAGTTAGCGATGCAAAGATAAAGGAAGGTATCTTTGTAGGACCTCAGATTAGGAAAGTTATTGCAGACAAGCAATTCGAGAACTTGTTACATGGTAGTGAACTTCGCGCATGGATGGCATTCAAATCGATCGTCGATAACTTTCTGGGAAATCACAAATCTGTCGACTATGTGCATATTGTTAAGCAGTGCATAGATGCATACAGAATTATGGGCTGTAACATGTCCCTCAAAATCCATTTGCTCGATTCGCATCTTGACTTTTTTCCCTGACAACCTTGGCGAAGTCAGCGATGAACATGGAGAACGATTCCATCAAGATATCGCCGTAATGGAGTCACGTTATCAAGGACGGTGGAGTGTGACCATGCTTGCCGATTATTGTTGGATGCTTCATCGCGATGTACCACATGCCATTCACCGACGAAAGTCGACTGCAAAGAAATTCAAGCCTACATAACTGTTATACTTCTTGTACAAATGATGTTGTAATACTGTATGTGTTGTTAAAAAACTTCAATTGCGTATTTCTAGAGATCCTGACCTGATAGAGAAAAACGGTTTGCAGATTTAAAAACAGCGCATTAAAATTGACCAGAAAAACATAGACATGTTAGAGAAAGAAAAAAAAAAATTTTTTTTGTTAGCCAGTGTTATTGTTCTTCTGAGTGTTTCTTTTGGTCTTCCTTTTTTCCGCTTACCCTCAGGAACCCAAGTGAGCGCCTGTAGTGGTATTCTGTTGTTTTGCATTCGTAGGACATGACCGATATATGACCATCGTCTTTTCCTTATATAGTCGGAGACATATTTCTGCCTAGAGTCTTCTCTTATTTGTCGATTAGTCTTGAATTCTTTCCAACTGATGTTCATGAGTTTTCTAAGACATTTGTTCTCGAATGTATTCAGCTTGTTCTCCAATGATTTTGTTATTTTCCAACTCTCACAGCCGTATGTTAACACTGAGATAACATTTGAATTAAACAGACGAAGCTTGGTATGTATATTCAATGATCGTAATTTCCAAATGTTAGATAATCTATTGAAGGCGCTAGCTGCCAAAGCAATTCTAGTATGGATTTCTCTTGTTGTGTCACCATCCTGAGTCATTTTACTGCCTAAATAATTGAAACTTTCAACTTTCTGTAGTTTTTTCCCCGTTCAAGATGATATCAAAGGTCTCGTTAGAAAAGTTCATAGCTTTAGTTTTAGAGGCATTTATTTGGAGACCAATTTTAACCGAGAGATGACACAAATTATTTATTGCTTCTTGGGATTGTCTTGGTGTTGAACTTAAGAATGCTACATCATCTGCGAAATCCAGGTCCCCCAGGAATTTTCCATTTGTCCATTTTATACCCAATTGTTCATTGTGGGTATAGTTTTCTCATAACCCAATCAATAGCTATTCCAAAAAGTAGTGGTGACATAATACAGCCTTGTTTCACCCCTGTTTCTACTGTAAACCATTCTGTATTCCCTTTATTTGTTCTAACACAACATCTTGCATTGTCATATAGCGCTTTGATTATATTCACATATTTTGTTGGAAAACCATAGATTGTAAGTATCTTCCACAATGATGGGCGGTGTAGACTATCAAAGGCTTTTTGAAAATCGACGAAGGTGGTAATAAGTGGCGATTGCCTTTCCACTGATTCTTCTATAATTGTTCTTAGTGTGAATATTTGATCAATACATGATCGTTTCGGCCTGAAACCCGCTTGTTCTTCTCTGATCTTTTCGTCAGCATGCAATTTAAGTCTTTCTAACATCATGCAACATAATAATTTTCCAGGTACTGATAATAGAGATATACCACGCCAGTTATTACAGTCTGATAGATCACCTTTCTTCGGTAACTTTACAATAATACTGTCTTTCCATTGTTGTGGTGGTTGTTCTTCTCTCCATACTTCATTTATAATATCTAAAATTCTCAAGAGGTTGTTGTCATTAACTGCTTTAATCATTTCCCCTGAAATTTCGTCAACTCCAGCAGCTTTAAAATTTTTTAATCTTTTAACGCCTTGTTTGATCTCGTCCAGCGTGAATTCATCGCAAGTTATTGGCAAGGTGGTTGTGGATGTTTCATTATTAAAATCAGGTGTTACTGTTGGTGGTGGTCTGTTTAGCACCTCCATGAAGTGCTCAGCCCATCTCTTCATTTGTTCTTTTTCTGTTGGTAATAGTAGTAGTGGTAATTGTAGTAGTTGTAATTGTAGTTGTGATAATAGTAGTAGTTGTAATTGTAGTAGTGATAATTGTAGTAGTGGCAATAGTAGTAGTGGTAATAGTAGTAGTGGTAATAGTAGTAGTGGTAATAGTGGCTATTGGTTAAAGTAGTATTAAAGTAATAGTTAGTTTTAGTTTTTAATAGAGTAAGTTGTAATTGTTTATAGTTTTTTTTTTGTATTATTTTAGTATGGTGTATTTAGTTTGGTAATAGGTGTAGTGGTATAGTATATTTTAGTTAGGTAAAGTATTTTAATTGTGTTAGTTTTAATATGGGTAGTGGTAATGTAGATTAATAGTAGTAGTTTAGTAGATTATAGTAGTTTTTGTTATATTGTAATTGGTAGTTAAATTTTTAGTAGATTTTAATTTTATTTTTATAGTTATTAGTTTAATTAGTATTGTGGTAATTTAGTGGTAATGTAGTTTTTTTATTATTAAAGTAATAATAATTAGAATAAAGAATTAATATTAGATAATTTTGTAAGTAGTTGTGAGTGTGTTTAGGGTTTTATAAGGATTTTTAGTGGTAATAGTATTTTTGGAAATATTTTTGAAAAGCAGTAAATAAAAATTGTTAGCGGTAATTAGTAGTTGGGTAATTTGATGAATTGAACGATAATTTTTGAATAATAAATTAAGGGATTTTTTTTTGAGGTAATAATTTAAAGGTTTTTTTTTTGGCCCAATTTTGAGTATTGGATATAATAAGTGTATTGTAGGGTTTTTTGGTTTCTTAGTTAAGATGTAAATGAAATATTTTTTGTAGAGGGTTTTATTTTGGACGAAATTGATTGGTTTATGTAGGTAAGTTGTTGGTTTGTTGTTTTTGCAGAGGTTTAATGTAATTAATTTTAAGAAGGGTGAAGTTATTTTTTGTTTTCCTTAATTTTTAGTTTGGGAAAGAGGACGTTTTATTTTGCGAAAATTGTTTGTGGTTTAAACAGCGAATTTGGATATTTAGTTATTAAGACAGATCCGACTTTTATTATTTTTGGGAAGGGTTTGTTATACTATTAGTTAGACGCTTTTTTGCAGTGATAGATTAGGAATGGTTTCCAAACAATGTTGGGAGGTGGATTAGGGGTTTGGTAGCTCTGATTGTTTAGACGCAAGTTTATTGTAAGTTGTATGGGTTTGGGAAGAAGGCGTGAAATAATATTTCATTTGTTTTGTGAGGTTGGGTTTTTATTGAAATTAGTTGCTGGGTTTTGATAATTTTTGGGAGTGTCCGTAAGGCAGTTTTCATGGGAGGAGATTAAGATAAGTTGGTTCCATGCTAGTAATTACGTCATGTGAGGGGATAATTCAATACAGTGTTGATTAGAATTATATTTAAGGCAGAACGTCAGTTGAGGGGATAATAGTGTGGTTTTAAAATTTTCCGTAAGGAGACTTCATGTGAGGGATAAAGTATATTTGCTGGGGGTTATGTCCGTAATTTAGGTTGACTTCATGTGAGGGATAAGATATATGTGTTGGTTTTAAATGTTTGAATGTTAAGGTATTTTAATTTTTAGGACTTCATGTGAGGGGATAATATTATGGTGAACAGTTTGTTGTAATTTAATGCTCCGTAAGGCAGACTTAATGTGAGGGGTAAGATACAGTATTATTTATGTTTGTAAAATGTAAGGCAACTTTATTTGGAGGTAGATAAGATTTTTGATGGTTCCATGGTATAGAGTAAGGCAGGTTTCATGTGTTTGTGGGGGATAAGATACATAATTGATGTTTTTTCCATTTTATTTGAAGATTAAGGCAGACTTAATTTGTGAGGGAACAGATACAGTGTGTTTGGTGTTTTATGATTTTCTGAAAGAGATGCAAATGAAAATAATAACGATGGTGGTGATAATGATGACGGTGGTTGTGGTGATAATGATGATAATATTGTAGGTGGTATGTAATGGTGATATTGAATAATTTGGGGTTGGTAGTAATGGTATGTTTATGGGTTGTTTTAAATTGTTTGATGATATTAATTTTTTTTGATTTTTTGATAATGTTTTTTGATTTGGGATTTTTGGGGGTAATTTTGGTGATGGTTATTTTTTTTTTTGGGGTTTTTGGTTTGACAATTTGTTGATGTTGAAATGGAATTGTTATTTTTGGTGTGGGTATGTAGTTGTGTTAATAAGTTTTTGGTAGGGGGGGATTATAATGAATGGTAAATGTTGGTATAATAGAATTTTTTTTTTGATGATTTATTTAATTTGGTGGATTTGATAATATATGATGATGGTTTATTTGTTTGTATTTTTAAGGATGTATTTAGAATTTGTTTTAGTTGAATAAATATTTTTTGTGAGTTTGATTAAAATTTTTTGTGTTATTTATTGGTTTTATGGGATATGGGGATTTAGATAATGATGGTTGTTTTATTTAAGTGAAAATTTGATGTTTGTAGTTGGAGATAGTTTAAGTTAGGTATTGTATAAATTTAATGGTTGTTTTGTGAGGTTTATTTTTGTGGGGTTAAATTTAAATTTTAAGATTTGGGTAATTAGATTTAATTTTGTTATGTTAATGAATTTATGGAGATGTTATTTATTTTATTATAAAAAATGATGATAATGGGTTGGTAATTATGGTTTGATGTTTAATTTGGATTTGTATTTTTGGATTGTTTTTTTTTTATTTTTTGTTTTATGTTTATTTGGTTTTGATGAAATGTATTTTGATTTTTTTTATTTTTAGTTTTTTTGATTTTTTTATTATTTTTTTTTTTATGTTGGGATAATTTTTTTTAATTTTTTGTTTTGGTGAAGGAGTGGTGGGATTTTAAAATGGTTGTTTTTTGAATTATGTTATTGTTTATATTGGGTTTATAATTAATTTTAGTTTTTTTTATTTTTTTTTAAATTTTTTTTAGTTTTGTGTTTATTTTATTTAAGTTTTGTTTTATTTATTTTTGGTAGGTGGGATTTTTTTTTTTATTTTTTGTTTATTTTTATTTATATTTTTTTTTGGTTTTAAATATATTGTTTATTATTTTTTGTTTTTGTTTTAATTTATTTTTTATTATTGTATATTTGGGGTTTTTAAAAGGAAATTTATTTTGGGTTTTAAAATTAGGATTTTATTGTATTTTTATTTGTTTTTTTTGGGAGTTTGGTTTTTTTAAATTATTATTTTTTGAAGAATTTTTTGTTTGGTTGATTTTTTTTAATTTTTATTTTTTTTTTGGTTGAAGGTTTTTTTTTAGAAAAATTATTTATTTTAGGTTTTTTTTATGGGGGGAATTTTTTTTTAGGAAAATGTTATTTTTTTTTTTTAAAGTTGTTAATTTTTTTTAATTTGATTTGGTTTTTTTTTTTTAGGAAATTTTTTTTTGGATTGTAAATTTTTTTTTTTTTTTTTTTTTGGTTTTTGAATTTTTGGGGATTTTAATTATGTTTTGTTTTATAAAGATTTTTTATTAAATTTTTTTATGATTATTTTTTTTTTAAGTTTTGGTAAATTAGTGATTTTGATTATTTATGGATTTTTTGGATTAAAAAATATTGTTGATTTGGGGTATTTTTTTATTGTTTTGGGATTAGTTAAAGAAGGGAATTTTTTATTTATTGTATTATATTTTATTTTTTTTTAATTGGGTTTTAAATTTTTTTAAATTTTTGAAGATTTTTATTTAATATTAAAATTTTTTTTATTGGATTTTTTTATATTGGTTTTTTTTTTATTTTTTGAATTTTTAATTAATATTTAATGAAAATTTTGATTTTTGGGGTGGGTATTTTTTTTGTTAATTAATTTTTGTTTTTTTTTTTTGGTAATAATTTTTGTTGTAATTTTTTTAATGTTATTATTGTTAAAAAATTTGTTTGGTTTTTTTATTATTTGGGGTGGGATTGGAATTTTTATTGATTTTTATATTAATATTTTTTTTTTTTTAAGTGTTTAAATTATTATATTTGTTTTGAATATAAATATTTTAAAGTATTTTTTTTTTTGTATTATTTTTATATGGGGGTTTGTATGTTAAAATTAGGAATTTGTGTGGGGGTATTATTTAAAAAAATGAGTTTTTTTATTTGAATTAAATTTTTTTAAATTGGTATTTATAGAATAAAATTGATTTTTATAATTGAAGATAGGATTTTTTATTTTATTGAATTATTTTTTTTGTTTTAAGATTTTTTTTTTGGTTTAAATTTTTTGTGTTTTATTTTTGAATTATATTTTAATTTTTTTTTAGGGGTTGTTTTTAAATAAAAATTTTGGAATTTTATTGTTAATTTTTTTTTTTAATTTTTTTATATAAAATTTTTTATTATTAATTAATTTATTAATTTTTTTTTATTTAAAATTTTTTTTTTTTTTATTAAAAAGTTATGGATTTGTTTTTATGGTTGAAATATTTATTTTTATTTTTTTTTTTTTTTTAAGGATGGTAGATTTGGTTTTTTGATTTTTGGATTTTAAATTTTAAATTTGATTTTTTTTTTTTGAATTTTGAATTTTTTATGTATTGGGGTTTTGATTTTTTTTTTTTGGGATTATTTTAAAATAATTGTTGATTAATTAATATTTTAGATTTATTTTTTTGTTTTAATGGTTATAAGGTTGTTTTTTTTTTTTTATGTTTAGAGGATTTGGGGGTTTTTAAATTTGGTTATTTTTATATTAGGAATGATTTTTTATTTTAATTTTTTTTTTTAATTTTTTTTTTATGTGTTTGGTTTAGTTTTTTTATTTTGGATTGATTGTTTTTTTTATTTATTTTATAATTTTTTTGGTAATTTTTTGGTGTTTTATAAATTTTGGGTAATAGTTTTTTTTTTTTTTGGTTTTTGTGGGTGTTGGGGTTTTTTTGATTTTAATTAAAAATTTAATGTAGTTTATGTTAATTTTGTTTGTGAAATTTTGTGTTTTTTTGTTTAGTGGGGTTTTTGGGTTTTTTTGTTGGGTTATAAATGTTTTGTTGTTTGTGTGGTTTTTTTGTAAGGTTTGGGGTTTTTGTTTTTTTTTATTTTGGTTGGGGTTGTGTGTTTTTTTTTTGTATGAGGATTTTTTTTTGTTTTTTTATTGTTTTGGGGGGTTTTGGTTGGTGGGGGTTGGGTGGGGTTTTTAGAGGGTTTAGATTGGGTTGTGATAAGGTTTGTTTTTTGTTATTTGTTGGTGGGGGATTGTTAGTTTAGTTGGGGATTAATATGTTGGTTTTGGTGTTTTGGGGTTAGGAATGTTTATTTGTTATTTTTTATTATTATTTTGGGATTTAAAGGGGGGGTTTTTGGGGTTTGGGGATTTTTTTGGTTAATTGTGTTTTTGATGGTTTTTGGGGGGTTTAGTTTAGTATTTGTGGATAGGGGGGGTGTATTTTTGAAATATTAATTGTGGTTGATTTTGTATATTGGTGGAGGTTTGGTGGGGGGGGAAATTTGTTGTGGGGTTTGAATTTTGGATTGGGGGGGGGTATAGGGTTTTTTTTTATTGAGTTGTTTTTTATGTAAATGGATTTTTATTGAGTGAAGTTATTATGGGAGGGTGTTTGATTTGTGGGTAAATTTGGTTTTTTTAAATTTTGAAATAATTGGTTGGTTTTTGGGATTGTTTGGATTGGGGGAAGGTTTGGATTGGGGTTTTGTAATGGATATTTTAAGTTAAATTTGGATATATATTGTGGATTGTTTTGTTTAATATGGGGGTTTTTGGGAGGGTTTTATAGATGTTTAGGATTTGAAGTTTGAATTAAATATTTTGAATTTTTGGGTTATTTATTTTTTTTTGAGGGTTTTTAGAGTACAGTGGTGGTGTTTAATGTTTTGGTGGATGGGTATTATGTGGTTTGGGTGTTGGGATATTGTTGTATTTTTTTTGTAATGGGGGATTTTTATGGATGGGGATGTTAGGGGGGGGATTTAAGGTTTTGATTTATTTTATTTAAATGGGATGGTGGTTGGGTGGTGTGTGGTTTTGGATTGGGTTGGGGTGGGATTGGGTTTTGATTGAGGGATTTGACATTGAGTGTGATTGGATTTGATTGGTAATTTTTATTAATTGTTTATGTGTGGGTTTATTTTAGGGGGGGGTTGGTGGAAGTGGTTTTGGTTTATATTGAATTTAGGTTTGAGTATTTTAGTTTTTATATGTTAATGTTTTTTGGGATGTTTGGAATTTGTTTATTGTAATGGAAGTACCGTTGTTTATTTTGGTGATAAATGTTTTTGTGGAGTGGGTGTGTTGGTTTTTATTTTGTTTTGTAATTGGTATTAAAGTTGATTTTATGGTTTTTAGTTTTTTTTATAGGTTGGTTGATAGGGTTGGGTATGGGGGTGTGATTATTGTATTAATTTTGTATTTTGGATTTTTATAGTATTTTATTAGGTGGGTTTTGAAATGATTTGGGTAATTGTTTTTTGAGGTGGGATGTGGTGGTTGATATTTGGTTTATTTTGTTGTTTTTAGTTGGGTTATAGGAGTGGGTTGGATTGGGGGGGTTTGGTGGAATAGGTATCTGTATTTGGAAAATGTATTTTTTTAATATTTTTGGATATTTTTGTGGATTTGGTGGGTGATTTTTGGGGGATTTTTTTTTTTTTTGATTTTTTGGTTGGTAATTTTTAGGTTGTGAATTTTATGTTGGGGAATGATTTATTTTGTTGGTAGTGAGGGGGAGGTTTTGGTTTGGAATTTTTTGTTTGTTAGGGTTTTTTTATTGGGGTGTTTATGATGGTGGATTTTTTTGTTTTTTGGGGGGGGGGGGGAGTTTTGGTATTGTGGTAGGTGGGTGTTGTTGTATAAGGTTATGTTAATGGGGGTTGGGGGGGGTTATTGGGGTATTAGGTTTTTGAGGTATGATGGTAATGGTTAGGGTATAATAAATGGGGTGTTTGATTTTGGGTAATAATGATTTATTTGGGTTTGGGTGGTATTTGAGGGGGAAACTATAGTTTGTGTCATTAAGAGTATTGGATTTTTTTTGGGATTTGGGTATTGTTTGATTATTGTAATTTGGAGGGGAGGATAGGGTTTGTTGGGTTTTTTTTTATATAGATATAGTTAAATGTATAATGTAGTGGGGGTTGGATTAATTGATATGGTGTGAGGATTTATTTTAATTGGGTAATTTTTTGGATTATGTTTGGTTTTGAATTTTTTGGGGATGTGTTTTTTTTTTGTTGTATGTAGGGGGGGTTGATGGTGGTGTTTGAGGGGTAATTATGGGTTTGGTATGGTTTTTGGGGGGGGGTGTGAATGTGGGTTGTGGTGGGGTTGTTTTGTTTTTTGGGTTTGAGGATTTTTTGATTTTTTTTTTGGGGTGTGGGGGGGGGTTGTGGTTGGGGTGGGGGGGGTTGAAGGGTTGTATGAATGTGGATTGGTGTTTGTGGTGAAAAGGTTGTGGGTTTTGATTTGAAATTGTGGGTTTTTAATTTGGTGGGGGGTTGTTGGATTAAGGGTTATTGAATTTTGTGTTTGTTTTTTTAAATTTTTGTTATGTTTTGGGGTGTGGGGGTTTGTGTTGGTGGGGTTTTCCGCTCAACATTTTTAAATCCTGTACTATGTTCAAAATAGAGGGCAAAACTTAATCACAAATGACTCATCATCAACGGCCTAAGGAAATGCCACTAGATAATACACCATCACTCTAGAATTATGCAATTTAATCCCCACCGCATGAAGAAATGGCAAGCACTATAACTGAACAAGAATGGCATACACTTCCCAGCAAAAATTCTGACAGGGAACATAAAGGCGACCTGCACCGGACGCTGGCCAGAACTCTACTGCCATTTTGCGCCAGAATTCCTTTTTACTTTCCTTCCGGTCAGCTGACCAAACGGGTTTTTACATTATATCAATGTTGTCACTCTCAGCGTGAACAACCTGATATTTCGGCGAACATATCGCCGTGACATCCACGCACCCCCCCCCCCCTTCCCCCTTAAGAAAGAAAGCAAAGTTTTCTTCCACCGGAGAAGCCACGCCCAAGAACCTCATCTACTGTCGATGGGACCCTAGTGGTTTCCGAAGTATCCTGTTCTTTCTCTGTCCTTGCTTGTGCTCTGGTCAGCATCACATTAGCCACTAAATTCCTATTGTTTTCCTATTCGTAGATATCCGACGGTGTGCAATTCCAAACCCCGCGAACGTTACCGACAATCAAGTCTGCTACGGGTTCATTGAGAACACAAGCACGCACCCTTCCTGCCAAGAAAGGGGTGTCAATATCCACAATGACTATGGGGTAATATTCCACATTACCCCCAAATGTGATGCACCTCACTGTCTTTCCTGTCAAGCATGCCTCATCAATGCAGGAGCGGCGTACCCCTATGGGGGTACACCTCGTGTCCCTAAGCACGGACACCTGCTTCGACTGCACCGACCCCGAACACAGCTCGAGTTTCCCACCTTCATCTAGGGAAGACAGAGAGGGCAGAGTATGACCTCAAATCAGCAAAGGTTTTGCATCAGGTACAAATAATTTTCTGCACCCCTCGCAATCTTCATTGTTGATGGTATCTAAAACACATGCCGCATTAGCCTTCTCTGGCTCAGTGGGGAACAACCTGGCTATATGGCCTCTGCCCCCACACACGTTGCAAATAATATCCTTCTTCTCCTTTTTCGGACTATGGTTCGGTGAGGAGCGCGTATCGGAGTCTGACCCACGACCGTCTGACAAACCGCTTCTGTGTTTGAACTCTTTCCCTTTATACAATCCTTTGCCCTTATCTTGATAGCCTTGGAAGCGTACTTGTTTCCGCCCTTGGTGTAGTGGGTTTGATGGTATTGTATGATTGTGATATTACTTAATGTGATGCATGAGGTCAGCTGTGAAGGCTCCTGAGATAAATGTAACTGTGAATTTTCAGAAGGCCCTTCTTGCTACCACTACGACCTCACACCTATTTTTTTTTCTAATGAATGTGGCTACGTTAAAATTCTAGGGTAATGATATGTAATGTGTTGTGGTAGTTTACATACACACACACAGATATTTAATAAGTCTAATAATATTAATAAAATGTTATGACACACTGAACTAACTCAAGCTGTGTAAAACTTTTGATAATAAATTTTCTTTAAGTTTATTTGTTCTGAACCAAGGTTTTATTTTGGTCAGAACATATGAAAGGTTTTGCAATTATTAATGAAATGCATGAATATATGGCATAATAAATGAAAGGAGTGTACATATGTATTTTACAAGACTAGTTAATATTACTACTGTTTATGGTTGTAATTTTTCTGGGAGAGCGTTTAATGGATGTGCTGTTGGGGTGGCCTCATCACTCCCTGTCTATGGCGACTACACATTGTCCATTTATTGAGGGTATTATAATTGGTGTGTTAGAAATTAAGTTGGTGAGTATTCAGCAGTCCAGACGCTCACGTATCTTGAATGAGTAATCTGGTGCTGGAATCGGGTGGCCCCACCTCTCCGTGCTTGGGGCAATATCAGGCTGCTCTGCCAAAATATAAACTGCACGGGTCCACTCTTGTAATATTCAACACTTCATTTGACACCACATTGGTGCCAAGTAAAAACTCACAGTTCTGCAATAAAGTATTGGTCATGTGTCAGAATTCCATCCTCTAAACCATTTCTGGACACAACACCACACACAACAACAACACCACATAGACGGGTCAGATCTCTTTGACCTTACAACACATCTTACCAATTTGGTTTTACATAGGATAAGTTCTCCCAGACTACATATTCTGAAATATGTTCATTAGCTTCCTGCCATAGAATAGGATAGGTGATATGTTCCACTGATCTCAACACTTGATCTGTCCTTCATAATCCTTGCTGGAGTTTATGTATTTTATTTGTCTCTAGACCCTGAACTGGGGCGGGGGGTCTAGAGCGAATCCTTACTTGTTGTAAGGGATAGATTTTGATATGGCAGTATCAAATCACTCGAAACATTAAACAAATATTAAAATATACAAAGAAATACTTTCAGTCTTACCCGAATTATGAATATCGAGCACAGTTAATGGCTAGCAAAACACAGCTGAGCTGCCGGCCTTAGTATCGCGTCCCTCTAAATATTTCAATTAGCTTCTGGGAATTACACCACTAAATAATTCACTGTGTCTACTAGGACAACTTATGACGAATGGCAAAAATGCGCGTCTGAGCGCCGATAATATATTCATCTATGGCCAATCACCGCCTTTTTTTCTTTTCAAATTCAAACCTCCTACCAAAAAGTCATTTCAGTCATACCTCAGTCAAGTATGCATTATTGTCTGTTGGTCCGTCTGTCTCTACTTGCGTTTCACAAAAAAAACACACTTGTTTTTTTTTGAACCAACTCTGCCTTCCCCTACCAACACAATTTTGCCTTTAAAGTTATTTTTAGCCACAGTTTCACCATCCCCATCCCGTCTCTTTTCATTCCAACTAGATTTTAGCACTTGAGTCTCAAGGCTACAGTTTTTGAAAATTAGGGACATTTTTTGTTTCAATGCAGTCGCTCGCTGATATGAACAACACAGTCTTTTGTCAATATCTTTCTTATTATCTATCCGTCTGTATAAATGAAAGCATATTATTTCACTGCTCAAGATGGGCCATCCGGCCAGCTAGGTTTTATATTCCTAACATCATTATTAAGAAAAAGTTACTTTTCAAGGTTAGTTAGTTTTTCGAAATATTTCTAGCATCTTCTATACTGCGTTTGCCGCTGAATTCAAATAAACGGACTAAGTTATCGCAAAAGCGTCCAAGAAATGACTGTTGCGTATAATAGCTAAGGTCCCTTTTGTCGATTTCTTTACCTTGTGTCAACTTGGGGACGTGAATTTTCCTCCTTTCCCCACCAATTGCGTCTTTTAGCCTTGCTAGTTTCAAGCACGCGTTCAGTCAGATTTTTCCTTTTGATCTCCGTTCTCATCCCGTTCCAAAGGTACCGTTTTGCCTTCACGTTTAACAATTTAATTTCCATGGCGGGTGATGATCCGCGGCGTGGGCGATCATGTATTCTAGTAGCTTACGCATTAGTTTTTATCCCTACGTTGTATCATTGGAGATATTTTAACGTTGTATCATGGTTAATTTTATGACACATCTCCCCACTTGAAAACATGCCTACGGCAAGTTCTAAAACCAGTGATACACATAGATAAAATCTCTCCTCACGTCTGCCATTACTCTAATTTTGATCACAGGGGTGCCGACTGAGGAAATCTGCACCGACATTCAATTTGCCTGGGATATATTGGATACTAAACTGATAAGGTTGAAGCAATAGAGACCACCTCAGCAATCTTGCGTTTTCATGCTTAGCCTGAGATAAGAATACGAGAGGCTGATGATCCGTCTCGACCACAAAAGTCCTACCATACAGATAGATTTGAAACTTCTTTATTGCCCAGATTAACGCTAAACATTCTTTTTCGCTTGTGGAGTATCCTTGTTCCGCCTTATTCAATTTGCGGCTTGCATAAGCGACTGGTTTCAGTTCCCCATCGGGTGAAGATGATCTTTGCAACAAAGCTGCTCCGAGTCCTACATTACTTGCATCGGTTCTTAAGACAAAGTCCTGTGTCAAATCAGGCAGTTTGAAAATAGGCTTGATAGTGAGTTTTTCCTTTAAGTCTTGGAACGCTAATTCACTTTGCGCAGTCCAATTAATTTTATCTGGAAGTCCCTTGCGAGTCAGATCAGTCAGAGGAGCACAAATAGAGTTAAATCTTTGATATATTTTTGATAAAATCCGCATAACGACACGAATGATCGCACGTCCTTTTTTGTTTGTGGTCTAGGTGCTCTCTGCAGTTTTTCCAAGTTCTTGGAATCAGGGGTCATGCTACCCTGATATACAGTGTGTCCCAAGAATTCCAACTCTTTGCATCCAATGCAACATTTTGTTGGCCTAGCAGTTAAGTTCGCCTCCCTAAGCCTATTAAATAACATTTCTAGAGCTTCAATGTGTTCTTCAAATGTCTCTGTGGCGACGAGAATATCATCCATGAAATTCGTGATACATGGGTTATTCAGGGGATCCAACAATTTGCGCATCATCCTTGAGAATACACTCGGAGCATTTTTCAGTCCGAATGGTAGCATGTTGAATTCATAATGTCCATCCGAAGTGCTAAAAGCCAAATAAGGTCTCACTTCAGGCTTCACTGTGATCTGGTAATAGCCTTTACTAAGATCCACCTTTGAAAAGTATTTTGCCTTGTTCAGTCTGGCAAATAACTGTTTTGTGTCTGGTAATGGATCCACTTGTCCTTCTGTGACAGCATTCAGTTTCCTGTAATCTATGCACAGTCTGTGTTCCCCAGACGGTTTTCTCAACAAAACGACACTAGAGCTGAAAGATGATTCACTGTGTAAAATAATCCCCTCCTTCAACAAATAATCTATTTCTTCCTTCAATGCCTTTTCCTTCGCGAACGGAATAGAATAGGCTCTCATACAGATTGGGTTTGAGTCTACCAGTTTCATGTCATACTGTAGCAAATTTGTATGGCCTGGTTTATCTGTTAATACATCTGTATGTTCCTCCAGAACCTGTTGAACTCTCTCCCTCTGGTTTTTAGTCAGGTGCTTAATGACTTTTACCTGTGCTGCTGTTTCACAAGGATGTAATGGGTATTCATGTGAGGTGAGTGGTTCCTTTTGCATTTGAGTTGCGATAGCTAAGGTCAGTAAGGGGGTGCTTTCCTGGAGTGGTCTGTCCAGATACTTCTTTAACAGGTTTACATGATAAACTTTCTCCTTCCCCTTTTTGTCAATTTTATAGTTTGTTCTAGACACCTTCTCTAGAACCGTATATGGACCTTGCCATCCAATTTGTAATTTATTCTGGCTACCGGGTAGTAGAAGCAGCACCTTCTCTCCCACAGCTAGTTCTCTGTCCTTTGCCTTCCTATTAAAATATGCTGCATGTTTCTTCCTGGCTTGTTTCAAATTATCATTTGCCAGTTTCCATCCAGCTTTCAAACGAGTGGTCAGTTCGTTCACGTATTGATAAGATGAGGTAACAGTCTCTTCCGCCTTCTCATCTGTCCAGGTCCTTAATAGGGCTTCTAATGGACCTTTTATTGGCCTCCCAAATAGCAGAGTTGCGGGAGCCATCCCGGTTGAACTATGTGGTACCTCCCGATACGCAAACAATGCGGCGGGCAGGAATTGATCCCACAGATCCGGTTTTTCGTGTGCCAGCTTTCTCAGGATAGAAATGAGAGTCCCGTTGAACCTCTCTACCTGGCCGTTCCCTTGCGGATGGTACGGACTACAATGAAAGTGTCTGGCTTGAAATAGCTTAAAAACTTCTTCCGTTAGTTTCCCCTTGAACTGAGAGCCATTATTAACTGTTCCTCTCCTCTTGGTCCGAGTGAGAGGTCCCACAATATCCACTGCAACCCTCTCAAAAGGTGTTCCCACTATGGGCATTTCCCCTAGAGTTGCAGGAGCAGTCCAGTGCTTTGGAGCTACCCTTTGACATTCTGGGCAGGATTTGACATATCTTTTTATATCCTCCGTTATCCCTGGCCAGAAGTAATGACAAGCTATACGCTGTCCTGTGGCGCTGATCCCCATGTGACCACTGAAGGGAATCGCATGCCCGAGTTCCATCACTTTATCCCTATATGAAGTGGGAAGAACCAGCTGGTTGTGACCATTTGTTCCAGTTCCGGCCTTCCTGTATAATAGTTTGTTCTTCATAAAATATTCCCCCTTGCTCGGAGGTGTGTGGCATTTGGGCAATTTTTTAAAACATGGCTTGAGTGTCCTATCCTCAGCCTGCGCCTTCCTCATCTCCTCTGGATGAGCATTTATAGGTTCACCTTCTTCCTCCTTCTTCTGTGATCTGGTCTGCACTGTCGCCATGATCACAGGTCTCTAGGGATTCCCCAAGAAGACGTATCTACACCCCAATATCAGAGGGTAGATTGGTTCATCTATCACTGCTGCTCTGATTTCTCCTTCCACATAGCGAGTTTTCACCGTTATCCTTGCGATGGGAAGTGTCATGAGTGGTATTTCCTTAGTTGCCCCTTGTATTTCCACTGTTTCTGTGGTATACTGACTTGGGTCCACTAGGCTAGACTTCACAACTGAATCATAATCCAAACCTGTATCATAAAGGCACCTTATGGTGACCCCATTACAAATAACATCCTCACAAACTGGGGGGTGATAAGGTTCCTGCTGTCCCTTAGGATTAACCTTTAATCTTTGAGTCCCCGACTTCATTGCAGCAATGTTTGAAGGTTTCCTTCTACAAAATTCGGTGTTATGGTTATCTTTCTTGCACCATTTACACCGTCTTTTTCCTTGGTTAAACGGTTTTCTTTCATTGGATCTTTGGTCATTGAACTGTAAGTTTCTGTCTCGGTAGTCATTTCTTGGCCGTTCAAAGTTTGTCCTACCTTTATTTCCCTGCTCTCTATTATCAAATTTATTAAATTGCTGTGGAGCTTTAAAATTGTCTATGTGCTTCTTTTTAGCACCACTTACCTCTGCCTGGGCTGCCTGATACCTCTCAGCGACATTTAAAACCTCCCTTAACTTCTCTGCACCTTGTTCCATGAGGAATTTTCTCATGTCTGGAGCCATGGACTCTCTCAATTGCTCAATCATGATCATTTCTTTAAGATCTTGGGTCTTCCCCAGAGCAGTCCATTTCTCCAAATAGGTTTCCAGTCTGGCAGAGAATTGGTGGTATGTCTCCCCAGACGACAGTTTGGCATTTCTAAATTTCTTACGATAAAATTCACCATTTTTTTCGTACCTCAATAACAGAGCCTGCTTTAACATGTCATAATTGTCCTGGTCTTCTCTGTTCATTTTTGCGAAGACTTCGTAAGAAGTACCTCTCAGTCCCTGTGATAACTTTAAACTCCACCTCTCTCTCTCTAACCCATATGTAGTAGCTAATAACTCAAAACGTCCTAGGTACCCCTCTATGTCATCGTCTTTTTCAACAAAATAGTCTAAATGAAACCCCATAGCTGATGTTGAGGCTCCCAGACTGGGCGTAGCATCTGAGGCAAAAGGGCTGGCACCATTTTCAGGAGCCTGGCCTTGTAGCTCCAGCTCCCTTAGTCGTAATTCGTGCTCCCTCTGCAACCTTCTATCTTCTGCCTCCCTTTCGGCAGTCAATCTTTTATCTTCTGCCTCCCTTTGCTGTCGTTTTTCTTCTGCCTCAATCTGCAGCCTCTTAATTTCTTTTTCAGCGTCTAACCTCTTCTCTTCAGCCAACCTTTCAGACTCTAATTTTCTTTCAGCCTCTTTTTCTAATCTTCTTTCTTCCCGTTCAATATACTTATCACATTCAGCCGTTACATATTGAATTAAAACCTGACCATCCATTCCCATATCCTTTGCCGTTAGCACAGCAGCTGATCTGAATTTGGCTAGCTCCGCCATACTTTTTAAACAATTCTAGCAATGAGCAAAGTAAAATTTCCAACCACTAAAGTAATTCTAATTACTCTAGTCTAAAATAATTCTAATTAATTAATTAATCAATTAACTACCACTGGCTATGAAGATTCACCAACTTTTATTTTCAGGGACACATTTAATTTTTATTAATGTGTTCCCCTAATTTATTTCTCCCCCCAGGAGATCCTAATATTATTGATAGGCTAATTATCCCGGGACAAGAGACCCCAATATATGTAGTGGGTTTGATGGTATTGTATGATTGTGATATTACTTAATGTGATGCATGAGGTCAGCTGTGAAGGCTCTTGAGATAAATGTAACTGTGAATTTTCAGAAGGCCCTTCTTGCTACCACTACGACCTCACACCTATTTTTTTTTCTAATGAATGTGGCTACGTTAAAATTCTAGGGTAATGATATGTAATGTGTAGTGGTAGTTTACATACACACACACAGATATTTAATAAGTCTAATAATATTAATAAAATGTTATGACACACTGAACTAACTCAAGCTGTGTAAAACTTTTGATAATAAATTTTCTTTAAGTTTATTTGTTCTGAACCAAGGTTTTATTTTGGTCAGAACATATGAAAGGTTTTGCAATTATTAATGAAATGCATGAATATATGGCATAATAAATGAAAGGAGTGTACATATGTATTTTACAAGACTAGTTAATATTACTACTGTTTATGGTTGTAATTTTTCTGGGAGAGCGTTTAATGGATGTGCTGTTGGGGTGGCCTCATCACTCCCTGTCTATGGCGACTACACATTGTCCATTTATTGAGGGTATTATAATTGGTGTGTTAGAAATTAAGTTGGTGAGTATTCAGCAGTCCAGACGCTCACGTATCTTGAATGAGTAATCTGGTGCTGGAATCGGGTGGCCCCACCTCTCCGTGCTTGGGGCAATATCAGGCTGCTCTGCCAAAATATAAACTGCACGGGTCCACTCTTGTAATATTCAACACCTCATTTGACACCACATTGGTGCCAAATAAAAACTCACAGCTCTGCAATAAAGTATTGGTCATGTGTCAGAATTCCATCCTCTAAACCATTTCTGGACACAACACCACACACAACAACAACACCACATAGACGGGTCAGATCTCTTTGACCTTACAACACATCTTACCAATTTGGTTTTACATAGGATAAGTTCTCCCAGACTACATATTCTGAAATATGTTCATTAGCTTCCTGCCATAGAATAGGATAGGTGATATGTTCCACTGATCTCAACACTTGATCTGTCCTTCATAATCCTTGCTGGAGTTTATGTATTTTATTTGTCTCTAGACCCTGAACTGGGGCGGGGGGTCTAGAGCGAATCCTTACTTGTTGTAAGGGATAGATTTTGATATGGCAGTATCAAATCACTCGAAACATTAAACAAATATTAAAATATACAAAGAAATACTTTCAGTCTTACCAGAATTATGAATATAGAACACAGTTAATTGCTAGCAAAACTCAGCTGAGCTGCTGCCTTTAGTATGGCGTCCCTCTAAATATTTCAATTAGCTTCTGGGAATTACACCACTAAATAATTCACTGTGTCTACTAGGACAACTTATGACGAATGGCAAAAATGCGCGTCTGAGCGCCGATAATATATTCATCTATGGCCAATCACCGCCTTTTTCTTTTCAAATTCAAACCTCCTACCAAAAAGTCATTTCAGTCATACCTCAGTCAAGTATGCATTATTGTCTGTTGGTCCGTCTGTCTCTACTTGCGTTTCACAAAAAAACACACTTGTTTTTTTGAACCAACTCCGCCTTCCCCTACACAATTTTGCCTTTAAAGTTGTTTGCCGCTGAATTCAAATAAACGGACTAAGTTATCGCAAAAGCGTCCAAGAAATGACTGTTGCGTATAATAGCTAAGGTCCCTTTTGTCGATTTCTTTACCTTGTGTCAACTTGGGGACGTGAATTTTCCTCCTTTCCCCACCAATTGCGTCTTTTAGCCTTGCTAGTTTCAAGCACGCGTTCAGTCAGATTTTTCCTTTTGATCTCCGTTCTCATCCCGTTCCAAGGGTAACGTTTTGCCTTCACGTTTAACAATTTAATTTCCATGGCGGGTGATGACCCGCGGCGTGGGCGATCATGTATTCTAGTAGCTTACGCATTAGTTTTTATCCCTACGTTGTATCATTGGAGATATTTTAACGTTGTATCATGGTTAATTTTATGACACTTGGAAACCCTATCCATCACTATCGCTTCCTGACTGACGGTTATTCCATCTAGGATGGAAATCGCGCCGTGGTTTAGAGTTCTTATAACTACCTCTACCTGAGTGATATCGACGGAGTGACCTATCAAATCTCGATCTCGTTGACCTGTCGGCACTTCCTACTCGACGTTGCCATGGCTGGCGCTGTACTTTGCCGACGCCAGCAACTAAAGCGTCTGACAGACCTGACTTCTGAATGGGTTTGCCCGGATGAGCAAGGACATAATGATGCCCCAATTAAGCCATGGACTCGATGTCCTTTGGTTGGCGCTCTTGGAAGAACGCAACCAACTAGGTTGAGCACAACGACAACACTTTGTCTCGTAGCATCAAGTCTAACAAACCATCATAGTCCTTCATTATCCCCTCCATTTCGATCCATCTATTCAGCAGAAGTTTGATCTTCGAGATAAAGGCCTCGAAATCTTGCTCTGCGCTTGGCATCGCGTTTTTAAAACGCGTCCGGTAGCCGTCAGCAGTCAGACGGAATTTCCGGAGCAGCCTTTCCTTTACCTTGTTGTAATCGGCCCTGTCTTCTAGTGGGAGGCTATTAAAAGTCTCTATCGCAGGCCCCACTAGCAACGTCGATAACAGAGATGGCCACTGATCTCTGTCAGCCTTCCAGTTCACGCATTCGGCCTCGAATCTTTCAAGGAAAAAATCGAAACTGTCAATTTTATCATTGAAATTCGGCAGACGCTGCCTAAAGGGACGATGAGACCCCTCAGGAGTCGAGTTCTTACCACTCGCACCCACTTCCAGTCTCTTTAATTGTAATTCTTTATCAATTTTCATTCTCTCCTTCTCTAATTCAAATTCTCTATCTTCTCTCATCTTCTTTTCTTGGAATTCTCTATCTTCTCTCATCTTCTTTTCTTTGAATTCGAATTCTCTTCTTTTTAGCTCTAGCTCTTCAGCACGAGCATCTCTTAAGGCATTCTGGTTCTCTATTGCTTGAAATTCTGCCTTGGCATACTCCATGTCGTAGATTTTCGATAGGGGAATTAATACATAGATTGGTCCCTTCTGAATAGAAATAGAACAGGTGATAGCTCAGTGAGAGGTAATGTAAAGAAAATAGATTTTCACGATTGAGATGGTGGAAACTAATTAGAATCTGTCACTGAAATCGAGAATCTTCTCTCTTTCAGCCTATCTCTACAACAGCACTAGTTTAGTCAGACAGTCTAATAGAACATATATAGTAATCTATATATACCACTCACATACACACACACACATAATTGACGACAGTTCGACGCACAGACGTGAAAAACTATAACAATGGAATATAGATATTTTGGAACGAGCTGACCGAAACACTTGAATAAAGTTTATGTAAATTTTATTAACATAAAGAAAATTGTCCACAACAAATAAGTTCGCTTATCAAGCACACATAGGTTAATGACTTACTAAAAGAATAATAGACCCATAGGTGTAATCCTTTCCCCCTCTGTTTAGTCCACGATCCGGTTAGAAGAAAAGTTATAGCCCCAAAAGAGTCACAGATTTATACGCTATGGTCTAGTATGTCCCTCTATAGTTTAAGAACAGAGTTGATACATTAATCTATTCTAAGAGGAAAACAGCAGATAGCAACAAACTTGCATAATGAAATTACAAAGTGGGTGCATAAATCATACCATAAAGGAATCACTCAATCCTGCTTTCTCTCTGTTTATTCCCCCGTGGCCAAGGACGTACTTTCTTACTTACAAATTGATGTCTTTCACCTTCAGGCGCAAGCTTTAGGACACACACAAACAGTGAACCTGTATTCTTTTGATAAAACGAATCCCAGCTCTGCAGATGCAGATCCAATGTTCCGGGGAGCGTTCACTTCACAACTATATTTTAAGATTACTGTTAATGTCACTTGTGTCAGTTCAGGTAAGAAATTATAAACGGGCTCACAAGGTCAGAATCTCGGGGTTTCCAGTACTTAGGAAAAGGCAGGTTGGTAACTTCTCTCAATCTAGAATTATTGGTCACACCACAATTGGTCAAACGTCGGAAATGTTACTGTTTGTAATTTCGTCACAGGGGCTGAATGTACATGAGATTTAGGGAAGAAATATAATCTGGCTGTAAAGGCCCAGTTACATCATTTAGTCTTAAAGTTCGTGAGATGGGTACTCTGTGTATTTATGGATGCAAACACAAATGCCAGACAGGTTTTAACTTGTAAACCCACGTATTTAAGTACAAAAATGTTTCTTCTAGGTTCTCATATATATATATACTGGAAAACCGCTGGTAGGTTTTTGGGTTTTACCCAGATACTGACTTGTATAAGGGAAGAGAAAAAACATAAATATTCAACCCTAAAATTATATACAATCCTACGCGTAAATAGAATATGTTCACTTCGGTTATTAAACTTAAATTATAAACAGCAAACTTAAAGCTTGTCTTATCGTTTAAAACTCCCGTGAAATAAATTCTAGTCTTTACAAAAATCAATCATCATGAATTAGAAATACTTACATATTTCGTCAATACTCATTGATGAATCAGTGCATTAATTTAGATTGTAAAACTATTCTCTGACTGGTTTCTAGCAATTTAATTAAATTTATTAATAGCCGAATGAGTTAGCTAGAAATTATAATTTATTTGCTATCCACTGTAACACAGTAAACATTAGAGAATTATAACTGAATTATCAATTAATCACTCTGCACAGAAATCTAGTGAGGACATACTTCGAACTAACAATTGTATCTCTCGACAATACTAGTCAATATTTATATTTTACCTTCACACAAACTTCTAAGATTATCTCCACGAGAGACTGAGAACTTCTCTTTATATAACGTATTCTAGAACTCAGCTAGATGTCTCTAACGAGAAACTAAGAACTTCACTTATACAACGTGTTCTAGAACTACGAGCTAGATGTCTCTCTAAAGCTGTGGCAGTACTGAATGAATAAAGTTAGATTTCTGTGGTATATATCTCTCTGAAATCAAAGGAAAAATATTACGCCTAAAACCCGACCACCAGACTCATTTGCCAGATGTAGCACCTACGTCCAGATTTACATATTTCCTTACTCAGCTTACGAATCAGAGAGATTTCTCACACAGAAACCGAAACAAGACATAACACCTACAGTAACTTCTCTCGATTTGATCAGACATCGGCAATAAAACTTCCAGTGCGCGTTTTACAACTTCTGCTTCATATGGCCGTTCCCAGCGATCAATGTCTTTCATCTCAAATCTTTCAACGAGGATAATTAACTATAGGCGAAACAGATCAGAGGAAAATGATAGACGATAGTCTTCCTTCTTATCCCTGTCGAGAACGAATTAACACGATTCGATCTCATCAAAGAACTTAGCTTAACAGCAATAAAATGCGTTGCTAAATAAGAAAGGAACAGACAAAGGTATGAATTGCTAACAATCTAGCGTATGAGAAAGAAAGGTAAATGAGTGAAGGAAAGGTAAAAGACAAGTGCAGAATAAAGAATAAATATCTGAAATTTATTAATCATAATCTCTGCCACACTCCAGCAACTTTTTTCCTGTGTAACCCGCTTCTTTGCCTAACCGCATGAAACTATCAATGTCCATGATGTATTCTGGCAATATTAAATACTATTACCTTTTGCTTTAGATTTTGACTATGCAATTACTCAATCGTATATACTCCACTTAAATCACCAGCCCACTCTCTGCTTACAAAAATATGCAGTAATGATAGTAAATATTGATATCACTTCTCCACTTTACACATATATATGCATGTAAGTATATATCACCTCACCTCTCACTGTCAACACATCATCCACTTCACCTCTTATTAAACATCTATAGTCTTCCTTTGCCACTTGGCTACTGTCTCCTTGTTTGGTCCTTCTGGCCACTTATTCTCTGTGAAACACTAACAGACCCTTACAATAGTTGACCGTTGTAAAACAACAGGTAGTGAACCTTCCTGGTGCCATGACACCAGTGTCCCAACTTGACACTAACTCAGCTTTTATTCCAAAGTCTGTTACTGGCACCCACACTGGTGCTGTACCCAAATAATTCTTCAATTATAACTAATCTTAACAATCTGTGTTATACAAGTGTTCCCCTTGGCAAAATGAGCACTCCACAGATGAAAAGACATACACCCCACACTACGAAAACAAAATCCCAGTCACGAGGAATAAGATGATAAACCACGTAGAGCATTGGTAGATTAGTATATACAATGCGTGACTGCACACGAACAAAAACAAGGGATACCTGTAAACGTATTCACAAGATAGCCATATGGAACGAGAAACCACACTACTTAAATGCGACAAAAGAATTACTGAATGTACACAACAATGTAAATACAAACTACACGAATACGCCTAACCCCAACAGGGCTTGGAATGTTAAGTAGGGCAGTCGCAGGACAACCCTCTGCCTTACTCCACCACTAAACATACACAGCCACCCCCTAGAAGAAATCAGTCTAATTCAATCTTTTCCCACAAGTAGGCCAAGAATGAATTAAACTCATCACCCGTCCTCCCTTGAACACACGAATATAATATTAAACACAACTAACTAAACAATAACCACACACAACGATGATATAATGAGAGCTCTCGCCTTCACTCCCAACTCATAAGAAGCAAAATAAACTTAATAACATATAACCAAAATTAACACTATAACATATCAGAATATATAATATCAATACCTCCAAGTAATAAGACATACAGTGAAAGATCCCATCTAACTAACTACTCCCATCCACACTGCAGACTAAGTTCTACACACACAAAAAAAAACAAAGACAACAAAAAGAACACAACAAAGTGAACAAAAAACCAATAATAAACTAATACTCAGACCTCAAGAAATCGACGTAAAGAGAACAAATCTACTATCCCACATACTCCAAAGACCCCGAAGATAGAATCAGTCGGATAGACAGAAAAGAAAAAAAAATTTAAATGACGAAAACAGAATTTAAAGAAAAACACCGAAACATAAATATAACAAACTTATAAAGATCTACAGACATAAAAACGTAACTGAAGCTCCTCAGCGACGCTTGTCCACGAAGCTTCCTCAACACTGGTGATGAATATGAGGACAACACGAACAGTACTCCACAAAGTTCACAAAATCCAGACTAACGTAAAGTTCCAGAAACTCCGATTCCTACGGAAGTCTGTGTGTCAGCATAACATCCTAATGTCCTTTGGCACAGTACTGCAACTAATATCCAAGCGAATACACTGTCCTGCACGGAGCTATGAGAGCGCGGTCTACGCTAGAACTATCATGTCAGGTATCCAGCCTTACACTCGTCTAAGTGCCGGAAGAATATATGTAAGTCTCTTGGCACTATGCTATGCCAGTGTCCACACAAAGTACGCTTAATCGTTGATCTTCACCCCCTGGCCGGGCACATCAGTGTAGTAAGGTCACGTCAGAGGCGTTGATCTTCACCCCCTGGCCGGGCACATCAGTGTAGTAAGGTCAAGTCAACCAGGATATCCAACCAAGAGTATTACCATATAACCTGAGATGCCACCACTACTATTAACCACTGATCCCTCCTGATGACACACACAGTCAGTCACTCGGACCAACCTATCACCAACCACAATAGACCAACCGATCCCTCCTGACGACACACACAGTCAGTCACTCGGGCCAACCTATCCCCAACCACAATAGACCAACCGATTCGTCCTGACGACACACAGAGTCAGTCACTCGGGCCAACCTATCACCAACCACAATAGACGAACTATTCAGCTCTGCATCTTACATGGACCCTCTACCGACATCTGTCACACCAACCACCGCTGCTCCGACTGGATCGCCATCTTCCTAGCACTAAGCTACAAAGTATGCCCTGTACTACCTCAAACTGACACGCTCGATGCAAGCTATAACTTGAATCTATTACCTTGACACAAAAATTCTCCTAGCAACTGCCACTATAGTACCACAGTAAACTTGCAACACGTTGTCACACACTGTCCAACAATCTCTGAACCTGAAAATTAAAATTGCTGCTTAACTAGGTCACTGCATTATCGAGGGCACTCGACCGTAAACAATTCACGATTACAGACTGACCAACATACTGACTTGACACTGGACGACCGCAAATAACTCACTATCGTGGCTTAATAGTAACTATGAAGGCGCCAACACACTGCGGCTACAACCTTCTAACACATAATAGATTCTGGCCTATCTACAGAAAATATAGGCACTACGGCCTTAGGATACAGCCCTTAGCTGTCCAAAATACTCTTTAGGCACTGTTTAGACGTAGCCCCCAACTGTCAAGACCTACTTACACTGTGGATTTTAATACATGAACACTCCCATACTTGGCTCGTCCCGCTAGAAGACGACCACAGCATACAATAGTTGACAATAATTAAGTATACCACCTTTAACAGGTAAGTGTCCTTTTATTAATAACTGCACACACGGAAGCCACACACGGCTAGCAATACATAAGAAATACAACTCAACATAAATGCCAATACAACTTGCAATAGCCTCCAACTTAATCTATCAGTATCATACCCACTGGTATGCCCCTACCGAGTGAACATCACAGTGACTTTCGCTCACCGGATAAATCCTGTACTATGATAAGGCAAAACTTAATCACAAATGACTCATCATCAACGGCCTAAGGAAATGCCACTGGATAATACACCATCACTCTAGAATTATGCAATTTAATCCCCACCGCATGAAGAAATGGCAAGCACTATAACTGAACAAGAATGGCATACACTTCCCAGCAAAAATGCTGACAGGGAAAATAAAGGCGACCTGCACCGGACGCTGGCCAGAACTCTACTGCCTTTTTGCGCCAGAATTCCTTTTTACTTCCCTTCCGGTCAGCTGACCAAACGGGTTTTTACATTATATCAATGTTGTCACTCTCAGCGTGACCAACCTGATATTTCGGCGAACATATCGCCGTGACATGGTGTTAATAATGATGATGGTGGTCGTGATAATGATGATAATATCAATGGAGATAATAATGATGATGTGGTGGTGTTAATAATGATGATGATGATGGTGATGTTAATAATGATGCTGGTAGTGGTGATAATAATGATGGTGGTGGCAATAATTATGCTGATGGTGGTGGTGATAATAATGATGATTTTGGTGGTGGTGATAAATGTGTTAAAATGTCTGAACATGCTGTTTTATGTGATCTCTCACACCTTCAGCCCTCCGGCAGTATCCTTTCTTTAGTTTTCTCACTCATCGCTTTTATTTGGCATAAATCATGCCTTTTCATTTGTATTTTCACTATTTTGCTCTATGCTGGACATAGCATGGTGAAGTCTCTAACATGCAACTCCCCTATGACAGTATTTGCTACGGGAATAATTCTTATCTTATTGTGTCGCATTCACGCTTCACGAAGACGTGTTAAATTACGCCCGGTTATTAGACGGTCAGCGACGGTATTTTATCACAATATCGGTTTGACTATCTTTCCAAGCAACGAGGCGTGTTTATCCAAGGAGTGTTGAATAGAACCAGATTTGTTTGTCTGGCGAAACACATGATAACCCATGCACGAGGCGGAACTTGTGACATAAGCGCTTCCAGGTCATCCTTGATACACCAACATTACTGTCTATGTGACACATGTGAGCAGACAAGTGTGATATAATCGCTTCCGGTCCTTGGTTAAAAGTAATTATGGATTTATTACATTTAATACAATA
This sequence comes from Oreohelix idahoensis, assembly GCA_024509875.1. Taxonomy (NCBI): domain Eukaryota; kingdom Metazoa; phylum Mollusca; class Gastropoda; order Stylommatophora; family Oreohelicidae; genus Oreohelix; species Oreohelix idahoensis. Next base: position 185,516 of record JAMPIV010001597.1, read on the forward strand.
TGAGTATACAAATGTGTTGGTGAGAGTGTATGCAAGGCATCATATTACCATATATGGGGGACGTGACCTTCTGCAAAATTTTCCGTGTAGGAAATACTTGGAAAGTGGCACACCCGACCGGTTAGAAATGATTGGATCTTTCTGATTAGATTCATAACATCATTTGAGGGAGTATAGGCTGACAATTTCACAGTTTCATTTCTCTGTAATTTGCACGCTCGCTAAGACAACATCAGACCTTCGCCAGAGTGAAGAACTAGATTCATAATTCCTAATCGTTATCCTGACCTTTTGTTGGAGAACCAGATAAGACTTGTAAAGCTCAAGAAATCTCTTTCAAATTTTAATAAGGAACACCGCAACAAGGAAACTGAAGAAAAACGGAGTCAGAAAAGGGAATCTATTGTAAAATTAAAGAAATCCCAGACACGTGTAAGAGAAAGATTCGTCTCTTTTATTCATCTGTGCGACAAGTCTGTAGCCAGGATTGGAGTAAGTTGTGATTTACATTTCATATATTATTACTAACTTGTGAACTAACATATATATGTATATATTACCATGCGAATTTTATTGTGTGAAACTCGCTATTGGATGTCAAAGTCATTTGAAGCTGGAAACCTCAGCGTATAGAATGATGATTCATGACCCACCACTGCACGGGCTGGTGATTGCTTTATTGATAGTTTCTTAAAGAGAACTAAAAGCATAAAGTAGTTCCAGGTTCCCTATGGAGCAGAGAGGGAAAGATGAGAAGAAATGATGTACATTCTAAGTGTCACAGCGTGATTAACACAGCTGTGAACTGGCGGTGCTCCGCTGAGAGCAGGTACGTAATATCAGTCGTGTATGAGAGGTAGTCAGTAGAGCGGTCTGAACTTAACAACACGAAACTGCGAGGTCAGCAAGTCAGGGGTGAATGCAAGGAGAGTTCTGATTGGGGCACTTAAGAAACGGGGGTCAGGAGAGCGACGAGGTTTCGGGTGATGATGGTGAACTTGAACTGTCGAGTGCGAGAAGTTATTTATTTGTGAGAATATAAAGTATTTTGTGATCTGGGATTTTCACGAATGTGTTACACTTCGCTGACTATATATATTGTTGTAATTTTGTGGTGACAGTTATTTGAATACATTGGACAGAGTTGGGAATATTGCTAGTGCTGGGTATTACTTGAATGTGTTCCACTCCATCTCTCGCTCTCTTGTTTAGTATTTCGAAGACTAAGACATATGTGTGTTTAATATAAAATACTCTGTGTCACTAAGAATAAGACTTACATTTTCAAAGCAGTGTAAATGATGTTGGTGGTGGGGAAAAATGATGATATGATGTTATTATATCGTCTATTAATTATCACAACTTACGCCAATCCTGGCTAGAGACTTGTCATCAGGTGAATAAAAGAGACGAATCGTTCTCTTACACGCGTCTAGGATGCTGTAATTCTACAATAGATTCCCTTTCTGACTCCGTGTTTCTTCAGTTTCCTAGTCTCGGTGTTCCTTATTAACATGTAGAAAGTTCCTGTGCTTTTAAAAGTCTTATTTGATTCTCCAATAAAAGGTCCGGTTGACAAATAGGAATTTTGAATCTAGCGTTCACTCTGGCGAGGTCTGAGATTGTTATGGCGAGCTTGAAATTCACAGTGAGATGAAACTTCGAAAATGGTCAGGCTATATTCCCCTAAATGTTGTTTTAAACCTAATAAAAAATATCCAGTTATTTCAAACAGGTCGGGTGTGGCACTTTCAAAATATGTCCTACATGGAAAAATTTTGCGAAAGGTCACGACTCCCATATATGGTAATATGATGTCTTGGATACACTCTCACCAACACATTTGTAGACTCATAATGTCTAAAATGTAATAAATCCATGATTACTTTTTAACCAAGTGACCGGAAGCGATAATGTCACTCTTGTTTGTCAACAAATATCACACAGACAGTCATTCGTTATCTGTCGTATGAGCACCCAAACTCCGTGTCTTATCGGTGATTTAAGCCGATAGCTTTGACCGATGCACGTGGTAATCTGCCGCGCCTATAACCACAAATCTGGGTAGCGCCAAGCAAATGTGGTGTATCATATCAGCCGCTCCTGCAAATGTGATATTTAGCACCTACGGGGTGATTTGATAAAATCACATATCCGCTACTTAGCAGAAAAATAACTAGGAAAGAAAGAAAGACAGAAAAAAAAGTGCAATAATTGGCAGCACATAATAACAATAAGTACCACAAATGTACCGATACTGTCGGAGAGAACTAAAGATCGATAGTGGTCGTCCATTTCGTCACAACATACAGCCTACATAAAGCAGTCTCATGACATTACAGAAAGCCTACATAAAGCAGTCACATTACCTTACAGAAAGCCTACATTAAGCAGTCACATGACCTTACAGAAAGCCTACATAAAGCAGTCACATGACTGTGACGTGTACTAGAAAAGAGCCTACAGTAATCTGACAGCTTATTGTAACCTTATAGCCGCTCTCTGATTTGCTAGCTAAACATGCATTATACCAACTGTCTATTTCTGCAACGTACCATTTTGTCCCTGCTTTCTTTTCTGTAAACACGGGCTAACGCAGTGCTTACCATCTTCGTTGACCTGTCAGTCAAAACAGGAAACAAATCCCGCTTTGTTTTACGGCGTTCCACTCACGCGAGCTTATCTGTCAATCATATAATACTTAACAGACAGCGTGTGAGAGAGAGAGAGAAAGAGAGAGAGAGAGAGAGAGAGAGAGAGAGATAACAGAATTCTTTGAAATTGCTCAGGGGAAATAAAAAAAATCCCTAATATCCTTTGTTCTCGAAACACGAGCATTATACAGGTAAAACCGCTGGTAGAACAGAAAGTCTTTGATGTCGGTAAAAGCTCCAGGCGAGAACCTCTGGAAGACCGAACCGTAAGCCTTTCATCTTGATACCTCTAGCTTCTGAATTTTTGATCTCACGCAGGAGCGCAAAATAACGCATTAGAGATGAAAGAAATTTAATGATATATATACTACTGTTTCTATAACCTAACTATCAGTCGTCACTCATAATTTGAGAAGAATCTAGCAAGCAGCCTTAAACCATTTCTTTTTGATTATTATAAGTGATTCGTGGAGATTTAATTCTGTATTTCTGGTAGGAGAAAAATAGTTCTAAGTGTTAGAAGTATTCCACGGTGATAGCATTTAAAGTTAAACACTTATACTTCACTTAGATTTTTTCTTGCTAGTAAGGCGTATTAACTCTTTCCGTCCACAGTGGCGCACCACGCGCCAGATAGGACTTCCGTTTGGACCAATGACGCGTGGCACGCCAGTACGATATATGTCGAGTTTGAACGAAAAGTTATAAATACCTAGCAACTAGCTGGTTTTTAAATCATTTCATTACATCTAGGACATGTTTATGGACGTTTGTGAGCGAAAAACAAATTTGTGAAGCTAAAATTGTGTGTTTTATATCCATTTCTATTCCTTTGTTTACATACAAAATGGATCGAGAATCTTCAGACCAATGACATATGTCGAGTTTGAACGAAAAGTTATAAATACCTAGCAACTAGCTGGTTTTTAAATCATTTCATTACATCTAGGACATGTTTATGGACGTTTGTGAGCGAAAAACAAATTTGTGAAGCTAAAATTCTGTGTTTTATATCCATTTCTATTTCTTTGTTTACATACAAAATGGATCGAGAATCTTCTTCTAAACACCTGCTTTCGGCTGAGCAAGCACGACGCTAATTTCTCAGTGGACAGAAGATAACTCGAGCGACACGGATTTTTAGAAGTTAGGTTTAGTAATTCCAATGAAGACATTGTAAAGACTTTGTGTCAGAATATTCATGAAAGTGATCATTCTGAGGGCGATGTCGATCAGCTGATTGAACATGCATCAGGTAGGGCTGGTATAAAAAGAGCAAAACTTTCAGTCACTAAAGGAGAAGGATAAAGAGGCAAAAAACACCATTGTGACCAAAAGTAAAGCTATGAGAACTGCCACAAGTCTAGAGGCAGGTGCATCCTCACAAGATGTCCCAGAGTGGTTAGAAATTGCTGAGGGGATGACACAAAAATGCATTTCGATTTTGTCCAAAGAGAACACCAGGTGTGACTGAGGGGTTTGACCTGTCAAACCCCTTGAAATGTTTCAGTGTTTTGTTTACAGATGAGGTTCAAGATTTCATGTTCCAGTGCATCAATGATTATACCAGACTCAAATCTATTCAAAATAACCCTGCAAAACAATATTCATTGTATTCTCGGTGGACCAAAGTCACACGCCATGAACTTGATAAAATTATTGCTGTCCTAATAAATATTGGGATTCAGAAAAGACCATGCATTCGCGACTACTGGTCTACATCTGCAGAATTTTATACTCCTTGGTTTCTTCAAATGTTTTCAAGAAGTAGATTTGAAGCATTATATCATACAATGCTTCATGCCTCTGATGAAAATTCACAAGGAAAAGAAAAGATTTTATGAACATGTTGTTGCAAAAATTTCAGAGTGCCTTTTACCCATTCCAAAATCTCAGTTTGAATGAAGTGGTAATAGGGTATAAAGGCAGATGGCAATATAAGCAGTATAATCCAAGGTTTTCCTTGTATCTTCTCAGGCCAAAGTGGAAGCACATTGTCAAACCAAAAATGATAGAATATAGTTGGTGTAAATAATATTAGTCATAGTTGTTTGGTATTGACAGACTCTTTCCCTACATCAAATAATTATCTACAGCATTTCACAAGATTCTTCAGTCAATTTCCCACATGTTGATGTATAACATCAACACCTAGTTAAATAAAATGTGTATCTACTGCCTGCTTTTAAAATATAACCTGAAGAGAAAAATTGCACACATTTTGAGCGGTTGTTTTTACAAACATATGTGGCTTTGAGAAAAAAAATCATAACAATTACATCTATGAAGTGATAGTGATAAAAGTTTCTAGATATGTTTCAAACTAAATGTGCACTGACATTCTGAACATTTTATTGCCATACATTAATTGGGAGCTGAAATATTTAAGTTTAAGTATACAATTTTATTTTATTTTTTAAACATTTTAAAAATCAAGTCTACACTTCACAAGACATAACACACACCTATTCATATCAATTAATTATATGAATCAATTCATAAGATTTTCCAGTAAATTTCACACATTTAAATGTATAACATTAAGATCTAGTTAAATAAAATGTGTATCTACTGCATGCTTTTAAAATATAACCTGAAGAGAAAAATTGCACACATTTTGAGCGGTTGTTTTTACAAACATATGTGGCTTTGAGAAAAAAAATCATAACAATTACATCTATGAAGTGATAGTGATAAAAGTTTCTAGATATGTTTCAAACTAAATGTGCACTGACATTCTGAACATTTTATTGCCATACATTAATTGGGAGCTGAAATATTTAAGTTTAAGTATACAATTAAAAAAAAAAATTTTAACACTTTTTTAATCAAGTCTACACTTCACAAGACATAACACACACCTATTCATATTAATTAATTATATGAAGCAATTCATAAGATTCTCCAGTCAATTTCACACATTTAAATGTATAACACAACTACCTACTGAACTTATGTATTTGTCCACTGTCTGTTTTTAAAACCTCACCTGTCTGAAAAAATTGCATCCATTTTCGGGCCTGGGTAAAACCCAAAAACAGCCTGGGGGGGGGGGGGGGGGGGGGGGGGGGGGGGAAGAGTTAAATAAAATAACGCGTTGCGATTTTCATAACCAGATATTCAATTAAAATGTTAAACCACACCACCGATGCTACATAGCTGAGACGAGGCGGTAATTTGTGTTTACATTGTAGACGGTTAACCAGACCGGACGTAGAGGAAAAACGACTGATAGTGGGAGGGAATTAAATACTGTTTATATTTCAATTTTTTAAATTATTGTTATTATAGCGTCTATTATTTTTTTTAATGAAATACGACAAATTAACAGACACCGACAATATACTAGATAATAAATAATACGTGTTAATTTGTACGGGGTGCATTGTGAGAAGAAAATAATAAATAACGTATTGTGCGTGTGACTGCCAGCCGCGAGAAGAGGCAGGAGAGTCTTCGTTGACTCAGTCCTACCTACCTTCGCGGCCAGGGGTATCTGTGTGTAAGGCGTAGGGAAAAATACCGTGTATTTTTTAAATTCGTCATAATTTGACAGAGCGGAGGAGAGACCATCGTGTCCCCGTCTATACATATTTATATTTACAAAGAGTGGTAGCATTGTCCCATAAAATGTTTCTAGTATTTTTAGCAGACCTGATCCAAAGTGGACGAACCAACGGTCTTTTCTTTTCCTTTTCCGTGGTTAAGCGTGTACAAGCCGAAGATACTCTATGACTATAAATTATCATACTGGACTTATAAAAATCCAGGATACTATTTTATCAGCCACTAGTGGCGTATACCTGAAACATTATTTTCCCCAACACCTGACAGTTGTAATCCATGTGGAGTACTAAAATATACACTGTGCAGGATGGCACTCTGACAAAGAGTCGGCCGATAGAAAATCCATCATTATCATTTGTAACATTTGTAACAACCGGATTTTTCCAGATTTTCTAGAAGTGTTCCCCTCTCTTAAAACGGTTGTCGTGTGGTGTATACTGGGGCAACTACGACAGTAGTTTTTGCTAGGGATAGCCTATGAGATATTAGGTATAATGTCTCTAGAAATTGGCTCGTTAAGAAAGAATAAAGACCTTGTGGTGAAGTGGGATGTTATAAATACTTATAGGGAACTTAGTGTACTGACTGAGATCAGCTGTGAAGGTATCTATATCTATTAAGAGTAGTGTATTATAGATAACCTTACTTGCTACCACATATCTATATATCTCAGTTAGAATTATTCTGGAATAGTGTGATGCTACGTTATGTGTCTAGGGTATGAGTATGGTGAAGTGTAAGTCACAACAACAGACAGATAAACAATTTAATTTAATCCACTACTCTTGACAACACTGTGACACTCACATACCTATAACACTCTACAAAGATATCTTAAAAGAGTCACTGATAAACTTTCAAATAACAATATGTATTCATTACTGGCATGAATGAATATGTGTCCTGATTCAACTACAAGGGAACCAGGAATCACACTCAATTTAAATTACAAGTTATGTACAGAATGTATTTAATATGAATATTGTAGTGACATATATTATTACAAATGTTCTATGTGTGTCAGTTGTGTAGTAGTAAAATGAGGTAATACTGGTTTTGTTTTGTTCAAGCTCTGTTGGTATTTGTCATCATGACTTCAATAGTTTGTCTTTAGGGACCAGTATTGGAGATGTTCACAGTTCCTGATTTTAAGACAAGTAAATTCCCCTCTTAATGTTAATTTTAAAAAGTCAGTTCAAGATGAGGGGACATAATGTTGAGCTCAGCTGGCCAATTCGCTTATCTGGCGTGATGGCGGCAGGAAAGGACTCCTCTGCTCGAATTCTCCTCTGGGCTCAGGAGACACCTCACTGATAGCTAAAAAGACCAAGGAGTATGCTGTCCGACTCTGGATTCAGCAAAGCTCTGACCAGGTGCTGCTCAGTACCATCAAGACCACTGTCCCTGAAATCAAGAAGGATGTACCTTCTACTTCATAACTAACTTAAACTCTCTTGTTACATTGATCACAACACAGCATTCCCCTAACAACCAAGATAGTATTTATAGCCCGACCAATCGTGGTTAGGCTTTCATTTGTTGCGCTCCAATCAATTTGGAGTTTACATGGTAGGCTATTTCTGTAACGTAAATTTTTTTCAAACACGTTAAAAAAAAAATCTTATGAGCAGAAATGATTTTATGCTGTCAGGCACCCCCAATATTTTATTTTGGGTATAATTTATTAATTCCTGGACTATTTGCGTAACGTTTTACATATTATTTGTCAGCAAGCCCTAAGGAACCCAAAAATACAAATTTAAAGGAGCTACGTGGCTGCATTCAAAATATGCAATTTCTTCTACCTCCTGTTTCGAAGATGTGCTGTCTGGGTACTGTTATGTTCTCAACCGTAAACCCATCTAATGTTATCTTTTCTAATAAGAGTTTTTTATGATTTATAAACCTAACTCTGGGAAAGGGTAGTGTATTTTATCACTGTCCGTCTGAAAAAAAATTAGTGCATGTAGACTTACACGCGTGATGGCAGCATTTGTGTATCGCGCGACGCGTGTTGCATGCGTTCCTGATTTTCAGCCCTCCCCTCTCTCTTTATCCTTTTGTCCATCTGTTCGTTCGTTTTGGTAACGCAGTATAATTAATGTTAGGATTAATTTAGGTCATTACGCAGTACGTCTCAATGTTTTTCTTAGAAATGCAGCACACGTTTCATTGAAGAAGGCGGGTAATAATACAGTAAGCTTTTATATCAACGTGAAAGCGTTACAATTTGCAGACGAAGCAGAAAACAAGGGGGATTTCGAGTACATTCTTTGTGACAGCACTGTTATTTTACCATTGCTCTTCTCTTTATTAATTTTATTTGTTAGGCTTCATATTTACCTAATAATTTATATATGTGGATTAGAATATTTCATGACAGACCTATTCGAGATAGGGACAATAAGACGGGAATGCGAATGCTTTCCACTGGACAGTGTTTTCTAATTAATTATGGAAAGAGTTCTGTTTCCCCACGACCTTAGCTTCTGCCCTTAGATCCCGTAAAAGAAAAAGCCCTCAACCTCATATGAGTAGAGAAATGTTTCTATATATGAATATGTAACACCGACAGCACGAGTGATACATTAACAAACTAGATAATGATCAAACGATCGTTGGGTTTATTAATTAAATAAACACACATATAGTGTTAGTAATGGTTAGAACGTGATGGTGGTAAAAGACGATTCACACAAAACACACAGATGAGATATTAAAATTGCAGGTAATTAAGTAATAGTTAATTAAGAATGAACTGGTGTAAAGCGAAATGATGATGATGTGATATGATACGTGTTACCAAAATGGTGAGTAATCTACACAATCCATGTGTCTTTAAATGCTTCTCATGGATACAATGATTCTCATGTATTCATAAAAGGTCCCAAGTTGTCATACGTTATGTCGAGTGGGGTATCTCTAAGTCGAGGACGTTCTGATGAAAACTGTTGTCGGACTGAGAACGTTGACGAGATATATATACTTGTATATTCCTTCACTGTTGGAGTACATCTCTGTAGTATTGATCAACAGTTAATAGCTGTCATATGAACAAAAGGTCTGTTGTCTAATCTCCCGAGGTTACTGGCCAGACTGGATATCTTCACGAAATGTTAGTGATATGTAGACTCGTTATCTTGATTAGGTAGTCGTGATTCATAAAATATACTTTAGAGTCTGCTTCATAGAATGCGCTTAAGAGTGTGTTGCACTTGGTATAAATATGAGATTCCACTTTTGAGCTCTTTTGCCAGACTTCAGATAATAAGCTTTAGAGTGATTTGAACTTGTGATAACTATGTATTGAACTTGTGAGCTAGCAGTATATGGGTGACGAAAAATGCTGCGTCCATCTTCTGACTTGTGGGTGAGACAATATTCCTTTTTAATTGAGGAATGAAAGATGTCCTATGGCGAATTCTGTTAGCCAAATGTCCGTTTTTGATAACTTATTTCTGGCTAAACGTCAGACACGTTGCGTGTAGACTCAGACTTCTGATGAACTGAAGACACACAAAAGTCTTCGTAAGTTTTCAACATTTAACATCACTGGTTGACTTTCATTCATACTACTGCTCCTTATTGATCTGTCTCTGAGTTAGATTCTAATGATGTTAATTATCTTGTGCATGAGAGACTGTGATGATGATGAAGGTGAAGTATGAACTATTAATTACCTCCTATAATCCTATCATCTTCTAGGAAAATCTTCTGATTTTATTAATCAGTTATGAAAAGAATTAATTGAAACTCTATCTGTCGCACATTTAGCTGTGAGGTTAAACTAAACAAAAAATAAGAAAATGTAGTAATAATCTGTATTAGATCTACTAACCGTATTTTCCCTTCGCAAAATCCTTTAAGAACACAATTCACCACAGAAATGAATTATTATCCACTCTGAATAAACACGTGTATTTAGGCTAGGCGTTTTAGGGATTTAATGTCTACCTCACAATGTAAAAACTGGACTCCTCTCTCTAGCAAGCTACGCGGTAGATTATATTTCTGGAAGTCCAATGTTAGTTTCTTGGACCGGTGACGTACAGCTCCGCCCATACAACCAATCCCTGAGAGCCTCTCTGGTCACTCATTCACATGATCGCTCTTGTCCCCTGTCAGTCTAAACGTGGGTGTGGTAATTCGCGACCAACTTTCGTTGCCTGACTTGTTTGACAAACCGGTATGGAGATAATTGGCTGGCCAATGCAAAAGTGCTGTCACATTACTCTCTGGTTGTTTATTGTTTCCACCTGGCCAATCTGGGCGTCCAATGTGGTGACCTGTCGCTTGCAACGAACATAACAACAGTCCACAGAAATTGTATAATGCCCAGATGTCTGATTGGATGTCCAGATGTGTTTTCACCAGATTTATCCCGATGCAATGTGGGCTTCAAACGAAGATGTCAGGTATGGGGACTCAATCAAAAGACTTTATTTTACCACCGATGAAAGAACAAATGCGGTTCTCTAGATACCGGTCGCGAGTAATCAAAATGATGAAATAGCAAATGTGGGATGTCAAATGTGGGATGAAAGAGCACAAATGTGGGAGAAAACAAAATACGAGAGATGTAAGAAAAGATAGAGGTATAAAGCCTTGGCGCTCGTTTATCACAACGGTAAACAAGAAGGATTCTCATACTATTCCATATTTGTAGTAACCCTATAACCAGATAGAAGTCCCATAACGAGCGGAAAACAAGACTGTTTTTCCCCGCCCGCCCTCAACACTGCAAGAGTTGTCGCAACGGAAATATTCAGTTGTCGTTCCTGTGTCTATATTCACATTCCACTGTGCACCCATCGGAGGAACAGTGCTAGTTTTTAGAATAGTGAAGACACCCCTTTATTACTCATATCGTCACCAGGATTAATCGAGGAAGTAAACTTATTCGGCGTTCACCTCATTAGTTTTTTTGGGATGAACTGGGGCCAATTTGTATCCTCGACAGCTGGGGTGATGCTTTAGTCAACAGAAACAGTAGGGGTTATGTTCATGGAATAAATGTACCAAGGGATACCACAGACCCAATGGAAGAAATACAAAATAGGTAAGAGTGGGAGAGGTGGCCACATGAATGAGAGCGCATGTGTGGATTTTATTGTTGCTGGAAATTATCTATTAATCTTTGGTGGTTTGATTTGATTCTGTTTACTTTACTTGGTCTTTTATTGTACCAATATTGTTATTCTGTAAAACTAGTGCTAACCTTCAACCTTTAGTTAAATATTTTCTTTGGGTTATTTTTCCTTTCCCCAATGCAACGTGGAACTGATGACAAGAACTGGACAAGTGCCAGTGAAACAGGAAATGAGAAGAAGACGATGGCGATGGATAGGACACACACTGAGGAAACCTGTTGATAGCATTACAAGGCAGTCCTTGTTCTGGAACCCCTAGGGCAAGAGAGGCATAGGTAGACCAAGAAGCACATGGAGAAGAGAGCTGGAAACAGAGGTGAAAATGATGAGGAGAACATGGAAAGAACTTGAGATGATGGCACGTGACAGGAGGACTTGGCATGTGTTTGTTGAACGCCTATGCTCCTTTTGGGAGTGGAGGGTTGTGATATGATATGATATGATATTTTTCCTTTATACGGTGAAGGCGCACCATTCTCCTTTATTTCCTCTATATATGTAAATGCTTTTTCTTGATATCTTTGTGTAACTTGATGTTGTAAAACAGTTTAGTGATAATAAACAAAGAGAAAACTTAACTTTGTGTGTTGATGAGACCCACAACCATTTATCCTTACTTTGTTCACGTTTGTGTGTCATTGTTGTCACATATTGTTGTGTGTGTAGAATAACCTGTTCTTTCATTAGATAGGGAGGCAAAGACTGTCTTATAATAAAGCATAGTTGTACGGATTGGCTGGATGAGAGAAACCTACTCACTCCAGAGACATATCTTTTCCTCAACCTACCACCTGTGAAATCTATTTTCTATACATTCTAGTGTATCAGTCAACCTTTACTCTTTACCTAGACTGGGCCCAATAAACCAATTAACCTACCGTACGACAATGACCTTACAGAAAGCCTACATAAAGCAGTCACATGACCTTACAGAAAGCCTACCTAAAACAGTCACATGACCTTACAGAAAGCCTACAAAAGGAGTCACATGACCTTACAGAAAGCCTACATAAAGCAGTCACATGACGTTACAGAAAGCCTACATAAAGCAGTCACATGACCTTACAGAAAGCCTACAAAAAGGAGTCACATGACCTTACAGAAAGCCTACATAAAGCAGTCACATGACCTTACAGAAAGCCTACATAAAGCAGTCACATGACCTTACAGAAAGCCTACAAAAAGGAGTCTCATGACCTTACAGAAAGCCTACATAAAGCAGTCACATGACCTTACAGAAAGCCTACATAAAGCAGTCACATGACCTTACAGAAAGCCTACATAAAGCAGTCACATGATCTTGCAGCTGTGGTTTGTGTAGCTAAATGTTTTACATACTGAGGTTGTCAGCCCCCATACAGAACCACGGGAAACCTTTATTAGTCAACTTGTACGACATGTCTCAAGGTGCAGTAAGTATATTCTTTGTTTGTCTCTTCAGAGCCCACCCCACCCCACCCCCGTTTCCCCCGGGAACTACACGGGGCATACTAACCATCTTCCTAGCTGTAAATAGATACCTGTTCACCAGGTGATACACCATCATCATCCTCATTGGGTTAAGGAACGAAAAAGTAGGGAAGAAGAGAACTGGTCGCCCACATCATTAAAAAATCCCGTTGCAGATACAGCCGTAGGGGAGTGAAGTGTTATAGACTTCATCATACTCGGTCCAGCATCGAGAAGTGGGGTGACCACTGTCCTTCCTTGCGGCTTTTCCCTCCCTAACTCAAAGAGTCAGGTACCCATTAACAGCTGGGTAGACTGGAGCGTTGTGGTACCGTGTTTCGAACCCGGCACTTGTGCCGCGAGAAACCAGCGCTCTAACCACTCTGCCAATCGGACGCTACACCTCATAAAGCAGAGACCTAATGTAGTGGACTCAATAAAACTTCGTTCCCCTACGGCAGTATCTGCTATGGCATGACATTTACTTGTTTAGAATCAAAGAAACCCTATTGTACAAATTTAATTAGGTAGACGTGGTATGTAACACTGCTCTCCAACTTCAGTTCGTCCTTGTAAAAATTTTAATACTTACTTACTTACTTAGTCGTTCCCCTTCTACCGTGATCATCATCATCACCATCATCATCACCATCATCATCATCATCATCATCATCATCATCATCATCATCATCATCATCACTATCATGACCATCATCATGACCATCATCCTCACCATCATCATCACCATCATCATCACCATCATCATCATCATCATCATCATCACCATCATCATCACCATCATCATCATCATCACCATCATGATCATCATCATCACCATCATCATCATCATCACCATCATCCCCATCATCATCACCATCATGATCATCATCATCACCATCATCACCATCATGATCATAATCATCCTCATCATCAGCACCATCATGATCATAATCATCCCCATCATAATCACTATCATCATCATCACCATCATCATCACTAGCATCATCATCACCATCATGATCATAATCATCCCCATCATGATCATTATCATCCCCATCATCATCATCATCATCATCACCATCATGATCATCATCAACACCATAACAATTTTAATACAAGGAGTAACTACTCAATCGGCTGTGTAAAAATCGGTCAAAACGTGGCAGATTAAAATGTAGCAATAGAGGGAGCAAGTTTGTTAAGTTTCAGATCTCCACATTGAGTGGAGCATAGAGATTACGAGAGACAACATGTTGAAACATCACAAATATATAAACAATAATAACAGTTTTTATTTTTTTACGATGCTAAAAAATCTAACGAACAAACAAAACAAACAGAAGAAGAAGAAGAAGAAAACTGAAGGCATAAATAATAATTTCTGCGATTTTGTCTTCTGCTATAGCTAACCCCTCCCAGCGGAAGTTATTGCCCCCTGGGGAACGATAAACACGCTTAGTAACAAACAACAAATCTCTGACGTCTCCCTATCTACCCTTCCTTCCAGAATTTTCCAGCCAGTCCCAGCATGTCCAGGAGTGGAACATCTACGTTTGATTTAGAATTCGTTGGGATTTGCTGCCTGTTTTTAATTATCGATGCCTTGCGTCACTGATATGTCCGGAACTATTTGCACGGACTATGTGATATCAATACACAAGAGGTATCAGCGGACATGATAATTGCAGTATAGTATACATTTTTTTAAATTTTTACTCGCGACGTAAACAAACGTGGTAATTTGGCTTTGCGAAAATTGCTACTTTGAATCTTGAGACCGTGAAAAGTGGTCAATCGATTATGTTTAATTGTCATAACCATAAGTCGTCGAAGGCAGTAAGGCGCTTCAAGGGGAAATAAAAACATTCTTCATTAAATTCTTTCTTATTATCTCCCATTTTATTTATTTCTTTCACTGACATTCGGCTGGTTCTTGTTAGTGCTCCTAGATTCATATAGAGTTACGACAACTAAAATTTGGCCGCCATTTTCTGTCGAACCCGTAGTGCAGGCAAATGGACCCGATCATGAGTTTCGGACCCAATTTGCATTTTCGTTTAGGTTAGCTAATAATTTGAAATAAAATTAGATGCAAATACAGTAGCACATATTTGTACTATTATTTGTATTTCAAGTAACAAAACAAAAAGAAGAAAACTAGTTTACTTACCGGTTTATTGAAAAGAATCAGTAGTTGGATTTTTAACACATACTCCGTTGAATTTTATATTCCGTTAGAATTCCACTATTTAGCAACAAATATTCCGTTAGAATTGCAACACTTAGGAAAAAACATACTCCCATCGAATTGAACTATTTACCTAGTTTGAAATGTGGAAACTGGCGAATGACTGTTGTAGACACTGACAGTTTTGCTAGACCAGATGATCACAACAGTTTATGTTTTCATTAAAAATGCGACTATGTACAGATAGTTTTAACAAAATCTAATTACATATTTTGGACCGGAGATTTTATTATAGTTTTATTATATAATTATTTTATATAATTTTATTATTATAATATATATATATATATATATATATATATATATATATATATATAATTTATATATTATATATATATATATATATATATATATATATATATATATATATATATATATATATATATATTTATATATATATATATATATATATATATATATATATATATATATATATATATATATATATATATATATATAATATATATATATATAATATATATATATATATATAATCTTATAAATATAGAAGAGGTGTTAAGAATAGACAGACCTAAGGAACTGCATAATATAGTCAAACAATATTTATCACGAACAAATGTTAATATTAGTGTCTGGGAATGTGAAAGTCTGATGCTGTTCTTACAATGCATATGACTTTTAACAGATGAAAGTCAATTAAATATCTGTTAAAGTCAGTTATATAACTGGAACCACCAGGCCTTTACACCCCTCCATTTTAATATAATTCTTGTTCAGAGTTTCTTCTTGATTTTGTTTGTTTTTTGTTTATTTATTTAACGTATTAGCATAATTGTGATTGTCCCTATTTACAATGATTTGACAAATGTGATGCCACTTTCTCATCGGCAGTTGTTCACATTATTTGGAATTGAAAACAATATATATCCTAATTATAACCCATCAGAGGTTGAACGGGATATTTTTCTTCATTAATTTAAAAAAAAAAAAATCTTACTCGACGCTTATTCCAGCTACTAACCCTAGTATTGTCGACAAAAAATGGCGTCCACGTCGTTCAGCCTCGTTTTCGATTCTGACATAGTTGTCATAACTCTATATGATAAAGGGGCACTAGTTCTTGTCATTAGTTCCACATTAGTGATTTTGTCATATCATTTTAATCCTGCTTTTCTTCGCAAGTATTCATTTATGAAATTATGTAATCTTTGTTGTTGTGTTTGTTGTTCTCCATGTTTTAGGGCTTTACAATAGGAATGTCTTAACATTTTGAGTTGTAGTTTCGGTTGAAATGAAGAACAGTGGAAAGTGTGATCGACAAAGCCTTAAAAATCAGTTCAGAAACGCAGTAATAAGGGAAAAGAGTTAGGGTTAGGTTCAGAAATTCTAAATCTAACTCTAAACCAGTGGCGTACTAAGGGGGGTGGTCCGCCCCAGGTGACAGCCAGAAAGAGGGTGTCATCGTACACTATTACGATCGTACTTACTGTAAACAATATTCTTGCAAGTGTGTTTCTTTATGATCGGTCGGTGCCAAATGTAGCATCCGCCCCGGGTGCCAACTATTTTATGGACGCCTCTGCTCTAAACCCTAACCTTAATCCTAACCCTAACAAAGTAGGTATTTGGATGGCAACAAAGAAGAACACGTACCACTTACCTCCCTTTTAACCGAAGATTCTTAATTTTTTTAAAAATTATTTCGGACTAGATTCCATCTGATTTCTATATATACTGTTCAAAAACAAAAAGAAAAAAGAAACGCAACATTATTGCAGTGGTAATGGACACCAAATTTCAAACTTGTACCAAAATTTTATTTTACGGAATTAATGTTTCAATCTTGGCATGGAGAAACTTTCAGACTTTAACAATGAAATGATGTTCATTAAATTTGGTTTGGACTTTTATTCTTTGCGACTGAGGCCTCCGTTTCAGTAAGGTGTATGGCCTCCTCTGGCCTCTATCAGAGAACGACATCTCCTTGACATGGATCCATTAGCCGTTGGATCTGTTGTTGTGGGATGGCTGCCCACTCTTCACGCAGTGCAAGAGACAACTGTCGGAGATTGGCTGGAGCCACGTCTCGCTGGCGGAGTCGTCTGTCGAGTTCATCCTATAAGTGTTCTTGGGGTTCATGTCTGATGACATGGCTGGCCACGGAATGGTCTGGACGTTGTTGTCAGCGAGGAACTGGGTGGTGAGTTGTGCCACATGAGGTCGAGCGTTATCCTGCTGAAAAAATCGACCCTCGTGCAGCCAGAAGTGGAAGGACGTGAGGACGAAGAATTTCAGCGACGTATCGTTGGGCATTCAAGCGTCCTTCAATTTGCACCAGGTCACTTCTTTCCATGAAGTTGATCGCCCCCCACATCAGTACACCTCCACCACCATGTGGAGGAGCCTCATCAACGCTGTTCTGGGCGTAGCGCTCATGGACTCTGCGGTAAACTCTTCTCCGTCTATCGTGTCGCTGCAGCACAAAAAATGATTCATCACTAAACCAAACCCGTCTCCAGTCATTCCCAACGGTCCATTGACGATGCTGGTTCGTCTACTGCAGTCGGTTCTGGCGATGCCGGTCCGTAAGAACAGGACCTCTGTAGGGTCTTCTAGACCAAAGACCAGAGTCGTGCAGCCGGTTCCTGACCGTTTGATCTGAAATTCGACGAGCTGCTGACATTGACTGGACTGTGGAGGACGCAGATGCAAGTCGATTCCTGAGGTGACGCAGCCGTATGAAGCGGTCTTCGGCAGGAGTTGTGACTCTGGGTCTGCCACTGAGCCAGTTTCTTGAAATCGACTCTAAAGGCGACTAATGGTGCTTCTAACTACATTAAATTGTCTGGCCACCATCATAATCATCACCTTCGACATCATCATCATCACGATCATCATCATCACCATCATCATCATCACCATCATTTTCATCATCATCATCATCATCACAATCATCATCATCACCATCGTCATCATCATCATCATCACAATCATGATCATCATCACAATCATGATCATCATCACCATCATCACCATCATCATCATCATCATCATCATCATCATCATCATCATGATCATAATCATCATCATCATCATCATCATCACGATCATTATCATAATCATCCCCATCATCATCACTATCATCATCATCACCATCATTATCACTATCATCATAATCAATATATATATATATATATATATATATATATATATATATATATATATATATATATATATATATATATATATATATATATATATATATATATATATATATATATATATATATATATATATATATATATATACATATATATATATATATATATATATATATATATATTTCTTCTTATAGAAGAATAAGAATATAATAATATTTGAAGTAATTCGGTTAATTTTAAATTAAAATTAGACTTGATGGAATGACTGCTAGCATTTGCAGTGATAGTCCAAGCCACTATTATTTGTCCTTGATGACTAGGGCATGATGATGTTATATATTGAGATATAATTTTTAAAATATATTTTGTCTTGAATATAACAGACAAATTAGAGATTACTTAGTACACTTTACTAAGCATAGTAATACATTGGCTACTGGGTACATAGGTGAATAACTTAATACACTATATTGCTGCTTAAAACATAGTGTGGATTAACTACATAGATTATTGACTTAGGGAGTCACTGCATCCGAGGAGCATAATATGCAACCAGATTGTAGTTGTACAGAATAATTTACGAAGTGGAGAATGTTGATATTGTTGATATTGAATTAAATAAGGGTGATACTGCTTTAAGAGCAGATTGTTACACAGACCAGGCCATTCAATGTGATTTGATTCTGACTGATGATATGCAGTTGGGATCCATGTATGATGATAGGGATCAATATACACGGTTCTGTCAACATGGGGGCAGTAAGTCAAAGATTGAAATAGAAAAAGGGGCAAATGAGAGGATGTTGGTTAATAATAATAATATAATGGAAGAAGGGTGGTATTGGAAGGAAAATAAGTTGTTGAGAATCATTGATGATAGGGAGAGATTGATTGATGAGTTATATGAGGAGGTGAAAGTATTAAAATCCCAGGCAGTTGTGGATGGATCTAATTTTCGATCATTAAAAGTTGATTTTTCAAAGTGTAAGGAGTCATTAGATACTACCTTGAGGGAGAATACAGCTTTGAACTCTGAGGTTCTGGTACTGCAACATAACATTGCTGCATGTCAGAATAAAATTTCCAAAATCAGTGATGACTGTTCTGATAAAGTTACTGCTATTAATGATAAGTTTTGTAAAGCAAAAGAGGCTTTGGAGGCCAGAATTCAGGCACAGGCTGCCCAAATTCTGGGTCTTAACGCTCAAGTCGCTCTGCTACAGCCACATACGATGGAAGCCCATAAAAAGAGATTTATAAAAATGGCAAGAAAAATAAAAACCATAAAGAAGAAAGAATTAGAGGATGAAGTGAATTTATTGAAACGTAAATATTTCGAACTAGAAAAGACAACACAACAGCAGATCGATGAATTTTCAACTAAATTGAATTCACTTAAGTCTTCATGTGATAGTGAGAAGAAGATAACGACTAATTTAGATAAGTTAAATAAGAAGCAGAAGCAGGAGATTGCATTCCTGACTTCTGAAGGTAATAAATTAAGGAAAAGAGTTGATGGTCTGCTAGACGTCGCGTTGAGCAAGAAGATATTGCTGGACAACAGACATAATAACTCTATTGTACGACATGCCTCAAGTACAAAGTATGATACTAAAGCGTCTACATATCCAGGGAAGATTAGTAAATCATTTCGAGGCAAGTACACCTTCCCTCGACAAAATACTGCCAATTCAGATAACAAATCATGGCGACATGATCAGATTGATACTGATCTCAAGAAAACTGTCGAGGTGGTCAACAATAATGAGGACTTTACTAAAAAGAGAAATAATGTTAGGGTTAAGATGAACTTACTTACTTACTTAGTCGTTCCTCTTCTACCGTGAGGTGTAGAGGTTTGGAAGAGAGAGCGCCAGACTATTCTATCAGCTGTCTTCTTCCTGGCCTGGTTCCATTCTAGTCCTCGGTCCTTCAAAGATTGTCTAATGTTGTCCTCCCAGCGGACTCTGGGTCGTCCTGGAGGTCTGGATCCCTGGCTCTTTGTTTCCCATGCTTGTCGTGGTAGCCGATCTTCTCCCATTCTGCAGACATGGCCAAACCATCTTAGTTGGGACTGTTCTATTTGGGTCTGCAGCGGGTGGGATTTTAGGCCTTGACGTATCGTCTGGTTGCGGACCATGTCTCTTCTTGTTACTTCAACCACCTTCCTCAGATACCTCATTTCTGAGGTTTGGATCTGGCTTTTGTGGGTTGTAGTCATTGCCCATGACTCGCATCCATATGTCAAGACTGGGACATAGGTGGAGCGGTATACAGCCATCTTCGTTTTCTTACCAACCTCTTTCTTGCTGAGGAATCCTCGATTTATGGCCTGATAAAGTCTCCCAGCCGCTGCTTTTCGAGTGGCCAACTCTTCTTTGATGCCCCCCTTTCGGTCTATAATAGCTCCGAGATATTTAAAGTGGTCGACCTGCTCCAGGACCTGTTCTCCCAACTTAATCTGATGTTTTCTTTCTTCTCGTGATATCACCATGGATTTTGTTTTAGAGCTGCTTATGACCATCCCTCTCTTCTCCAGCTCTTCCTTCCAGACTTGCAGGTTGGATTGGAGATGTGTCTCTGATTTAGCAATCAGGACAACATCATCAGCAAATGCTAGCTCTGAAATACAGACCTGTCTCATCTTCCAGTACCCCACTGAATACTTTCTTGTTCTCTCCTTACATGCCTTGATGACATCGTCCATGAGAAGTATGAAAAGATAAGGTGACAGGATATCGCCTTGTCTTACACCAGTGGTGGTCTTGAACTCTTCTGACTTATAGTTTGCTGTCCTCACATAATTTCTGCAAGACTTGTAGAAGCTCTGTATAGCATGTATCAGAGGTGCTGGAATGTTCTTCCTTGCCAAACAGTCCCAAAGTTTGCTCCAGGGGACCCTGTCAAACGCCTTTTCCAGATCTATGAAACAAAGATGGATCTCACTCTTGTACTCAAGGGCCTTTTCACTCAGCTGCCTGAGTGTGAAGATTAGGTCTTGAGTACTTCGGTTTGCTCGGAATCCGCACTGGGCTTCATCCAATTGTGGCTCAGCTAGGCATCGGAGTCTCTGCTCTAGGATTCTAGAGTAGATTAAGATGAACTTACATAATAAAATTAAGACACATAAGTCTGTCGGCAAAGTTTTTACTTTGCACAGCCAGGAGATGTCTACGACATGCAAGAACCCTCCTACCTTATATACTAACAAGTATCATCCTAGGTTCAGTCAGGATGATACATCATCCAACAATAATAAGACTATGTATATGAAAAACAGAAAAGTCAATTCTTTTGATAGGACCAGAAATACATATCTTCATTGTTCACAATTTCGTGACAGTGAGACTACATATATTGGTAAAGGTGCATATTCTCGCACCATTCTAGTGCGTAATCTGCCACAAGGTACTACATGGCAGGCACTTGGAAATTTCTTCAATTATACAGCAAACGTTAAGTTTGTTCGTCTTCTGCCATCATTCCATGGTCAGAATAGTGAGGCATTGGTTACATTCTGTAACAATAGGGATGCTCGTATGGTTGTCGAGCGTGACAATGGTGTATGTTTTCATCACCATTCTCTCCATTTACAGATGGTACCTAATTCTGCTTCACGCAGATATTAGCCTATTGACACTTGGTGTTATCATCTCATTCTTTGATGACTTAGCATATGCAGTCATCGTCTATCTTCTTTCCTAGTAATCTATTTCTACACATGTGGATTAGTGTGAACTTTTCTTTTATATAATATTTTGTGGTCTTATCTACAATGACACTTAGTCTTTTTGTCTGTATGTTATTTTCACATGCCTAAGTTGGACATTAATGGTGTTGACTGTTCTACTCATGTTCAGCAAATGCAGCATGAGCTATTGTCCTGTCGTCACTTTGAAGAAGGATATGCCTATGAATGGCACGTGGACTACTAACTGCGACACGACGTTTAACAAAATTTTATCATTTTTCTCCAGGCCACCTATTCTAAGGTTGCCAGATATTAAAAAAATGTTTATACTCCGTACAGATGCGAGCAATTACGGATTGGGAGATACCCTTTTACAAAGACATGAGGGCGTACTTCACCCTACTCTTTATATATCGAGGAAACTTACTGAGGCCGAACGTAAATATGCAGCGATTGATAAAGAACTTCTGGGCGTCATCTGGGCCATACAGAAGTTACAGAAATTTCTCCTCGGCGCTCCATTCGTAATACAGACTGATGCGAAGGCTGTGGCTTCACTTAAGAAAGCTAACCATAAGAACGCCAAGCTGGCGCGATATTCGATATTACTACAGCCTTACAATTTCACTATTGAGGCCATCCCAGGCCATGAGAATGTTGTCGCTGACGCGTTATCTCGGAATCCAGTGTCACCAAACGATACAGATGAATAAGTCAATGAATTCAAGAGAAACTGAAACTGACTGAACTATATTAGATATACTGCAAGTCAGGAACGGATAATGAACGAACATATCGAGTCAGCCACAAACGAAAATGATGTCTTCAAGTACTTTCGAAGTCAAAGAATTGACAGTTTCCTAGGTAAAATGATGTCTCAAAGAAATAAAGTCTACGCATGATTTACAATGTTGACATTTCGCTATAGATGATCACGTTACAGTAGCAACGTTGCTGGAATTTTCGCGGACTTTGGTTAGTGTCCTTACATAATACAGAATACGTAAAACATTATTCAAGTAAAAATACAATTCGGAGACAGTGTTCTTTCAAATTTGATGGTGTAACATATGATAAACGACTTACAAAGATATTTTCAACTACTTTCGTCGGGAATAAGGAGCAAGTATGACTACCTAATTTATGACAGATGGAACTTGCAAAATACGGACAGAGTATTCATTGTGCTTTCAAGGACTTATAATAAAGAAATAAACTGAAATAAAAAGAAAATAACATTTATACATAGCATATCACACACTTTTATAATATGAAATTTTGAATGGTTCCGTTAGCATATTATTAATATATATTATATTAGATATTATATTTTAACAAGAATAGATTAATCTAATTAATTCTATGTACCTATTCTTTCTTTACACACACAGACGCTACTCTATTCGATTAGCTTACTAGTACTTTTCTTTTCACACATTCTTCCCTTGTATTAATTTTGTTTGTTTCTATTTACCTGTTTTGTGTATATATATTAAGCTATACTTACAGTCTATAATACATTACAAACTACATTTAGTTAATCTTAGTTTATTAATTTAGATTATAATATTCACATATATGATTCTTATTTTACACTCTTAATATATTAATTTAGTTAGAGACATAATAATAGATTTCTTAGTAGACACGCTGACAGTTGACATCTTTATTTAATTTGACATTTCATTTTTTTTTAGTGACATGAAATAAGTTGACTACAACCTTTGACCATATTACATGATGCGTAGGCCGATAATCTCGTACATTTTTATTTTTGGGATGAGAATAGAAAAAAAAAAATCTATGAGATAGATTTTTTTTTACCCCGTCGACCAGGGGGATGTTAAGTGAGGATTTCAGATTGTAGCTACTAGGGTAGTGAGAGCTATATTTAACGTTGCGCATTTTGGTTTTATATGTTATTGGGTTTTCGCGGTTCAGGGTTTTGAACGCAAAGAATATAGGTCACCTAGATTTTAGGATGACGTTTTCACGTTGTTAAGCTACGACGTGACGACCTTGTAATTGTACCCCTTTTGTAGTGACCGTGGTCCTTGACGGACGGGTTTTGTTGGAAGTCTCCCATGATGATGATAATTATATAAAGGAACTTATTATATGGCACTAGGGTCTGCCTATTATTATTGGATACGATTTACGTCTCAGTTACTGAAGTGGAATATACTTCAATTTACACTAAGAATAGTCATCACATGACCAGAGCAATGTATTTCAATGATAAACAAGCCTAAAGCAGGAACTTAGCCTCAAGAATATATTTGTTACCGAAGTCAAAATGCTAACCGAAACCTAGAATGAAACCTGAACAAACTACGGTAACAACCATCATGATCATAATCATCCCCATCATTATCACTATAATCATCGCCATCATGATAATATTCATCCCCATTATCATCACTATCATCATCATCATCATCATCATCACCATCATTATCATCACCATCATCATTATCACCATCATCATCATAACCATCATAATCATCACCTTCGTCACCATCACCATCACGATCATCATCATCACCATCATCACCATCATCATCACCATTATTTTCATCATCATCATCACAATCATCATCATCCCCATCATCATCATCATCATCATCATCATCATCATCATCATCATCATCATCATCATCATCATCATCATCATCATCATCATCATCATCATCATCATCATCATCATCATCACCATCATAATCATCCTCATCAAGATCATTATCATCCCCATCATAATCATAATTATCCCCATCATCATCACCGTCATCATCACCATCATCATCATTATCATCATCACCATCATTATCATCATCATCACCATCATCATCTGCATTCTCATCATCATCACCATCATCATCCTCGTTATCATGGTCATCTTCATCATCATCATCATCACCATCATTATCATCGTCATCATCCTCCTCATCATCATCATCACCATCATTATCATCATCATCCTCATCATCATCATCATCATCATCACCATCGCCACTACCATCATCATCTTCATTCTCATTATCATCATCATCATCATAATCATCATCATCCTCGCTATCATCATCACCATCGTCATCATCATCATCAGCGTTTTTGCGTTACGCTCCCAAACAGAGCCAACACTCCAGCTCGCCTCCCCCTTCCCCCCCCCCCTTATTTTGTTAGCCCCATCTTTTATTTTAACGTGAAAAGATTGTCAGCCCCGTGCACAACATTATATAAATCACCTCTGCTTGTTCACTGTCCTTGTTTCTACACCATACAATAATGAAGCATATATACCGGGTCTGTTGGTGATTCTCAGTTTTAATTTGTGAGTTAGTTGTTTAGATGTTATTATCTGTCACATGTTGTTGAATGTAGCTTTAGCCATTCCTATTCTCTTCATAATTTCTCTTTCGTATCTGCCATCTTCTGATTATATACAACCAAGCTATGAGAAATTCTTGACTTGTTCTCCAGACTACACATACGTAAATAGGTACTTAACTGTTGAGTTAGGAAAAAGACCACCCCCCCCCCCGCATAAACCAAGCTGCCGGGTCAGAGCCTACACAATGTAGTATAGGGGTGAGGACCTAGCAGGGCCGTAGATACCGATGGGGGGGGGGGGGGGGGGGGGGGGGGGGGGGGGGGGAAGGTGACGAGGAAATGAAGTGGTCACCCCTCCCCCACCGCATAAACAAGCTGCCTCACAATGTAGTGAGGACCTAGCAGGGCCGTAGATACCGGGGGGGGGGGGGGGGGGGGGGGGGGAAAATTATATTGTACCGGTACCAAAATAGTGCATTTAAAAAATGTTTTTATTAACCCCCCCTTATTGTCCTATCTACGGCCCTGGGACCTAGTATAGTGAGGTCTCTAACATTTCACTTCACTACGGCAGTACCTGCTTTGGGACGACATTGACCTTTACACAAAAGACTCGTTTTTATTATAATGTAAAACCTCTTATGGCTGGACTTGTATGGGCAGTGATGGTCTGATAATGCCAATTGTATGGTACTTCCGAATTATATATATATATATATATATATATATATATATATATATATATATATATATATATATATATATATATATATATATATATATATATATATATATATATATATATATATATATATATATATATATATATATATATATATATATATATATATATAATAGGGCTGGGATTGATTAACTAAATCTTAATCCATTAATCAAATTTCTTTAATCGAAGACTAATCGATCAATTTCGGCCATTTTGATAAATTACAAAAGACTATAAATATATTTTTTTTAAATCACTAAGGACTTAAATTATTTTACTTGTTATCAGGCAACATCGTCCTGAAAATAAAATGAAGATACTGAAAAGTTACAACCAAACAATTTATTATTATTGACCATACTTGCCAAATTCCATATCACAAACCTCTAACATGACAAATACTTTCTCATTTAAGCAAAAACATTGCTAAAAATGGAATAATCGATTACAATTTGTTTTATACACGTTATGTTAATCCGTCCAAAACACACAAAAATTTGCAATTAATCGATTAAGTAATCTTTAAAGATTCCGGCCCTAGAATATATATATATATATATATATATATTATATATATATATATATATATATATATATCTATATATATATATATATATATATATATATATATATATATATATATATATATATATATATATATATATATATATATATATATATATATCTTCTTCCTCGTTCGTCCTGAAAAGGTCGTTGGTTGCGTTGTGTCTGTTAACACCGGAGATGCGATATCTGCGCCTTTCGGCCGACACATCCGACTTCAGCACGGCATTTTTTGGGACCGGGTTTGCCTTCCCTCTTCGATGCCTACTCTCTCAGCCAGACTGCATAAATATATATATATACCTAAACACCAAGAAGACCAAAGTATTGACAACAGACAAAGTAAAGACCAAACCAGAAATTGAAATTGATAACGAAGAACTGGAAAGTGTCAATGAATTCGAATACTTAGGATCAATCATTAACAGCTCTGGCGACTGTGCAGTAGAAATTAAAAGAAGACTTGCATTTGCTTCACATAAGCTAATACAGATGAAAAACCTATGGCAAGGCACAAGCAAAGAAACAAAGTTACAACTGATCAGAGCATGTATATTCCCAGTAGCAACATACGGCTGCGAGACTTGGACACTCAATAAAACAGTTGCAAAAAAGATTACATCATTCGAAATGAAATGCTACAGAAGGATGTTGAGAATACCCTGGACAGAAAAAAAGACCAACAGAGAAGTACTGCACTCACTAAACGTACAGGAACATTGGCTCCTAAATACCATCGCAATAAGGAAGCTGAAATTTTTCGGTCATATAAAAAGACATAATAGTCTGGAAAAAAACAGTGATGGAAGGCATGGTCCCTGGAAAAAGGGGAAGGGGTCGACCTAGACGACGGTGGACCCAGGACATCACAGAGAGTCTGAACTTGTCTTTGGCTGATGCAGGTCGACTTGCCCAGAATCGTGATGCGTTCAGAGCAGCTGTAATGGAGACAACGTTCTGGAAAGAATACGTCACATGATGATGATGATATATATATATATATATATATATATATATATATATATATATATATATATATATATATATATATATATATATATATATATATATCCTAAAAACTGCAAAACAGTAATACTAATTCAGTACGAGAAGAGAAATACACTATTACACCCAAGAGAATGTCAGCAAAGACTGCACGCGCGTTGGTTTCCGCCACCTAGCGCCCGCTTCCCTCATTTACAGTTAAAACCGCTAATATTATATATTTATTTCCATTGCGGATCGAAATTTCGGTACCAAAAGATTTAGTCCGTAATTCTGAAATCCGTACCTAAATATAGTATTTTTTTTTAAATTGCCTTTGTTTCTCGAGTCACTTAATCAAGAACTGGCTACTTCCTAAAACACCTGAAAATCAATACAAAAATTAACAGACAGGTTTCGTAAATGTACATAACAGGCGGAAGTAGACGCCTCTAAGTTTGAAACGATATTTATCTCTAATGCGACAGTGTTGCCATAAGCAGACGTTATTTCTGGATATTCATGTTATATCTCGTAGTGTCTCACTGTCTTCTTTTTACCTTCTTCGCACGGACACACATAAACACTTTCATTCCAATCTATCGGGACCAAGACGCGTCAATAATGATGAATGCAGTTAGCGACCCATAGCTAGACTGCTTGCGTCAGGGTCAGCGAACCAGAGCTAACCAAGACCCTACTCTACCTCCAAGTGGTGGTCCTGGAAACAGGCTGCATCACTGCAGTCTGGCTGAGTGAGTAGGGATCGAAGAGGGAAGGCTAACCCGGTCCCAAAAATGCCGTGCTGAAGTCGGATGTGTCAGCCGAAAGGCGCAAATATCGCAGCTTCGCTGTACACGGTCACAACGCAACCAACGTCCTTTTCAGGATGAACAAAGAAGAAGAAGATTCCTATCTATCTATCTATCTATCTATCTATCTATCTATCTATCTATCTATCTATCTATCTATCTATCTATCTATCTATCTATCTATCTATCTATCTATCTATCTATCTATCTATCTATTTATCTATATATCTATCTATCTATCTATCTATCTATCTATCTATCTATCTACCTATCTATCTATCTATTTATATCTATCTATCTATCTATCTATCTATCTATCTATCTATCTATCTATCTATCTATCTATCTATCTATCTATCTATCTATCTATCTATCTATCTATCTATCCATCATTGTTTCTCTTCATGATTTCCTCTACTTCTTCTTTGTTCGCCCTCAGACTTCTACATTGATGACTCTAATAAAGACAGTAGTCAGCTCAAGGTCCCTGACATCTCCAAACAGATTTTTGTGTGGAGAGAAATGATTCATGTTTATGATTTGAGGCAGACTAGAAGGACTAAAATGGTACGACCAAATTACCAAAGGTGAAGGGCTAGAAAGTTTCATAGCAAACATCGCGGATTTCAACACATCAGTGTTATTCGATCCGTTGATAATTCCAAATTATTATTATCCTTCCGGTTTTTTTTTTCCACCTTCCACGTCAACTCACCGGAAATAGTTATCGACATAACACCATAGATCCTCACACCTGACGTAAGAGATGGATTTGTTCACCAAGGCTGTAGCAAAAAAACAAGATCCGATCATCGATTTCCATTTTTCACCTGCCTGTTGTCGCAGGAATAATGTCCGCATATAGCATGGCTTTTGATATGACTTTCCATTGTGTGTGGAATTTATGACAGAGAAGATAAAGTACATAGTCTAGAATATCAGTTTTAGAAAGGGAAAATATGACTTTGCATTGTGTGTGGAACTTATTATAGAGAAGGTAAAGCAGAACGTCTAGGGAATATCAGTTGTTGAAAGGGAAAATATGACTTTCCATTGTGTTTGGAATTTATGATATAGAAGTTAAAGTACAAAGTCTAGAAATATCAGTTTTAGAAATGTACATTAACCCTCTGGAAGTGGACACTGTGTGGTGGTAAGCAAAGCTTGAGATACGGTATCTCAAGCTTTGCTTATCGCCACACAGTGTCCCCTTCCAAGGGTTAATAAAGCAAATACCCCCCATTTGTTTTATGAAAGATAAAAAACAACAACAAACACTTACACAAACACGTGGTTACATGATGGCGAGTTGTGGACTTATTTTCCCTACACACTATCAAACATGTCGTAACAGGCAACTAAGTCGGTTTGTGCACGAAGATAGCTACTTCAGTGTATACAATAAAATGCTTTATAAACCACTGACGCAAGATCACATACAATTTTTCGACGCAGGTTACTCTTGAATGCCAGATGAAGTAGTCCTCCCCAGTGGCGTAGTAAAGGGGGTCGGTCATCCCCCCCCGGGGGGGGGGGACGGGGACGGTGCCATCTGACACTATTGTGACAGAAGCGTACAGTTTAAAAATCTACTTGTCACCATAAATTTGTATGGTGGGTGCCAAAGGAGGAACTCACCCCGAGTGTCAACTACTTTAAGTACACCTGGTCCTCCCATGACCCTTAAAATGGAAAAATAAAGGAGCTGTAACTGACAAAATCTCAACTATTGTTTGGCATGTGACCGTCTGAATATTTAACGTGGCGATCGAAATATAGCGTCTGACACCAGTGGTTATCTCTGAGATTACTGTTCCTAAGCGACAAGATAACCTAACTCTGAAAGAATAAACAGGTCTTCGATCCAGTGTTAAACTAGTAAGGTCCAGCACAAGTACTCTTGTACTGAGAGCTGGACCTCTTATATTTTATTTACGTCATAAAAATGGAAACTTGGTCTGTGTAGTTCCAGAAAATCTAAAATGAGACCAAAATAAAACTAGGTTCACTGCTTCCTTAAGCAGTTTTTAAAAGGTGACTACTCAGCGGTTGTACATGGGGTAGATGACCTCGTCATGTAAAAGAATTGCCACAGAAACAACCACTGTAAGAATTCGTACTTTGACGTAGACTTCCTCAGAGGGGAACATCTGTAGTGGTGACTGTATGCTTCACTAGGAGCAAGAACTGAGATGATGATGATGATGATGATGATGATGATGATGATGATGATGATGATGATGATGATGATGATCGGAACTTTACTTACCAAGCCGTCAAATAAGGGAGATAGGACAATCATAGAGAGCATAAAGTTTCTATTAAAGCATTCATGTACTCTTGCACCTGTGGTTTTTGTGACAATGTGCATAATGATGTTGCCAGCCCTATACACAACCTTATAGTAGTCTTCTCTTACGACATGCTTGAGGTAGAAGTAGTCATATTTGTTATAAATCTCAACAGAGACCCACAGAATCCACATGTGGCTATGGAAGACAAGATGATGAGATATCCCGACAGATACACAAGTCTGTTCAGTAATATTGAAGTTTGCAGAAAGACAATATGAATTGTGGCACGAGAATAATCTTATCAAGTCAAACAAATTGTTATGGAAGCACTGCTTCAAGCTCACGTGATAGCTTTGGTGCAAGTGTGGCAGCGTCAGTTAAATTGAACTGGGTAGGGCATCATTTAACAAAACGTCATGTGGCAGTGTTAATGGTTTAATACTTGTTTGATTTGTTTTAAAAATGATAATTCATCTGTGTATTCCAAGTTAGAAGTTTACTGGCTTAGAGTCCGCCAGAGATATAAATTTCTTGGTTTCAATCTTTTTATAAACCCAGGTTGATTCGTTCCTCTTATCGTGTGGTTGTGTGAGACAGTAGTAGTGATGATGATTGGTACAGCACAATACTTGACATAGATTCACAACTATGTGTCTAGCTCAACTGTAAATAATTCTCAGCAACGCCTTGGATAAATATCAAGATTTATTGACCCGTGAAAGCTTTTCCACAAAACAGCAACCTTTGCACAATTCATTAGTTACAATAGTTCTCAGGTACAGAATCCGTTTGATGTACGTATTATAAATCTTCCACTTTGTGCTTCAATTCCAATAATGATTATAATATTCCTTAACATCAGTATTTTCCTCAGCTTTCTTTATTGAAGTTATTCTATATAGTACAGGGCGCCTTAGGTGGAAGGCCTCTAATTGTTTTATCTCTACTTCCAGTAGTTTCATTTGTAGCTTTTCTTAATCACAGCATGTCTTTGACTTAGGCTGAAATAAAAAGTTTGTTCGAGCTACTTACTTGTGTACCACAAAGTAAGAAAATCTGTTTCATGCAGATTTTTCTTGATATGAAGGAAATACTTTCTTGCGTCTGCAAATACTTGAAGAGTAAGGAAATACACTAAGGTTCTTGTTGAATATCTGAACGTAGGAACCTAGGACTTTTGTGACAGACCGGGGGAACGCCAGGTTGTTCACCACGCAAGGTTAGAATCACGTCCTTTATGCAATGGCTCTTTTCTACAACTAACTTTCAGAAAATTATTTCTGAGCGTCTTTCGGTAGTGCGCGATTCTGGCTACCGTTTCATTGGACAAATTATTATTTTGTTAATTTATTTACTGGTCATTCTATCAAGCGATCTTACAGGGAGTAAGGCTATTTCCATTTACGTCACTATTTGCTATGGCAAATCCCGCCGAAAGTAGCGTTGGTATGCCAAGCTTGACATAGTTTCAGTACATCTTATGTCATTCTATACTCAATGTATCTCGTGTTTATGATTCACTACAAGATGTCGTAACTGCACTGTTTACTTTCTATAGTAGTTAATAGCAATTTCTTATGTTTTATTATAATTAGTTACTAGCAAAAATAAATGCAATGGTAGTAGGTCATGCGGCCACACAAGCTTCCTACAAATGGGGCAGCTAAAACAGTGGCTCTATGCTCGTTGAGGAGCAAAAACAAAAAGAAAAAAGAAAAGATGAGGGCAGGGATGGATTAACTAGCTCCAGAGGCCCTAGGCTATTAAGATATTCTGAGGTTCCCTCTCCAATCCTCTAAAAGCTAAAACTAGAAGAAAAAAAAACTAATGGATTTCAGATAAATGTTTGTATAATATATAATAATATTGAAAAAGTATTTGTTACAGCCCCTACATTTTGTTAAAGGTGGTGGGACCCTTGCAAAGAAAATATAATAAAAAAGGAAAGAAGCGGGGGTTTGAAGTATCTAATAAATTATCTGTTGTACAGATACTATAACCCTGCACGCACGAGCGTACTTAATCCCACGTGCCGTTGCTGTAGAGCGCTTGTTATTGTTGAACAGAATCGATATCATTACACTCCGGGCAAACCTATAGCTGCTCGGTCTCCCTTTGTATATGTCGAAGAGTGCGAATGCTAACTGTTCCTGTAGCTCGCTGATTATATACACGACGGATGCATCCCCGCATACGTCCATCTCTGCTAGCCTTACGTTTGAAGCCAAATTCCAACAGTCTGGACCTTGATGATTCATCTATTGCAGTGTCATTCTCTAACAGGTGATCTTTAATCGTTCTCTGTATCTATCTCTAATCCATATCCAGTGTCCCCACTGTGGGTGCTCTGGTTGCTAGTCTGTCATTACTGTGTACCCCTGCATGACTTGGACAGAAGGTCCACACCAGCTCCTGCAGATTCGAAGCTTCTATGAATGTTTTCCATGCATGCCTTAGTCAACAATTTTGAACCTTTAGATGCGCTGTGCGTTATGACTCCATTGCTTTTTTTCCGTGGGGTCCCTGTAAACCTGGGGCCCTAGGCCAGTGTCTAGTGGGCTTAACAACTAATCCGGCGAGGGATGAGGACAATAATGAATTGTCTCATAAAGTTGGCGATCTGTCTCACGATTCTCATATCGCTATACGTTGTCACGGGTTGCTTCCCCTTGGTTCTGCATTAGTGGTCCAACAGTGGCCAAAACATAGAATATCTAATGTGGGTTCAAAGGTGTCTATCTACCTCGAGGGAGTATCCGCAAGATATTTCAGAAGTCAAGAACAATGCCGAATGAGTCTGAGCACGTTATCTTTCTATCTGACCCGCCGCCTTTTGTGAAGTTGGGTTATATGATTTCGTTTAGCTCGTACAAACCCCCAGCTGATTTAATCCAGCAAAACCTTAATTTAGTAGTTCTGTTTTAATTGTGTTTACAATGACTGAGACATACGGGTGAGCACATTCAAAATGATTAAATGAACTTTAAATGTGTATATAGACAAGTAACAAATTTAATAATCAATTAAGTTTAACAGTTTAAAAAATGAAATTTTTTTTTAAAAAAGGTAATCATCAAAGGGTGATGTTATGAATTTGGAGGAAATGGTCTGAAAGTTCACTTGGCAGCTATTATGTTTGTACTTAGCTGCCAATAAGTTTGATTGTTTCTACTACAGTTGAAGTTTGGTTCTTTGCAGATAGATAACTCTGGTTCAATCGTCACTGGTCAAGTCTGAAAGTTGTGACAAGTTCCAAGAAGTGTCAGGGAGTAATCACAAAGCTGGTCCAGTGTCTCTAAGATTGTGTCTAGCGTCGACTTCAGCTCACTTATTCTCTCACGTTCCAGAGATACTATCCTCAATTGGTAACACCGACCCAAATTGTCTTTGGGATCACAGACTTCTAGCTCAGAAAAATAGTTAAAGCAGCTTGTTTAAGATGGCTCCTCCACGTATTCTGGGGTGTTACTTTACAATAAGCTCCCACTGAATTCGTTTTCAGTTTCCTAGGATTCAGGTTTTCCGTGTTAATTAAAGGTAGAGTTTTCCTGAGATATATCTCCTCAAGATGCTCAAACAAGGTTCGGTCCGATAAATGGAATTCTGATCCTATTCGTTACTCTGGCTGTCTGGCTGGTCTCTTGACGAGTTGAATTTCACAGTGCTTTAAACTGGTGAAAGGGTCAGGTTGTATTACAACTTTCGTCCCACACACGTTGTTGCTTACTATTAGATCAGACTCCAATCATAAATGTTGTTATGTTTACATCTCGAATGCCAGCCAATAGTTTTAATCATGCATGTTATGATGGAGTTGTTCAAAAACTTTCCTCATAGGAAAATTCTGCTTGTTATTTGAAAGGTCAGTTTAAAAATATGGATTCGTTATATCCATCGATTCGCGTTAATTATTGCAACTACAACTCCCTACATTATCACAAATAATGTCTTCGTAACAATTCTGCCCGGCAGCTATTACAACAGTCCGTCTTTCTTGTGCATATCTGTAATATGTCCTCAAAAGGATAAGTTATCTCCCTGTACTTGTGCAAACACCGACCCTCGTTTGATCATTTGGGCTGTGACTCTTCACGACAGGTATTAGAAGGTCCCACTAGCCATATCAACGAT
This sequence comes from Oreohelix idahoensis, assembly GCA_024509875.1. Classification (NCBI taxonomy): domain Eukaryota; kingdom Metazoa; phylum Mollusca; class Gastropoda; order Stylommatophora; family Oreohelicidae; genus Oreohelix; species Oreohelix idahoensis. Next base: position 220,236 of record JAMPIV010001597.1, read on the forward strand.
AAGCAAGCTCGCTTGGCCATTTCCGTGTGAATCCGGCGTCCAGTGTCAGGTACACGAGCATTTTACAAACATGACTGTCGGTCAAGATTGCATCATCCGTCTACTCTTTCAGCAGGAATGAACAGGTAAACAGACCTGACGAATTATTACAGGAAGAAGTGCAAACAATGACTCGAAAATTACCAATTACTTGTCGGAAGGTAGGGAACTTAAATGTGTTTTTAAAGACGGCCAGCGCGATGCTTTCCAAGTTTGCCGTCAGAGTCATCTTCTCACCTCTTGCTCCACATGTGTTTGTCTGGTTCTTGTCATCAGTTCCACGTTAGTGATCTTGTCATCAGTTCCCCGTTAGTGATCTTGCCATCAGTTCTACATTAGTGATCTTGTCATACCGCTTCAATCCTTCTATTCTTGTCATCATTTCTACATTAGTGATCTTGTCATACCATTCCAGTCCTTCTGATCTTGTCATCAGTTCCACATTAGTGATCTTGACATATCCCTTCAAACCTTCTGTTCTTGTCATCAGTTCTGCAGCAGTCTTACTTTGTGCGTGTACTTTTATGCGCTCTCTCACTCTTTAATCCACACCGGCACTATCACTTCTTTTTCTTCATTTTTCTCTCACTGATCATCGTTTTTAATTTGGCATAATATTTGCCTTGTCATTCATTTTTGCTCCCTATGTTGGATCAGTAAAGTCTCTACCACTTCACTCCTCGACTGTTTATGTTACGCCAGGTTTACTGACACTGGCAGCGATAATATTTTATCACTTATTATCAGGCTGACCATCTTTTCAAAGCGACTGTGCCTGTTTATTCAAGCTTGCATTGTGCACGGTCTATGAATAGAACCCCATATTGTATGGCTAATCTGGCGGAGATCCGTCTTGCGAAACACAGGAGGTAATGCGTAATTTGCTTCCGCTTAGACCATCCCTGTGTGTAATTATATCAGATAATCTGTCTGGAAACGTCAGGAACACATGGTCACAATATGGTGAGAGGCAGATATGTGCAGCCGGAAGTCTGACGCAACGATAAGACATCACTGTAAGAGGTCACGCCTGGATATTATATTTAATATTTTGAAACACGTGAGGATATATTTTTTTATTTTAATTTTAAACGCCCCTAGTGCTGAACGAGATTCGATTGAATTGGTTCATTGTGAGGAGCTGAAATATACAATGTATTTTATTGGCACACTAGTCGGAAGTGCAATCTGTGATTTGCACTAAGAACTGAGAATATAGTGTGATGAAAACACAGACACAGATCACACACAGAAACTGCAGCGCACAAGTCATATCAGAGAATCCTAAAAGCCAGAAAGAAAAGGGGACATTGGACTTAGAAATTTCAAAACTATGAGTACCAGATCGATTATTTGGCAACTTTGGAATTCACAAGTAAACCCGCATTTTTAATACAAGACTGGAAAATTAAAGGGGCCAGGACTTTAATTAACAAGACTGGAATCCTAGGAATTTGATCACAAGTCATAGAGGAATTAAACAAACATTTTCCCAGGTGTCATGATTAGATAGGTTTGAAAGTTATTTATGGTCCCACCTGAGTAGAGTGGATGGTGATACGTACGTGAGAAATAAAGGTGTGAGAATAGATTTCACGAGTGAATAGTTTAAGGAGAAGATCTGTCTCTGGAATGAGTAGTTTCTCTAGTCCAGCCTATCTATACGACTATAATTTAGTACAAGACAATCTTACACCTCCCTATATATAGATATGTAAATATATGTTTAACTATACACACACACAACTATGTGACGACAAGACACGCACACGTGAAAAAAAAACTATGGTAAATTGGGTATGGGTCTGACCAACACACAAAGTTAAGTTCTTTGTTGTTTATTATCATTAATTTTGACAACACCAAATATCTAAAGAAAATCAAATAAATCAGAATAACATACATAGGAAAATAACCGAATACATGTGCCCTCCCCTTATTGAGAAGAAAAGAACCCAACAAGTTAATAACCCCAAAGGTCAAAGGTTAGCACTATGTTACGGAATAGACAGTAAATAAAAGAACAAAGTTCCTACTAAACGCTACTCAGTAAGTAAACAATATTTAAGCAAAACCAAAGATGATACAGTTTCTGTAACAAAGGAATTATTCACTCTCTCTCTGTCTGACATACAGTGGCCACTCAATCACGCTTACATAATCTGGGGGATATATCCCGTGGAACTACGAGTATCCTGAATATAAACTTCCAGTGTTTTTTTTATCTTCCAAATTTGCCCCAGTCCTTCCTCTATAACAAATAAGATTTTATGAGGGGTGTCACGGAGTGTTTTGAAGTAGTTTTGCATGTGTGAATATTCTTATGCTTCAGCGGGAGTTTATTAGTCATGTGAGTTGTTATGAGTTGGGAATGCGTGCCTTGTAATAATTTAGCTACAAGCAATGTTGTGTGCATTGCTTAAGACAAGCTGCTAGATTTAGTCATGCGTGAATGAAGCTCTGTGGAGTGTGGAAGGTTTTCACGTGTTTGGTGAGTGCGGGTGAAGGGGGGCAGTCAGAGAGAGTAGTGTGTTGAGTCAGTAGAGAGTTGAGTCAGTAGAGAGTAGACAGGAGACAGTGAAGAGCGTAGAGAAGAGAAGGGTGGATGTCTGTAGAGGGCCATAGTTGTGCGGTGGATTCATGAAGTAGCCTATTTTGTGGCTGTAGATATTCCGAGAATCAGAGTGATTGTAGAATACTCGGGATTTGTAGTGTCTCCAATATTTGTAATGGCCCTGCCCCCATTGTGACTTATTTGTGATATTATATATTCACGGAGATTGATATGGTTGTTGGAGTTACTCCTTTTACAGTGAGCTAGACGAGTGGTGTATAAGTGTTGTCTGACCATCTACATCCACCCACCTACACCCTACTCGTTACAATTTGATGGTTGATTCGTGGATGGACAAATGTCACCTCGAATAGTTAGTGTAGAAAAAACCCGCGATCTGTGTTCACAGTAAACAGTAGAAAATACTTCCAGTATTTTGAAACATCTGGTTGCTAAAAACTGTTACAATTTATAAATGATGATGGTAAATCCTATCGGCTGTCTCTGTGATGAGTGCCGATTTTGAAACAGCGTAACTCTTCTAGATAAAAAAATCCACTCGGATACGACTGTCAAAAGTCGGGAGAACTGTTATATCTTTCACAACCCAGTGGGCTGATAAAATTGAACAAATGAATTCTGGGTTATAAAAAGTCCAGTTAAATTTACCATTTAAAATGTCAATTAGTCTCTTTGGCCAATCCTGTTCACAAATTAACTTGGGGACGTGTAAGCCAAGAAAAAGACAACATTAATCCAACCAGTAAATGAAGAAACAAAAGGACCAAAATAGACCGCTGGTCGCTCTTGTGATCAGATCTGCTTAAGAATAGAGAAACATTATGAAAAAAAAACGCTACTATTATATCTCTACATATATACACGGAAGGGGACAAGACGATCTCTTATCCTCTCCGTCAGTACTGATTAAATTTGAAAAGCACACGGTGTCTCCAGCCTATCCTATTGTGCGTCGCTTAGCGAGTGCAGGTTTGGTTGAGGTATGCAGCCTTTCCCCTCCTGCTCCGGTCAACGATCAGCGCACAATGTCAATTATTATTTAATTATCCCTACACGCACTTAACAAATATCGCCTGTTATTAATAGCTATTAGATTGTCGGCGTCTGTTTGTTTAGTCGTATGATATTAAACACTATTCACTTATATAATTACACAAAATGAAATATAACGTGAATTCTATGGTCCACTATCAGTGGCGCCTAGCTTATTAATTCAGTCAGCTAAACCGTAACTTCTTGTGTGAGAAAGTGGGTGATGGAAATTACATTAAACTGAACAACTGGCAAGAAATATCTACGCGTTATTTTATTTCACTAGTTTTAACGCTAGGAAATCACAGTGAATTATAATGGTAAAATTTAACACATTTTTAACACATAAGCACAAATTTCTATTACCATAAAATCCGAATTAAATCCCCACGAAGGCTATTAACACACCTTCCACAATGGTTCTGGACTACGTGTTTAGACTATCCGAAGAATTCTGAGCGACAACTGATAAATGGTTTGGGAAGCCACAGGTTATATACATTATAGTTATCTGCTCTCTAGAGGATGCTAATTTTCACACCACCGTGCACAGTAGAGAAATCAGAGAACTACGTTCCCCAGATAAAAGTTTTTTCACGGTCGCTCTGTCGGACGTTGCTAATCGACAACAGAGACGTGGACCGTGTAACGGGTTTCTTTAGATTTAGCCCGCTTCTGGAGATTACAGAGCTATCTCTCCCTGTCTGTACGAACATCAAAGGGTACTCAGGGAAAATATTTTGCCCGAGCGTCTCACTTCAAAGGTCCGGTGTCTTTCTCACGAGCGTCTGTCTGATATCCGATGATTGACAGATCATCTTGCGTTAGAAACTCAGGTAAACAAACCAGATTCGCTCCCTGTTATGACTGGCAGGTCGCAAAGTTGGCAAACAACTTCGTTTGTTTACGTTTCAGGAAAAAGAGGCGTGGATTAAAAGTGAGTAATGCAGGCAGAAAAGTGCTTGACTTTTACTAACAAATCATAGAACGCTAACGGGATTACAGGGCTGTCAGATACTGTTGGCTATATTTCCATTATACGTCCCACCAGGCCTGAGATTTCGCAGAACATTCTCCGTCAGAGGATTTAATTTCCCAGACCAAGTCATAGAGGAAACAACAGTTTTCCCAGGCCAGGATTTTGCAGAACACCCGCCGTCAGAGGAGTTAACTCTAATTTTCAGACCTAAATGATTACGAAGTTTCTATACAGAGCTGTGTCCAGTATAAATCTGTGCATGGAGATTGTATTCCCAAAATTTTGGGGTAAGTGTAAAAAATGTATTTACTAATGTAAATTCTACAGGTTTGTTGCTAAGTGGTTATATACAAGGCTGGCCACCTCAACATATGAAAATAGTATATGCATGAACCATTACTGCAAGAGCTGATTATTGTTTCTGACTAGTCGTGCGGGACAGCCGACAGCATAGCGATCCCAGACTCCGACGGGAGTAGTGATGAGTTATGAGTGATGATTACATCACATGTGCCTATGGTGTAACATATTATCTTGTGAGATTTATGTATCTTTGTTAATTGTAATTCAGGTAAATCATTATTCACGCACTCCAGACGCAATTTCCTAGTTAACACCCAAAAGGATTTTGGTGAATTTTCGTCATATTTCCTGAGTTACACTGTGTGCTCGGGAATTTAATTCTTCTGAGAGGTTAACATTGGTGGGTGGAGCGTATGGCACTGGGCCTGTTAGTTTGCGGCAAACAAATATACTTAGCAGGCTGTTGTTTCTTTCTATTTATCTGAGGTTCGTGGTTACAAGCCATCAAACGATTTGTGGTACTAACACCGCTAGTGTGAGAGAAAAGCATCCATCCTAACCGCCTACAGTGGAAGAGAGTGGGGAGAAGGCTTTCGTCGTCACAGAAGTGATGAACCACAGCTCCAGGACTCCCTTATAAAAGTTAAGTGCTTGTAAAAAGGCACCAGCAAAAAGGACTTTTGATATATCCTCACCCTAAATCTCACCCTAAAGCTCTGGTTCGCTGACCCTGACGCAAGCAGTCTAGCTATGGGTCGCTAACTGCATTCCTCACTGTTAATTTTTTGGTTTGGTTTTTGCCTTCTTTTGGCGAGGCGCGTTCCTTTCAACCTATTTGGTTATATCAGAGCGCATTTACCATCCAAAAATAAAGTCAGCTCTGTTGACTTCTAACCCGATCAGCGTTAAGTCCTGAAAAGGACTAACATTATCTATCTGCTAGCATAAAGCCCTAAAAAGGACTCGCCAGCTACGCCAACGCCTGAGTTGTGTTATATTGTTTGTCCTCACTGTTGACGCGTCTTAGGTCCCTTTTATAGGTATGAAAGCAAACGTATGAGCCAGATTCTTTTATATATATATATATATATATATATATATATATATATATATATATATATATATATATATATATATATATATATATATATATATATATATATATATACCTAGACATATGTTTACCTGTAAGAGGGATTTCGTTGGATTATACCAACTGGGGGCTTGAACAGGCTTAACCATTGCTTAAATCCTTCACAAAAGGCGACGGACCAGATATAATGCGTTAACAATTGTTCAGCCCAATGCAACATTGTTCGTGACTTCTGGAAATATCTTGTGAACGCTCCCATAAGGTAGAAATGTCATTCATCTTCTATCTACATATCTGCACAGAGTAATCTTGCGCGCAGGTAGATACATTGGAAGCCAATATTAGATTCTCTTGAGTTTTGGTCACTGTAGGACCACTACTGCAAAGCAGGGGAGTCAATCCGTGATAATTAGTGATCTTGTGATACCATTTCAATTATTTTGATCCTGTCATCAGTTCCACATTAGAAGTCGTGTCATAGCCATTTCAATCGTTCTATTGTACGCTTTTTTTTTTTTTCTCACTCTTTTCCGGTCCTTATTTTCATTGTTTCTTATTTTTTGTTTTTAATGTACTTTCGACTTCCGTTTTCCGGTTTAGTGGCAGCCATCTTGCTTCTGTGACTGGACATGTGACTGGACACAAGGGAGTTATTTTTCTCTTATTTTTATAGTTTCATGTTCTCTACTTAATTCTCCTTTTCTTTCTTTCCCTACTGTCTTGTTTGTCTGTCCCTGACGAAGGCCTTGTGGCCGCAACGTAGGTTGTTCCTGTCCTTTCTCCTTGTAAGACGCATTACTATTTGTGTTTTTTTTTCCCATTCCACTGTTTTACCCCCGTCTTACGGCAATTCTCCTCCTATACTTATATCATACCCCATAACTGACTGCATTGTCTACCTGTTTGCTCACTTTTCACTTTTATCTCCTCTCTTACTTTCGATTCATTCACCTACTTTCATTGTTTATTATTTTTTATTTATTTTTTGTATCTATAAATTATATTATTTTTATATTCTATTTATTTATTTTTTTTATTTTTGTGTGTAGTCTCACTCGATTTGCCACTATGCCTTAACTGAAACACTTCATTAATTCACTTCGGTCTTCTATAACCACCTCCTTCAGCCTCTTACCACCTGATATATCTCGCACTGCAATTGATTTTGCATTTGCTACATTCAAGAAAACTAGATTCACTTGCCATCTCCACTTTATCCGCTCCTGCCTCCGCCTTAAAGTTCTCCCTCATGGCTTCACTTCTCACTTCCACCCCTCGGCTGGCCTACTTCACCCTCGCGAACATCGCCTCTTACAGCGCATCGAGACCACATGTGGGTTCCAGCGTATGCGGGCTGTCGCAGCTATCCATTCCCGCCTCCTGGCCGATATCAGTGCTCAGCAGTCTCAGCTTCTACTCCGCTTACGTAGTCTCACCTCCAGCTACTTTCCTGCCTTCCCCATTATCCGCATTATTATCCATACCCTCAACCGACAACTGTATGATTTTTTATCCGCCCACAAACAGGACAAACTTTCCCGCCTCTGTCCTACCCCTGATACTGTCCCTGCCTCCTCTACTCCATCTCGTTCCCAGGTTGTTTGTATTCCCGCTGATCTTGCCCTCTCTGAGGGTGAGCTTTCGGTCCTCAGCAAGGGCTTGCACTTTGTCCCTCTCCAACCATCCTCTGATCAGTACAATCTCCTCCAAGATGTTCATCGGTTTCATCGCCGTCTGCGACTTCAGTTCCATTTCCACAACAATGATGATCCTCAGAGATCGCAGGCTGAATCAGATGATGCCTTTGCACGCTTCGCTCCTCCCAAGAATAAGAATTTTACACCCTCTCCTGGGGCTTCCCATGCTCTGGATTTATATATTCAGAAAACCCTCCATGACATTCAGCAACTCCAACCTCAACGCCTGCGTTATTCCAACCTTTCTTCTGATGAGTCTCATGCCCTCTCGAAGCTCTGCCGCAGAGATGACATTGTTATCAAACCAGCGGACAAAGGAGGTGCCATTGTGGTATAGCGCAAGGACCTGTACCTCGAAGAAGGTAATAAGCAGCTCACCAACAGCTCCTTCTACCAGCGCCATGACAATGATGCGACAGTCCTCAACAATCGTCTGGTCCATGACACCATCAAAAGTCTTATCGCTCATAAGTCCTTACCTTCTAGCGCTTCTCATCTCCGTATTGACAATAGTTGTCTGGGTAAGCCTGTGTTTTATATGCTTCCCAAAATTCACAAACCCTCTAACCCTGGGAGACCCATTGTTTCTGCCAGTGCCTGCCCTACTGAACATATATCAGACTTCCTCGATGGCATCTTCCAGCCTATTGTAGAGCAGCTTCCTTCCTTCTTAAAGGACACAAACCATGCTCTTACTACTTTTTCCTCTATCCAGCTTTCCCCAGACTGTACCTACCGTTTATTTCTGTTAGATGTTTGCTCGCTTTACACTTCCATTCCTCACTCTGATGGTCTCCGTGCTCTCCAGTTTTTCCTGGACCAGCGCACGCACCCCTCTATTGCTACAGTAACTCTCCTGCGCCTTGCAGAACTTGTCCTTCGACTCAATTCCTTTGAGTTCAATGGACAGTTCTTTGACCAAATTAGTGGAGTCGCCATGGGCACCAAGATGGGTCCCAGTTATGCCTGCCTCTTCATGGGCTACCTGGAGTATCAGGTGTGGCAGCAGTATCCTGGACCTTTTCCATTGATGTATCTTAGATACATAGATGATGGCATAGGTCTCACTGATATGCCAGAGGTTGACCTATCTAGGTTCATTAACTTCATAAATAACTTCCACCCTGCGATCCAATTCACCTCTCACATCTCCACTGTCTCTGTTAATTTCCTCGACATCGTTGTCACCATCACCCCCCCCCCCCCCCCAACCTCACTACTTCGGTGTACTACAAACCCACCGATGCACACAGTTACCTCCTTTATACTTCCTCTCATCCTCCGGCTTGTCGTGACTCCTTGCCTTTCTCACAACTTCTCCGTCTCCGTCGGTTATGCCAAGATGATGACAACTTTCTATGCCGAGCACAAGAAATGTTGGACTTCTTTCGTAATAGACAGTATCCAGAGGATGTTCTTACCTCTGCCTTAGAGCGTGTTCTCCCTATCTCACGTCTAGAGGCCCTCAAACCCCGCCATAACACCTAGTCTGATAGAGTCAAGTTAATAATGACCTATCACCCTCACAACACTGCTGTCAAAAGGATCCTGTATCGTCACCTTCCTCTCCTCCAAGCTGACCCAAAGGCGCGGGAAGTGTTTAGTGAGCCACCCTTGCTGGCATATAGACGGGATAAAAATTTGAGGGACCTCCTAGTCCACAGCCGTTTGAAAACCGTCAACGATGGCCACTTTGGGACCAGGCCATGTAACCGAACACGATGTAAGACATGTCAGTATGTTATCGAAACAAATTCAGTCTCGTTCCCTAACGCCAAGTTCACCATCACACATGGCTTCACATGTGAGTCACGCAACGTCATCTATGCTATTATATGCAAACGTTGCACCATTACTTACATCGGCCAAACGGGCACACGACTGGGCGACCGATTCTGCAGACACCTCTACGACATCTCTCAGTTTAAATCCACACCTGTGGCCATCCACTTCAATGGCCCGGACCACCACGGTGCCACTGACATCCAGGTGACAGCTATCAGATCCTTTTCCTCGGACGCCAACAGTCGGTTTCGCCAGGAACAACGCCTCATCCATCTTATGGGTTGCCTTAAACCACACGGCTTGAATACCCAACATTCTTTTGTCTGAAACGCCTTTCTCTATCTAGTCCCTATTGTATTATGACTGTCTACTTTGATGTGATCACCTTTTTTTTTTTTTTAAATTTTTTTATTTTATATATATATATATATATATATATATATATATATATATATATATATATATATATATATTAGGGCAACAACAAATATATATATATATATATATATATATATATATATATAACTATATATATATATTATATATACTATATATATATATATATATATATATTCTTTTTATTAATTTTTTTTTTTAAATTTTATTTATTTATTTTTATTATTTTTTATTTATATCTATTTATTTCATTTTATTTTTTTATTTATTTTTTTTCTAAATCGCTTTTCCCTCACTTTATATACATATTGTTATTATTATTATTTTTTCCTCACTCTTTTCCGGTCCTTATTTTCATTGTTTCTTATTTTTTGTTTTTAATGTACTTTCGACTTCTGTTTTCCGGTTTAGTGGCAGCCATCTTGTTTCTGTGACTGGACATGTGACTGGACACAAGGGAGTTATTTTTCTCTTATTTTTATAGTTTCATGTTCTCTACTTAATTCTCATTTTCTTTCTTTCCCTCCTGTCTTGTTTGTCTGTTCCTGACGAAGGCCTTGTGGCCGCAACGTAGGTTTTTCCTGTCCTTTCTCCTTGTAAGACGCATTACTATTTTTTTCCCCCCATTCCACTGTTTTACCCCCGTCTTACGGCAGTTCTCCTCATATACTTATATTCTACGCAAGCATCCATTTATAAAAGCCTGTGGCATTTTTGTTGTCATTTTTGATGTTCCGTATAGGAGCCCATTACTGTTGTTTTGTTAAAGACGGAGTCTCGATTAATGAAAACAGCGAAACATTTTTTTTAAAATAATACCGGCAATTTTGTTTCCGTTATAAAGTAGAAAAATATTCCATCCAACCTCTGATGGGTTGTAATTTGGATTTATAGTGTCGGTAATTCAGTATAATAATTTTGATTTCCGATATCTGAAAATGATACTCCTCCAATTAGTCCAAATGGAGTACATAAAAAGTGTCAAACTGTGTGATGTACGTGCGTGTGTGCTTTTCTTTGTCCCAAAATGGTAGTCTCGCATGGCCTGTTATGTTTTTAACAAGGTGGAGCGAGTGGGAAAGCCAGGGGTTGTTAGGGATCACACGCAGTTCACTATATGTCATTAGCAATATTCATTACTAGAACCTCACCAGACGTTTACTTTCCCGTCATCTCCCTACTAATCATTGTATATTAATTGTTGTTCTTGTTATATACTATGGCTGCAAGTCATTGACAATTACTACAACCCACAAAAGCCAGCTCCAGACTTCAGAAATGAAGTATCTGAATAAGGTAGTTGAAGTAACAAGAAGAGTCATGGTCCTCAACCAGACGGATACGGCAAAGCTTTATAACCCAACCCCTGCAGAAATTAAGTAGAACAGTCCCAAATACAATGGGTTGGCCCATGTCTGCAGAAAAGGAGAAGATCGGCTACCACAACAAGTATAGGAACTAAACGCTAGGGATCAAGACCTCCAGAATGACCCAGAGTTCGCTGGGGCGACAACATTAGATTGTCTCTGAAGGATCAAGGACTAGGCTGGAACCACGCCAGGAGGAAGGCGGCTGATATGATAGTATGGTGCTCTCACTAGCAAACCTCTGCATCCTAGGGTATGAGAGGAGCGGACTTAGTAAGTATTTAAATACCGTTTTAATATATTGTGTTGTTATCTAGATCTGTCGATTCTCAACACCTGTTCGACAGTTATGGGTGGACTCTTCTTCTTTCATATTTCTTCTCCCTAAGGACCTTAGACCTTCAGTAAATGTATGCCACGTCTTTCTGTCACGTGCCATCAGCTCAAGGTCTTTCCATATTTTCTTCATCCCCTTCATGTCTGTCTCTAGTTCTCTTCTCCATGTGTTCTTTGGTCTTCCTCTACCTCTTTTAACCTGGAGATTCCACAGCAAGGACTACCTTGTCATGTTATCAACACGTTTCCTCAGTGTGTGTCCTATTCATCTCCAGCATCTTCTTCTCTTCTCTTGTTCCACTGGCGCTTGTGGAACAAGGGGTTCTGTTTTCGGCCTCTTACAATCCGATGTAAAATGTGTATCGGTTTTGCACACGTTAAAATATCGTCTTCCAGTTCCCTAGGCTGAATTGCTCTGTTTCTGCCTCTGGTGATCCTGTGGTGGTTGTTGCTGTGCGGCTTTGTGTGTTGTGTTGTCATTAGTTCCACATTAGTGATCTTGTTACACTTCACTCCTTCTATTCTACGCAAGCATCCATTCATGAATGTTTGTAGCTATTTTTTAAAATTAAGTTTCATCTTTATTTTCGTTTTCCTTGGGTGAATTGCATGCCTGTAAATAATCTAATATTGGTATACACTGTTGTTCATACTTCTTACATTCACCACCGGCAAAACCAATGACGCAGCAGTAGCTGACAAAGAGAAAGATTACTTTAAGCAAAACTCAAAGTAGTCTCGGAAGCTGTGTTACTAAATGTCTTATTACAATACTGTCACGTGTTAATGCGTCCAGTCATCACGCACGTGCTGAGTGTTATCAGTGGTCCTTGAAAAATTTCAAACACAGCTATCAGATCTGCAAGTCAGCCATTGCGTGGCGCGATTTCCCGTCTACGTTTGTTCACTGTTCTATTTTTAGCCTTTGACAAATACTCTTGAAGATAACACATTTTATTGTCCCCTCTTTTCTCAGAATGTGCTTTAATAATACATTGCTTTAGATACGTTTCCCCCAGACGAACGTTTAACATTGTACCACGACGAAACTATAAATAGCGACGGGTTTTTGCAATGCGCAAATTTTACCCTTAGTTACATGTACGCGCACCGTTCAGCCCCGGATGTAAACAATAAGAGCCAGGAAGTTATTCAGTGTTGCAATTTTTTAAGTGCTATTAAAAATACTTGTAATTTCAAGATGGCAGTTTTTGTTTTTTTTTCTTGCAGTGGTGAAATTTTTCCATTTTGAATGATAACGCAAGATAGCAGTTTCCACCTATAATTTCGTACTTGATTAAAAAAACAAAAATGTTTTTAAAGTCAGAAGAAGATGAGAGAGAGAGAGAGAGAGAGAGAGAGAGAGAGAGAGAGAGAGAGAGAGAGAGAGAGAGAGAGAGAGACAGACAGACAGACAGACAGACAGACAGACAGACAGACAGAGACAGACAGAGAACCATAACTGGGTTGGCCATCTCATGAGAATAATCTTCCTTTTCCTTCGCGCACCTTACCGACCACAGAGCAACCACTACAGTTGGTGCCCGTGAAGGGAGCCTGCACTTAAGCAATCACATGACCCTGTGACGCTGGTTTTACATGATAAGGTTGCCAACCCTGTGCAAATGATAAGGATAATTATGGATCTATGACAAAGTCCCACCATCTGCGCACACGTTATCTTATCTCTTCGCTAACTTCCCCTTTTGTGTCGTTTGTTTGTCTATTGCAGGGGTTCTAAATCTGGGGTACACGTACATCCAGGGATGACCGAAAAGCTTGTTAGTGGGGGGTACAGGAAATATTTAGTACGTAAGTATATCATCAGACATGGTCCAGAACGCGGTGATACGTCAAGGCCTAAAAACTCAACCCCAGCAGACCCAAGTAGAACAGTCCCAACTAAGATGATTTGGCCATGTCTGCAGTATGGGAGAAGATCCGGCTACCACGACAAGTTTGGGAAACTAAGAGCAAGAGATCCACACCTCCAAGATATTAGACAATCTCTGAATGACAGAAGTCAAGAATGGAACCAGGTCATGAGGAAGACAGCCGATAGGATAGTAAGGCGCTCTCTCTTCCAAACCTCATCACCTCACGGTAGACGAGGAACGACTAAATAAGTAAGTAATTATATCATCATATTGAAATATATAATTAGTTTTTTCACTTATGACAGAGTGCCTCCCCTGCTTTGCAGTAGTGCTCCAACAGTGACCAAAACTCAAGAATATCTAAACTGGGTCGGTAAAAGTGTTTACCTTCGCACAAGATTACTCTTGGCAGAGTTGTTGATAGAAGTGCATTTGCGCTTCTACCCGAAGGGAGTCTTCACAAGATAATTCAGAAGTCAAGAACCATGCGGCATAGGGCTGAGCAATGGTTAACTTATATCTGTCCGTCGCCTTTTGTGAAGGATTTAAGCAATGGTTTTTAGCCCGTTCAAGCCCCCAGTTGGTGTAATCCAACGAAATTCCTCTTATAAGTAATGACTCTATAGATGTAAATATATCTATGTGTATATAGATGTATGTTTTAAAGAACCCTGCTCAAACGTTCGCTTTCATGCATATACAAACTGAATCGACTATGATTGTTTAGTTTTAAAACAACATGTAACAAATGTAATAATGAATTAGTCTTTAACAGTTAAAATAAGGAGAGAATGATGAATTTTGCTGTAAATACAAGTTTTCGTCACGGAGGCGTAGGTGAGGATTTATCAAAGTTCGTTGCTTTCACCTTTTTTTTACAAGAAAACTTAACTCTAGGTGAGTCCTGTCACGGTGGTTTTCGTTACTTCTTGGTGATGAGTGCATTTCTCTCACACGAGTGGCGTAGTAGCTTCAGTACTTCGAACCGTCTGATAGCATGTAACCCCACAAGTAGTCTTGCACCACGAACTGTTCTCATTTATTCCGTCATGTTTTTCACTAAGCTGTCGCTTGCTTTCATTCCTGGTTTTGTACTTGCCCCTGACAAAGGTCTTGTGGTCGTAAAATAGACTATTTCTTTTGCCCCTTGCCATAGTAAGACGTTTTTACCATTTTTTTTTTTAAACCCCTAACTCCGTATTTACTGACATATTTCAAAAGTAATTGTGTTGGGGAGATAACATATACAGTTACGGATTGGAGAAAGAACGGCGAATCATGTTTTCAATCAAATTCAAAGCAAAAATATAAACAAGCTACAGACTGAACATGATATGGGAGTATCTCTTTCAAGAACTGTACCAGTAATAAAACAGGTGGTTCACAAAACACAGAATCAAGGATCTCTTTGATTTATTTCACCATGTTTTGATAAACATTTTAAAAACTGTACGAAATTACCTAGCTGTAAATGGGTATCTGAGTTTGCTCTTGAGTTAGGGAAGGAAAAGGCAGCGAGGACGGGCACTGGTCACCCCACCTCTCGATGCTGTACCTAGTATAGTGAAGTCTCTAACACATCACTCCTCTATGGCAATATTGTGATGGGATTACCTTTATTTTATTTTAACGATATTACACAATGTTGATAATGTATGGAATAACGTTTTCTTCCAGAGAAACTCATTAATTAATTCTTTATGTGCATATCCCTGGTCAACTCAAGCATTTATTTCCTCTCATATTCAGTAAGGGATACCGGAAGGTTTACTAAAATCCGTTGGGGTACGGGGAGAAACAAAGAGCTGGGAATCCCTGGTCCATTGTTTCAGGCTGGGGGCGAGCTAATGAACAAAGACTTCCTGTCACATGTAGCAGCGATCGATCGATATATTCCGCGACATGACCTCCTTAAACAGTGTGTTCTGACCTTTAGTTCCCCCTGCACCATTCCAACCCGTTTTCAAACAAATTTATAAAAGCGTCTAAGTGACAGACTGGTTAGTGTGTTTGGTAACTGAAGCAAAGGGCCTGGGTTTGAAAAGTGGGAGGAAATGTAATATATGACATTTTTTTTTTAAAAGTTCTAGCCTATTTATAATGATAATGATGACAATATGAAGGTTATATAGAAAGCATTATTAAACCCCAAAAAATTAATAAATAAATCTGATGGGATGGTCGCTGTTCCCAGCGCCGGTTTAACCATTAGGCGAACTAGACTGTAGCCTAAAAAAGGGTAAAGGAACCCGTTACACGCCCATTGAGGCATACTGGGAATATGGTGTTAGGCCCATATTATCTTGACCGTCGGCACACGAGGGGTGATGTGGTCGGCATCACGCCGGCCGCCTTAACCTTCCCAGAGTAGCTCTGGTACCCATTTGGGGGCTGGGTCGACCCAGGAGCCGTTTGTGGCCTAAAAATTTTCCGCCTCATCTGGGGATCGAACCATAGACCACTGCGCTAGGAAGCCAGTGCACTAACCACTATGCTACCGCGGCTCCAGACTGTAGCCTAGGGCGGAAAAACTTGGGAGGGGCAGCAAATCGTTAATTGCGAGAGAAAAGAAAATTATGTGTCCCTTCGATCTTAATCTACCCGTAGATCCCAAGTCGTAATATGGTAGATCTTTAGGTAACGGAAACTAGGATAGGAAATAATTTTTAACCTAGGTAAATTTCGAACTAGCCCTCTCAAACCGGCACTTAATTGCGCGATGTCCCCGTTTTAAAATGTACTTTCACAACATTCCTAGTGAACATCCACAAACTAGCTCACTGAAAATGTTCATGAACTCTATAAAATAGAAAGTAATCTATTTCTGTGAAGTGAAGTTAACTTTCGGTAAAATTTTTATTTTTTACAGCCATTTCATTAGCTTGCAACGTATGTCACTCTCTTGTCACCTTCAAATCTTGCAATCGATTTTTCAATCACTTTCAGATGAGCAATAGCTCTGAAACTTAACATAGTTGTATATTCCCCATGGCAATATAATAATCAGTCGTTAAAATAATAAAATTTTAAAAATTAAAATTAATACTTATTTTCACAACTGACAACTACATTTAAAAAAATGTAATTTACACTTTTATCAAAATAAAAAAAATAAAAAAATAAAAAAAAATAAAAAAAATATTAACTTTCCGTGTAATATACTGAATAATGAAATCCGCCTCCTGTGCGCTGGGCTCGTTTATCGCAAACTGATAATGGCATTAGCGGATCGATTACATTTGACTTAAATTTAAAAACAACAAAAAAAAAAAAATTTAAAAAGAAGAAAATAAAAAAAATATTTTAAAAAAATATTTTAAACACAGTACATCAATGCACTAAAAAGGCACAAATAATTTTTTTTAAGGAGTTTATAGCTTGCAGTAAAAAAATGTAACGTCAAAAGCCTGGGGCGCTTGAGCACTTATCATATATTGTATCCATAAGTGTGTAATGAAATATAAAGCAGAAGTTAATTTCATGTAGAATCAGCGCCCCAGGCTATTTGTCAATTTAATGTTACATTTTTGACTGAAGCTATAAACTCCTTGAAAAATTATTAGTGGCTTTTTAGTGCATTAAAAGCCTGTGTTTAAATATTTTTTTATTTTTTTTTTTTTGCGTAGCCCTGCTGGTAGCAGAGTTACATGGACAACCTTTGCTAAGCAAGAAAGAAGGCTCAATACTTTCAATCTACGGTGTCTACGCCACATCCTCGGCATTTCGTGGAAAGATAAAGTGACAAATGTCGAGGTGTTATCACGTGCTGGCCTTCAAATCATGTATACACTGGTTAGATAGCGCAGACTATATATACATGGTTTGGCCATGTCCGTCGCATGGAAGATGGTCGCATCCTGAAAGATATCTTCTACGGACAACTGGCAGATGGCAAAAGAACAGTTGGACGACCGTAGCTGAGATTCAAAGATATATGCAAGACCGAAGTCCGTCAGTTATATCAAAACATAATTGCCATTCAAAAATAAATTAACTCTATCAACTTAAGTGGAGGGTTGATAAATACTGAGTCCTAAAAATGACTATAAATTAATAATAGACATAAATTTGTGTGCTGCAGACAGTGGCATATTAAGGGGGTGCGAGGAGGGATGTACACACCGGGTGACAGCTAGGAAATGAAGGGGAATGCCACTGGATTCTATTGTGATAGTAACTAAGGGAGTTAGGTGGGGAATGTACACCCAGGTGACAGCCAGGAACGGGCGGGGAGTGCCACTGGATACTGGTGTGATAGGACTTACTGTTTAAAATATACTTGCACATTTGTTTCTTTATGGGGAAAGGGGGGGAGGGGAGGCGGGCCAAAGGTAGGATCAGCCACGGGTCTCAAATACTTTACGTACGCCCCTGGTTGCAGATACTCGTGAGCAATACAGAAGTAGGAAACTAGACAACAGAAAAGCGACAGAAGTGATAGGCTTACCGGGGACTCGAACTTAGGACCACTCGAACAGCCCCACCGCCCCGCAACGAGAGCGAATCGTGACCAACCACACTGTCAACTAAGTCCCACACAAAAAATAGTGCGACGTGGTAATTAGCACGACAACTCCACGTAAATATGGAATATATGGACCGAGGAACGACCCAGACTAATTATAGATGCAGTCACGTCTGTTTGCCATCCTATTCATCAATAAAGGTGAGATAACACAAGAGAAAAGTCGTAATACTGTGTCTAGTAAATTATTGCCGAACTAAAGTAAAAGCCCGCCATAAGACGAGAATTAAATTCAAAAGCACCCAATACTTAACGGAAATTGTATTTATTCAAATACATGTGGACAAATAATGTTAGGTGTGAACATCTGATTGTCATTAGTAGAACACCTTGATTTTCTGTAGTTTTAATCGGGCGGATAGTTCTTACTATCACTGGGAACTTCAGATACTATTTGATTGGAACTATAATAGATCTTTAGCTCACCCGGAAGTTTTGTTATGATTTTTCTATTCAAATGTAAAGCTTCCTCTTGGTGCACAAAATGACTCGTTGTGGAAATAAACGTCTGTAGACATTAAGTGTGGGCATTTATACATTTCTAAACAGTTGTATACGAAGATACATATTTAAAAAGTTTCGCTGCCATTTTCTCATCATCGGATACAATTCACGTGGTAGTGGACAGTGAGAATAGTATTAAAAACCAAAATATTTGTTTTACATCCGATGTAAAACAAAGTCTGAACATGCCACGCCGTTCACATGGAACATGCACATCAATCGTTGCGCACTTTTCTTTGGCGAGTGTTATTATTTTTGGGAGTGTTACGAACGGTGTTACAATCTATATATTGCAGAATAAGAACCTACAGAATGGCTGGTACAGTTGTATGGTAACGCATGTATGAACATTGAAATATTTTATTTATTCCTGAAAAGGACTGATAGGACTTGTAGCGTCGATAAATACTAAAAAGGGAAAGGTAGTCCCATAACAGATACTGCCGTGGCGGAGTGAAGTGTTACAGACTTCACTATGCTAGTTCCAGCTTCGAGAGGTGGGAGCGCGACCAGTTCCTATCATCGCTGCTTATTCCTTCCCTAACTCAAGAGCAGAGGTGCTTTTCCTTCGTCTGCTTGGATTTTTCACACTTGACTGATTGTGACAGAGTTATGTAAATATATTACATGAATCCACACGTTTTTGCTTCCACCTGTTTTCCACCTTGGCTTGCTTATTAATATTCACGTTTTGTTAACGCAGAAGGCATGCGCTTCGATGTCTGTCGAACTCATATTTTAGCCACGCCTATTTTCTTTTTCTCTATGTCTTACAGACAGTAGGAATGTTTACAAACAGACCTATTAGCTAGTCCAGAGCCGTTAACTGTATTATCACGCAAACGATTGGGCAATCGGTGATCTGAGACTGGGACGTCTATTTGTAAAATCAATGGGGACTTAAATTACGCGAATGAAGAAAATCAAACGGGCGATAGCCACGGGTACCGACTTCAGCCGTCTGTTCATGAGTCCCAGAGAATGTAATTAGCTACGGAACGAGCCGAGATCAAAAGACTGTTCACTCGTTGCCAAAGTCGTATGCGGTCAGCAGAGGTGAGAATTTAAGCTTTCATTCAGGAATCGACCACAGATTTCCCCAAAAATACGGGCAAAGCGTGATATCTCGCAAGAGCTGGCGAATTTAGACCAATTTCATATATATATCCCAGCTTTTAAAATCATTTATCTAGTAGCCTCAGAATTTTCAGAATATCTAGCGTCGAATCCTAGACCATTGTTAAAGTGGACTTCTTAAGATTTTGATTGGAGATACTTCTTTTTCTGTGTTGCCGTAATTATATTTACTAGCATTTTATGTGATTTAATTGTTAAAAGTTCGTCATTATATATATTTATTTCTTATTCATTATGAGTAATTTTATAAAAGACTAACAGTGTGAGGACAGCAAACCATAAGTCAGAAGAGTTCAGGACCACCACTGGTGTAAGACAGGGTGATATCCTATCACATTACCTCTTCATACTCCTCATGGACGATGCCATAAATGCATGTAAGGAGAGAACAAGAAAGTATTCAGTGGGGTACTGGAAGATGAGACAGGTCTATATTTCGGAGCTGGCATTTGCTGATGATGTTGCCCTGATTGCTACATCCGAGGCACATCTCCAATCCAACCTGCAAGTCTGGAAGGAAGAGCTGGAGAAGAGAGGGATGGTCATAAGCAGCTCTAAAACTAAATCCATGGTGATTGTCGTGAAATATTCTAATCCACATATATAAATTATCAGGTAAATATAAAGCCTAACAAATAAATTCTAATAAAGAAAAGAGCAATGGTAAAATAACAGTGCTGTCACAATGACAGTACTCGAAATCCCCTTTGTTTTATGCTTCGTCTGCAAATTGTAACGTTTCCACGTTAAATATAAGCCACTGCATAAATACAAGCGTTTCCACAACACATTAAAACGGGTATTGCATTTCTAAGAAAAACATTGAGAGGCACACTGCGTAATGACCTAAATTAATCCTAACATTAATTATACTACGTTACCAAAACGAACGAACAGATGGACTCAAATAGAAAGAAGGGAGGGCTGAAAATCAGGAACGCATGCAACACTAAACACGTGTCTCGCTATTAATGCCACCCCCAACACGCGTCGCGCGATACACAATTACTACTATCACGCGTGTAAGGCCACATGCACAAACTTTTTTTCAGACGGACAGTGATAAAAACACTAACCTTCCCAGAGTTAGGTTTTAAAATCCTGAAAAACGCTTATTAGAAAAGATGACATTAGATGGGTTTACGTTTGAAAACATTACAGTACCCAGACAGCACATCTTCGAAACAGGAGGTAGAAGAAATTGCATATTTTGAACGCAGCCACTTAGCTCTTTTAAATTTGTATATTTGGGTTCCTTAGGGCTTGCTGACAAAGAATATGTAAAACGTTACGCAAATAGTCTAGGAATTAATAAATTATAACCAAAATAAAATAGTGGGGATGCCTGACAGCATGAAATCATTTCTGCTCATAAAATTTTTTTATAACGTGTTTGAAAAAAAAAACCTTACGTTACGGAAATAGCCTACCATGTTAACTCCTAATTGATTGGAGCGCAACAAATATAAGACTAAACACGATTGGTCGGGCTATAAATACTATCTTGCGTTGTTATGGGAAACGAATAGAAGGGGTACTTTTTTGAAAAGATGTGGAGACGTGGTTTCATTGGGTAGAGCTGCGAATATACTTGATTCAGAGCGTCTGTTCATTGCCACATCTTGTAATAAACCTACTAAGAAGCAGTACGTTGAGCACCAGTGTATATTTTATATAAAATAAAGCCTGGAACATCGGCAGATCGGAGTTGTGCTATATCCATTGCCAGTCAACGAAACTGTTTATTATTCTATGAATTGTGGTAAGCTTGAAATATTCAATATCTTTTAATGAAAATTGAATGTAAATTGTTAATTTATGCCTGTATATATGTGTAGTTCAGTAGCGAACATGATGTAAAGCCTATAATGCTCCAGCCTGAACAGAAGGTGTCGGAGGAAAGTAAAACTGCATGGAATGGCCAAACAGTACACTGACACCTAGATTATTGATTAGACAGAAATAATGCTGGAATTGCAGAGGCGTAGTAACCATTAGGGAGGGAAATACTGGTATAAAGTATTTCAGATGAAGCTGACAGTTGGCCTAACGCTCTGAACTCAATGTTTGTGATGTATTGTGCTCAGTGTAGAACTAGAGTATCAATTAGTTATGAAGTAGAAGGTACATCCTTCTTGTTTTCAGGGACCGTGGTCTTGACGTTATTGAGCAGCACCTGGTCAGAGCTTTGCTGAATCCAGAGTCGGACAGCATACTCCTTGGTCCATTTAGCTATCAGTGAGGTGTCTCCAGAGCCCAGGGGAGAAATCGAGCAGAGGAGTCTTTTCCTGCCGCCATCACGCAAGATAAGCTGATGTGGCCAGCTGAGCTCAACATTATGTACCCCCATCTTAAAATGACAGTGTAAAATACAATTAAGAGGGGAATTTAATTGTTTTAATATCAGGAACTGAGAACATCTCCAATACTAGTTCCAATAAAGACAAACTATTGAAGTCATGATGACAAATACCAACAGAGCTTGAACAAAACAAAACCAGTATTACCTCATATTACTACTACACAACTGACACACATAGGATACTATTAAAAATACATGTCACTACAAGATTCATATTGAGAAATTCTGTACATATAACTTGTAATTAAAATTGATTGTGATTCCTGGTTCCATTTGTATTTGAATCAGGACACATATTCATTCATGACAGCACTGAATACATATTGTTATTTGAAAAGTTATCAGTGACTCCTTTAAGATATCCTTGTAGAGTGTTTTATGTATGTGAGTGTCACTGTGTTGTCAAGTGTGGTGGAATAAATTAAATTGTTTATCTGTCTGTTGTTGTTATGACTTACACTTCATCATACACATACCCTAGACATATAACGTAGTCATCACACTATTCCAGAATAATTCTGACTGAGGTATACATATGTGGCAGCAAGTAAGGTTATATATATTACACTACTCTTATTAGATATATATATACCTTCACAGCTGATCTCAGTCAGTACACTAAGTCCCCTATAAATATTTATAACATCCCACTTTACCACAGTGATATCACGAGAAGAAAGAAGACATCAGATTAAGCTGGGAGAACAGGTCCTGGAGCAGGTCGACCACTTAAAATACCTCGGAGCTATTATAGACCGAAAAGAGGCATCAAAGAAGAGTTGGCCACTCGAAAAGCAGCAGCTGGGAGACTTTTTCAGGCCATAAATCGAGGATTCCTCAGCAAGAGAGAAGTTGGTAAGAAAACGAAGATGGCTGTATATCGCTCCACCTATGTCCCAGTCTTGACATATGGATGCGAGTCATGGGCAATGACTACAACCCATAAAAGCCAGATCCAAACCTCAGAAATGAGGTATCTGAGGAAAGTGGTTGAAGTAACAAGAAGAGACATGGTACGCAACCAGACGATACGTCA
This sequence comes from Oreohelix idahoensis, assembly GCA_024509875.1. NCBI lineage: Eukaryota > Metazoa > Mollusca > Gastropoda > Stylommatophora > Oreohelicidae > Oreohelix > Oreohelix idahoensis. The sequence goes on from JAMPIV010001597.1 coordinate 243,279, forward strand.
AGGCCTTAAATCCTACAACCTGCAGACCCAAGTAGAACAGTCCCAATTAAGATGGTTTGGCCATGTCTGCAGAATGGGAGAAGATCGGATACCACAACAAGGATGGGAAACAAACAGCCAAGGATCCAGACCCCGAGGACAACCCAGAGTCCGCTGGGAGGACAACATTAGACAATCTTTGAAGGACCGAGGACTAGAATGGAACCAAGCCAGGAGGAAGACAGCCGATAGGATAGTCTGGCGCTCTCTCTTCCAAACCTCTACACCTCACGGTAGAAGGGGAACGACTAAGTAAGTAAGTAAGTAAGACTAGCACTTATTTCACAGGTTTAAAAAAAAACCGATAAAATAAGATATACACTTGTGGTTTTTAATTAAATTCAATAACCGAGTGGATAATAATAAATCATATCTTTACGCGGGTTAGGATAGATACTGATATTGTGATTAATTGCTTTGTATTTTCTTCCTATAAATCCAGTACGGATCACAACCCAAAACTACCAGCGGCCTAAATCTGAGAAAACGGGTCTAAGTCTACGTCCAATAGACGCAAAACAAACATTGTTATGCAAATAGCGGGTCTTCGAGGTTGAACTTTTTCGGCTCTCTTGTTTTACCCAGAGAGAGAGAGAGAGAGAGAGAGAGAGAGAGAGAGAGAGAAAGTACCAACAAAAGATTATACGAATAATTGTAACTGGACCTATAGCTATCCAAATTTTTGTTTCCATTTTCATGTACATTCAGCCCGCTGTGGCGAAATTATCAAAAATTAACATTTCCTAACTACCGACCACTGTGGTGTGACGAGGATTTCTATCCCAAGAGATTTTCATACCTGACATTCTCTTTAAGTATTGAATTACAAGCTAATGACATGGTGAACACTAGATCTCGTAATTATTTTCCTACCTGGACTAATTGATGTGAAATAAACAGATCCAATTAACAGTAACGAAGTAAGCGTTCCCCAAATAACCGGATTAATCAAACTTGGAGGAGCTGGGGCTTATTTTGCCAAAAACAACCCAACACTGGATTTGCTGTTTGTACCACGGAGATATGTTCCAGATGTTGTTAATCAACAATTAGGTAAGCGCGAATGAATGTGGCCACAGGTTGTCTGAAGCGAGAGAAAGAAGGAATGAATAATTCTTCTGTTGTATAATCATTGTACTCACTTTGTTTTGCCTATCTTTTGTTTTGCTAATACTGTTATTTTCAGAATAGATCAATTAGGAATTCTGCTCTTTACAGTATAGTCAAATTCTATACCATAGTTCTAATCTTCTGACTTTTTGGGGGTTAATTAACTTCTTCTTGTGGGATCTTGTCTCAACAGAGGGAATTGCACTTATGGGGTTTATTTCTTTATGATTTCTGTAACCTATGATTTTTGTCTATTACTATTGATACTAGATGTTGTGAAGTTTTTCTATGGCAAATAATCTTAACATAACACTTAATTACCTGTGTTGGTCAGTGTGGTGGATTTGATGTTAAGAAATGTTGTTATGTACTCTTAGTGTACTGAATGAGGTCAGCTGTGAAGGTCCCTGAATATAACAAATATTATGTTAAGTTTACAGGTACCTTTCTGCTACCACCCCTATGATCTCATTCAGACTTATTCTTTGACTAGAATGTACGATGACTACGTTTGGTGTCTAGGGTTATGAATATGTAGTGTAATGTTGCATTAACCAACTAAAAATATAAACAATTATTTCATTATCCAACACAACACAACAGTACTACGACGATAACATACAAACTACACTTTAAAAGACTATCTTTAGTAAGTCAGTGGTTGAATTTTGGGTAAAAGTTAAATTTTTACAATTTATTGTCCTGATTCTAGTTTGTTTTGAATCAGGACTGACAATCAAAAGTGAAATCAAAAGAATTATTTACATCAATTAAATAACACCATGGATCTTCTGTCCATAATACAAATGTTATTATAGTATAAGTGTGTAGATGTAGTTTTCTAACTTAGGTTAATACTGGTATATAATGGTAGGTTGTTGGTTAACATCACGCACTATTGTTTGTTTTCTTTTCATTTGACACTGGTGGAATTTTTTATATTAATATTCACAGTCTTTATTTTAAACTAGAGGTTGAGCTTCCTGGTGCCGAACAGGCACTTATCTTCGAAGGATAACACCGGTAGATCTGTTCATAGGCTCGCTGGACAATCTGTTTCCCTTCTTGAAAGGCAATGGCATCCAGCATGTGCCCGAAATATGCAAACAGTGTCATGAATCGAACAGTTTCCACGAGCCTGGTACTACATTAATGTCAGTACCAAAAAAACTCACAAATTTCAATGAAATATACACAAGCGAACGATGACTGGCAAACAATTTATGGCACACTTTAGATCTGCCTTGTCCAGACTGCTTTCTATAGGTTTGAAAAGCACCAGCCTGCTCTCATCGCTCCTTGTTCATCAGAACATTTTTTCAAATCGGCAACGAGCAGTCTACGTTTCCGATAATATATATAATGTATGGGCCAATGGGACCATGAACTCATTTATTTTGAATCAAACTTTAAAAAAACAAACTCTCAAACTACTATGTTTACTACTGCAAATATATTTTTAGTTTTAGGTCAACCAATCCTATCTCGCCTTCCTTTAAAGTACCGCCAATCAAATTACAGGTACCTTTTAGTCCTCATTTCCCCAAAAGCTTTTTTCAAAACATGCTATGAAAAAAATAAAGCAGGCATGATTTTTGTTTTCGTCAGTCCGTCTTACAATACATAGTATTTTTGCCAATATCTTGGTTATTTATTGTACTAGTGCGTAACTGACACCATATTATTGCTCAGGAAATCATAAGGCATCCGAATATATAATTTTTATAGCCCTATGTATTATGGTTCATAATTCCATTTTTTTTTCTATGTTAGTCGTTCAAATCTAGAAACTGCCACCTGTTCAATTCTTCTTACAACTATTTTCAAACTAAAAACGAGAATCGTCAGTAGTCCGTTAGAATTACGTCATTTGTTATAAGAGCTAAGGCTGTCTGCGTGACCAAATTGACGAACATATTTTAGTTTTTGTATCGTAATTTGAAAATCGCCCAAGGCTATGTCGCTCGAGTTGGCTTTTTTTTAAAATCAACGCGAGACGGCGTACCCTAGGTTTTGTCTTTCCATTCCCTCCCCTCCTTTTCTTTTATTCTATCACTCTGTCGTCTTGAACTTGCAAAAGTGTTACATTTAATCTCAAGGACGAATTTGAAATGATAGTACCCTTCATTCGGCTATTAGGCTTATCAAAACCCGCATACTGGCTGGCGTGGATAAGAAGACGCTGGACTCAAATTTTATTTTCTATCTTCTTCTTCTTCTTCCTCGTTTGCCCTGAAAAGGACGGTGGTTGCGTTGTGTCCATTTACAACGTAGCTGTGATATCTGCACCTTTCGGTCGACACATCCGACTTCTGCACGGCATTTTTTAGGACCGCGTTTGCCTTCCCATTGCGATCCGTGCTCGCTCAGCCAGCCTGCACTGCTGCAGACTGTTTCCAGGACCACCACGTGGAGGTGGAGCACGGTCTTGACCAGCTCTGGTTCGCTGGTTCTGACGCAGGCAGACAAGCTATGAGTCGCCGACTGCGGTCTATATTTTTGACTTATGCACTATAATATTATTTAATTTAGCTATTGTATTTAGAATACCGTCACAGTCAGCTCGGCCCAATATCCCTACTCCATTAATATAGTTTCACGTTTGTGCGTCAAGTTGTCGTCACTTATCTGTGTGCGTATATGTGATTGGTTCGTGTGTTACCGGGGCCCGAAAGGGGAGCAAGGAATAGTAACACTGTCCCCTGCCAAGCATGTCGTAGAAGGCGACTAAGGAGGGTTGGGCATGGGGCCGGTTACCCCATCCTGTAAAAAAAATTTAAACCACAAAAAACTTCAACAAATATGGACAAGTCAAATAAAGAAAATAAAACACAGCCATCCAAGACAGGGGAAGGTCCTCTCGCGGGGAGGCGTATGATGCAACACAGAGAAAGCCGAAAGGAGTCTGTGTTGCTGACTAACCTTCTTTCTTCTAGGAGAACTTCTAGATTTGGCACCTGGAATGTTCGGACATTGAACGAACAAGGGAAAGTGGCACAAGTAGCAGCAGAAATGAGGGAATACAAAATCGAGGTTCTGGGAATGTGTGAAACAAAGTGGAAGGGGGTAGACAGGAAGAAACTCATCACAGGTGAATTGGTGCTGTCCTCAGGACACGAAGACGAAAGTTCACACCACAGTGAAGGGGTGGCTCTTATGTTGTCTAGAGAAGCACAGAGGGCACTCGTTGAATGGGAAGCTGTGGGACCCAGAATGATAACAGCTATTTTCAAAACAGCTAAAAAGAAAATTCATGTCAATGTCATCCAATGTTATGCACCAACTAATGACAAAGAAGAGTCTGTGAAAGAAGCATTTTATACTAAACTATAGGAAATTATGGATAAAGTAAAAAGAAGAGACATCACAATTTTGATGGGTGACATGAATGCAAAGATAGGTACAGTCAATACTGGATTTGAAGAAGTCATGGGAAAACATGGGCTAGGAGTAATGAATGAAAATGGAGAACTATTCGCAAACTTCTGTGCTTCAAATCAACTGGCTATAGGAGGAAGCATGTTTCCACATAAGAGAATACACAAGGCAACATGGATATCACCAGACCATAGAAAAGAAAATCAGATCGATCATATATGCATAAAGAAGAAGTTTAGATCATCATTGCAGGATGTAAAGGTATATAGAGGAGCAGATGTGGCATCAGATCACCATCTTCTGATAGCCAAAGTAAAAATGAAACTCAAGAGATATGCAACAATGCAAAAATTATAGACAAACAGTTTAATGTAGGACAGCTAAGAAATCAAGAAACAAGAGACAAATTTGCGGTCACAGTATCCAACAAATTCCAAGTGCTCCAACAGTTGGAAGATGTAGAGAATACAGAAGACTATTGGCAGCAGGTCAAAACGGTATGGAAGGAGACATGTGAAGAAATACTGGGGAAAAGGGAAAGACAACAAAAAGCAGGATAACAACAGAAACCATCAATAAGATAAAAGATAGAAAAAACAAGAAAGCAGAGTTAAACACAAGCAAAACCAGAAGTTCCAAAGCCAAGGCTCAAGAAGTGTACACAGAAGCAAACAAAGAAGTAAAAAGAAGTATCAAAAGAGACAAGAGGAAGTATATTGAGGAGTTGGCAAGAGAGGCAGAAGATGCTGCAGCCAAAGGAAATATGAGAGAACTGTATAGCAGCACAAAGAAGCTAACAGGGAAATACAAGCAAACAAGTTGCCTCATAAAAGATAAGAATGGGAAACTGCTCAGCAATATACAAGAGCAAATGAAGAGGTGGACAGAATATTTTGGGGACCTTCTCAATAGACCAGCTCCACAAAAACCCGCCGGACATCCAGCCAGCAGAAGAAGAGCTACAAATTAACGGTGAAAGACCAACGAAGGAAGAAATAAAGAAAGCCATAAAGCTTCTAAGAGATGGAAAAGCGTCTGGACCTGATAGCATTCCAGCAGAGGCCATCAAAGCAGATATCGATACGGCTACAGAAATGTTATATAAATTACTTGGTAAAGTCTGGGAAAAAGAAGAGATACCAGCAGAATGGAAGGAAGGATATCTGGTTAAGTTGCCTAAGAAGGGAAATCTACAAGAGTGCACAAATTATAGAGGAATAATGTTACTATCAGTGCCAGGAAAGGTATTGAACAGGATTATCCTTGAGAGATTAAAGGAGTCCATAGACAAGAAATTGAGAGATGAACAAGCAGGTTTTCGACAAAACAGATCATGTACAGACCAGATAGCCACTTTGAGAATAATAGTTGAACAAAGTCTGGAATGGAATTCACCACTATACATCGGATTTGTGGACTACGAAAAAGCATTTGACAGTGTGGACAGAGAATCACTTTGGAAATTGATGAGGCATTATGGAGTTCCCCTGAAAATCATTAATTTAATAAAGAAAACCTATGAAGACATGACGTGCAGAGTTCTTCATGAAGGACAGCTTACAGAACCATTTGGGATAAGAACAGGAGTGCGACAGGGATGCCTCTTGTCTCCATTTCTTTTCTTGCTGGCAATAGATTGGGTTATGAGATCATCGACAACACACAACAGAAATGGAATCCAGTGGACTCTGACTAAGCAGTTGGATGATCTGGATTTTGCTGATGATTTGGCTCTCCTGTCCCATAACCGTAATCAGATGCAGGACAAATTGAAAACACTCGATGAGAGGTCACAGCAATTGGGTCTGAAAATACACAGGGAAAAGACAAAAATAATGCGAATAAATGCAGGTAATGAAAACAGGGTTGAACTTGAAGAAACGCCAATACAAGATGTAGAATCATACACATATCTTGGCAGTAATATAGACAAAGTTGGAGGGACAGACAGCGATATCAAAATAAGAATACAAAAAGCAAGAGGAGCTTTCATTGCATTGGGAAATATATGGAGATCAAGAGAAATAGGATCCAACACGAAAATAAGAATCTTCAACTCAAATGTGAAGTCGGTCCTATTGTATGGCTCGGAGACATGGAGAACAACAAAGACAACAACCAAAAAGCTACAGACTTTCATAAATGGGTGCTTGCGTAGAATAGAGGGATTAAAATGGTATGACAAGGTTACCAATGTGGAACTGATGACAAGAACTGGACAAGTGCCAGTGGAACAAGAGATGAGAAGAAGACGATGGCGATGGATAGGACACACACTGAGGAAACCTGTTGATAGCATTACAAGGCAGTCCTTGTTCTGGAACCCCCAGGGCAAGAGAGGCAGAGGAAGACCAAGAAGTACATGGAGAAGAGAGTTGGAAACAGAGGGGAAAATGATGAGGAGAACATGGAAAGAACTTGAGATGATGGCACGTGACAGGAGGACTTGGCATGTGTTTGTTGAAGGCCTATGCTCCTTTGGGAGTGGAGGGTTATGAATGAATGAATGAATATGTGATTGGTTATAGTGTATATGTTAATATATACAGAAAGGTAAACTGTCTGATAAGCAAATTTCATTCGTAGAGATAGGCTGGACTAGAGTATCTTCTCAATCCAGGGACAGACTCTACCTTTTTCACTATTTCACTCGTGAAATCTATTTCTTTACCTTATCTCTCACTGAGTTACCACCTTTTTCAGTTCTATTCAGATGGGACAAGAATCTACCTTAATCACCTATCAAAAATCTACGACACAGATAAAGCAGCCAGTAGCCATCACGCCTAGTGGCGTGTTGTAGAGCAGCAACAAACTGTCCCCACTTTGCTCGGTCGGTTGCTATCCTTCGTGCCGTGCCCCAACTCTGGTACATCTCAGCTTCCACTGTTTTCCGCCATGTTGCCTGTGGTCTGCCTCTCTTTCATCGTACTTCTGATCCATAGGTCCATAGCATATCAGTTCTGGTGATGGTGTCAGAGTCCATTCTGAAGACATGTTCAACCCAGCTTCAGCGTCTGCCTGCAATGATGGTGTGCATACCTTTTTGACTGCACCATGTAAGCAGTTCCTGGTTGGAGATGGAATTCAGCCAAAAAATTGGAAGAATTTTCCTTAGGCAGGTCGTGTGGAATGAGGATAACTTGGACATTTCCTTTTCTGTTACTCTCCAACACCTCGCGCCATACAAAAGTACAGAAAGTACGCAGCTCTCGTATAATCTTAATTTAGTGTTTATGCTGAAGTACTCATTGACAGCTGGGTATACTGACGCGTAACGCCACTGTGTTTCCAACCCAGTACCTTGGCTGCGAGTGGTAGCGCTCTAACCAGTCTTCCAATCGGACGCTCTGATAAATACTAGTCGAGGAAGTTGAGGGGAACTGCGGTAAGACGTGGAGTACAATGGATGGGTTTGAAAAAAAATCGAATCGAAAAAAGGTGATTCGTCTTACGAGGACAAAAGACAAAGAAAATAGTCTTTGTATTTTGTCCTCGTAAGACGAATCACCTTTTTCGATTTTTTTTTCAAACCCATCCATTGATAAATACTAGGTATTGAAAAAAGGACTTATATACCCGCTTGCATAATGAAGCCATGAAAAGGATTTGTTCTAGAAAAGGACTGCAAGTTACGTCGTCGCGGAGTCCTAGAAAACGAGCAAACCCCAAGTGTGAACCATTTATGTTCAGAACTAGTATATGCCTGAGACAGATCTCCAACTTTACGAGAGAAATAGATGTTGTTAAATTAGCATGAACGAAGAAGAATGAGAAGAATTCACGTATGATACTTGTGAAATATCGGATGTATAAACAAACAGCTAAAAATAACCAATACAGCCTCATGCTTCAGACAAATCGATACTCCAAATCCTCACACGGCACCAGAAATCCACGTGTTTGCGCTTATAAATATCTTTTAGCTCCGTTGCGTATTTAAAACTTGTTTAACCAAAGCCGTAGGATCTTCCCACTTCTATTTTTAGCTCATAACGAGCGCTTGTACTCCCAGCTTAGGTAAACAAATGGGGGGAAACTAATTGAGACAGTCCATTGACGTACGCGCCTAGGTGGGTCTGCGTCAGACAGCTTGGGTTCTTGACGCACAGCGCCAAGCCGTGGACACGTTTGTGTTATGAAGGGAAACTCGATGACAACATAGGTCGGAGTTTAAACAGCCTAGGTAGTTATTTGTGACTATTTGTGGAGAGTGTGCTTTGCCGATGCCTGGCTACACAAACAAATTAATGTATGCCATTATACAAGCCGGTTTTTTTGTACAATAAATTTTTTTTAGTCCAATTTAGGATACATTTTTATGGTAAAACATTATCGGGATATATAATCTTTGGTGCAAAAATTTGTTGTCCGTTGTCAACATTCCTCTTCGCTTAATGTCTGATTTACAAGGTGGTAAACAGGTTCTGGGATACTGCAGTAGAGGAGTGAATCTGAAGTGTTAGAAACGAGAAACCGTCCAACCTAATTAGGAAACCATCTTTTTTCTGATCATGTGAGATTGACCAGTTCCCTCTCCTCGTAGCACTGGCCTTCTTTGCCTACTTCCCCTAACTCACTCTAGCAGACTCATTTACAAGCTGGGTAGACTCGGTCGTCAATATAGACGGGCTACAGCCAGGCACTAGCGACTAACGAGAAACCCTGACGTGCAATAATGAAAAAGCAGTTCTCTAACCACGATTTCGAGCCAATGCGGAACGCTTGTTTTGTCTTGAAAGGATTTTTATTAGAAAAAAAAAATTATGTCCGCAAAATCCTTTTGTGTTGCATATTAATATAGGTCGCGTTCCAGGGTCCACCATTCCTCTCATTCCTACAGCGTTTGCTTCCCTAATATGTCTTCTTCGGTTTAGTTTTCCAGGACGTCGTGTTGAAATATATGTATTCACAGAAGAGCTAGAGGAGTGGTTATCACTTGATCATGTACTGGTTGGTTACTCAGTGATAGTAATTTCAGCAAGTGACAGTTTCTAGTTTGGGATTGGTATAGATGAGCGTATTTCTATGTTCTTCTCTTCATGGTTGTGGGTTGGGTTATCTCCTTTGAAGTTAGATGTATCTGACCAGTCCTTTTATCGGTTTTTTTGCCACAGTTACACATTATACAGTAAGTACCTATAATTCCCATATAGGGATCTGAGCGTAATTGGTGTCGAGAGTCTCCGGAGAGTCTAATAACTGTCTTGTTTGTTTTTGTTCTGTTGTCTCCTAGTCTTCGTCTTCTTCTGGTAATTTTCTCACACGTGCGCCTCCTAAACCTTAGTGCTTCGCGTCCCGTGTGTCATGTGTCTGTGTGTATTCATTTTATTTATCTTTACTATTGCTTAGTTGAATAAGATGGTATCCCTGAATCTCTGTTGTGAATGTTTAATGTACCCATTCGATACATTACACTCATTTCTCCACCTACACGCACGCAATAGCTCATCCAGCGGATGCACGCTTGCTCTCCCGGGTGCGCGCCGAAGACCCCACTGTCCTACGCAAATCAGCCCCATACTAAATCATACATTATATACGACTATCGGAATATATAAGACTCGTGCACTCACTCGAGTTTTGGCGGTTGCTAGTCCTCGTCGCTCCACGCTCCCTGACATGTCCCCGCTGCATCTGATAGCCTCTCCTCCCTGCCTAGTCCCATCATAAACTCCTCATCTCCGATGTCAGTACCAGCCACCTCAACATGCTACTGGATGTCACCATTGATGCCTAACCCCTTGCTCGACCTCCGGGTGCGTCCTGTAGCTAGTTACCTATCCACCGCCAAATGAAGAAAAAATTACTACTGGCGATCAACTCGTGGACCTCCGCGTTTTGCCCTCCTGCACTGCTCCGCTGACCTGCCCACGTGGGTGTACTCGGTGAAGGTGATTGCTGTAGCATAATAATACTATCAAAATTGCTACAAGGAAACATACCGTCGACTACTCTCTGCGAGTTGCTGGCTGCCTACGCAGGTGGACAACACACCCCTGTATTTTATATTGTTCCTCATGCCCCTCCGCTGCCGGGTATCATAAATCTTCGATGCCCCACTGCATCGCCCCTGTTGAAAACGGGGAGGTTATTTTTATTTGTTTCCTCATTATCCACGCTAAGAATCTATTTCTCACTGATTCTTTACTGCTTCTACATTAGTCCTCCTCATCTATAATTTACTTCAACTTAGTCGTTCCACTTCTAAACGCAAGTGATCAAGGTGTAGAGTGTTTGGGAAGTAGTGAGCTCCAGGCTATTTCTATCAGCTTGTCCTAGTCTTCCTGGATCCCTGGTTCACATTTCTAGTCCTCCGGTCACACCTTCAATAGATTGTCTAATCTATGTGTTGTCCCCTCCCAGCGGACCTGCTGGGTTCGTACATCTGGGGTCGTCCTGGAATGGTCTGGATCCCATTGGGCTCTCTTGTTTTCCCGTGCCTGTGTCGTGGTAGCCGATTCTGTCTCCCATTCCCTTGTTGCAGTATTGGCCACCAAAACCATCCTTTCAAGTTGGGACTGTTCTAACTTGGGGTCTGCAGCGGTGGGAATTTTAACGGCCTTGACGTATCGTCTGGTTTGCGGACCATGTGCTGTCTTCTTGTTACTTCAACCACCTTCCTCAGATACCTCCTCATTTCTGAGGTTTTGAGAATCTGGCTTTTTGTGGGTTGTAGTCATTGTATTGCCCATGACTCCCGCATACCATCTAATGTCAGAAGACACTGGGACTCATAAAATAGGTGCGAGCGGTATGTACAGCCATCTTCGTTTTCTTACCAAACCTCTCTTTCTCCTTTCTTGCTGAAGGAATCCTCGATTTATGGGCCTGATAAAGTAAAAGTCTTTTAGTCTACCCTGCCGCTGCTTTTCGAGTGGCCAACTCTCTTCTTCTTTGATGCCCCCTTTCGCGTCTATAATAGCTCCGAGATATTTAAAGATGTGGTCGACCTGCTCCAGGACCTGTTCTACTACCAACTTACATCTGATGTTTTTCTTTCTTCTCGTGGATATACTATCACCATGGTTTTTTGTTTTAGAGCTGCTTATGACCATCCCCTCTTCATTCTCCAGCTCTTCCGAATCAGTTACTTGCAGAATGGTCACAGTGTTGGATGCATGGAGATGTGCTCTCTGATTTAGCAATAACTCAGAGTACAACATCATCAGCAAATGCTAAGCCCTCTCTGAAATACAGACACTGTCTCATCTTCCCGCCTACACACCTTATCCCACTAGAATAATTTGCTCTATTGCCCGTTCTCGCCTCCTTACATGCCACTTGATGACTTCCAGACTGCCTCCCCCATGAGACGCTATGATAAAAGATGAACGCCCCCCCCGGTACACGTGGATAACGCCTTGTCTTACACCAGTGGTGTCGTACGTTCTGAAATCTCTTCTGAATGACTCTCCTTCTAGTTTGCTGTCACTCTCAACCAATATTTTTCTCGCATCAGACTTGTAGCAGCTAGCTTCTGATTATAGACATGAATCAGAGGTGCGCTGGACATGTTCTTCCTTTGCCAATACTGTCCACAAAGTTTTGAGAGCTTCACAGGGGTTCTCTCCCCTGTCAATACGCCTTTTTCCTGATCTAACTGTAATACAAAAGACTGCGTCATCTCACTTCCATTGTACTACTAGGGCCCTTTCTGCACTCGCTGCCTGAGTGTGAAGATTATAGGATATTGAGTAAAAACTTATCGGTTTTGCTCCGGAAATGCCTCCTGCAATGGGCTTCATACCATTTTGTGGCTCCATGCTAGGCGCAATTCGGAAAGATTCTCCTGATCTAGGAATTCTAGAGTATAGAGTTTACCAGGGACACTTGTTCTCTATATACCAGATCTATTGCAGATCCCCCCCCCCCCCCCCCCCATTTTGAGTTTATCATATACCATATCTATTTCTCTGATTCTTTATTTCTTATTTGTTCTCATATACCAGATCTATTTCTCTGATTCTTTATTTCTTATTTGTTCTCATATACCAGATCTATTTCTCTGATTCTTTATTTCTTTCTTTCTTCCGAAACCAAGGGTTTGAGTTTTCACTCCTTTACCCTTGCTGCAATTTGGGGATGTGATTTTGTATAAGTTATAAACGAGAGGGGGGAGAAAAAAGTACAATGTACATTGTAAGTAATACGCATTCAAATGTTTTCGTAGCTGTGATTTCTGTAACAATGTTTTAAACTAAGGCTGCACCGAACAGTGGTTTTTACTATTCGACCGAATGTGAAGAGGCCTTTAACTATTCGGCCGAATACAAATACAAATAGTGAGTGAATGTTCGGCATAAAAAGTTGTGTTCAATAGGTCTACTTACATTTTATTAATCATACAGCGTTATAAAAAAAATTGGGCATATATCTTGGAACTATTTAATGCTACTAACTAGCCATTAATCAGTTTTTTTTTTTTTTATAATTGCTGCATGAAACATGAATTGGCTTAAAAACAAAACAAAACAAGTCTCTCAACATTCTCTGCCAAAAGACAACATCTGTTATCTGAAAACGTGTTGTCGGCAAGTGCTGGACAGAAATGTACTATTTGTATTTGATGGCATCGTACGATTCGACCGAATGCGAATAGTTCATTGAATGCACTATTCGGCACCGAATCTAAAACGAATCGAATATTCGGTGCAGCCCGAGTTTTAACACAATGAGGTTGCCATTCTTCTTATCACATATGTGAAAGAGCCAACAGTCGTCCTGTTCCTTCTAAACCTCAACAGAGAATCTAGTTTAACAAGCTGGCACAAGAAAAGGATAACAGAAATAAGTGAGAACCAGGGCTGTGAAATCGGAGTCGCGGAATCTGTCTTTTTTTTCTTTTTTTTAGAATCGATGTCGATTAAAAAAACATGTCCTGGGTCCGACTCCGAATTTTACGAGACTTAAGTCCAGGCTGATCCTTTTTTTTTTTTTAAGGAACCGGAACCAATTAAATTTTTGTTTTAAATTATATTTTAAAAGAATGGTTAACAATATAACAGAGCCGCGGTAGCTCAGTGGTTAGTGCACTGGGTTCCTATCTCGGTGGTCCATGGATCGACCCCAGTTGAGATCGAGCGTTTTCATTGTTTTTAATAAGAAAACCGCACAATAGGGCCTTCACTGGGTCGTGACACAGCAACACAGAGAATTATGGCTAACCAGTAGCCTACTCTGGGGAAACGTACAAAGGGCGGCCGGGCATGATAGGCATGATGCTGACCCACAACACCCCCTTAGTTGTGCCGAGAGGTCTGAAAAATAAGGGCAACTAACACCAGTTATTCCCAATATTGCCTCTATGGGCGTGTAACGGTGAGGAATAATCCTTATACCTATAAAATCATAATATACATAAAAAAATTTCTTATTCACTCTGTTCACGTGTTTCTGTTTACAAGGTCTCACACATATACTCTATTACTCTCCATATAAATGCATAATTTTGATTCCCATATGACCAGTCTAACAAAAATGTCAAAAGAAAACTGTAGTTCGAGGGAGATGGGAAGTTTGCGTCAGACTTCTACACAATTTACAGGACAGTTTTAAGGCGGAATTCAATTTTTTTAGGTCGTGACTCCTCATTCGACCCTGTGATGTAAAAGAACTACACAGCTATGACAGGTTGTGTCCGTGATTTACCTTTCGGACCTTTGTGGGAACCGCATTTTTCTTTTATCGATGACTAATGGACAACATTACGTAAAACCAACTATTTTTGGTTTTTAATAATAACTTGGTCTGTACGTGTCTAGCCTCAGAGAATGTATTACTGTAAGACTGGGGGGCCCTTAACCTTTTTGACCCCACACCTCCCCGCCCTGTCCCAAATTAATCAGTGAATCAGTCAAAGGATAAATTGCTGTTACTCACCATCATCATCACAAGAAAATCACATAACTTCCCCATAATCGTCATCATAGGTCATGTAACATATTCTAATCCACATATAAACATAGATGATTAGGTAAAATATAAGCCTAACCAAAATAAAAATTTAATAAAGAGAAGAGCAATGGTAGAACTTTAAAAAGACAGTGCTAGTCCCTCTCTATAGAGATCTGTCACTTTCGAAACTCGCCCCTTTGTTATAGTAGCTGCTATCGGTCTGCATCTATTGTAACGCTTTTCCACACTGCTTGATCAGTCATCATATTGCTTACTTACTGTTATTCATAAACCCGCCCTTCTTCCAAAGTATACTGTGTGCTTGTATTTTCTTGGATAAAAGCATTGAGGGACGTGTATGCGTATGCGTAATGTCCTAAATTAACCCACAACTAAGTAATTATTCTGGCGTTACAAAAAAACGAACGAAACAGAATTGAGCTAATAGGGTATAAAAAGAGGAAGGAGAGAGGCAGAAAGACGCGAATCACTAAACCCGCTTCGCGCGATACACAATTACTACCATCACGCGTGTAAGTCTACATGCACTAATTTTTTTTCAGACGGACAGTGATAAAATACACTACCCTTTCCCAGAGGTAGGTTTATAAATCATAACAGACTCTTATTAGAAAAGACAACATTATATGGGTTTACGTTTGAACACATAACAGTACCCAGACAGCACATCTTCTAAACAGGAGATAGAAGAAATTGCATATTTTGAACGCAGCCACGTAGCTCCTTTAAATTAGTATTTTTGGGTTCCTTAGGGTTTGCTGACAAATAATATGTAAAACGTTACGCAAATAGTCCAGGAATTAATAAATTATACCCAAAATAAAATATTGGGGGTGCCTGACAGCATAAAATCATTTCTGCTCATAAAATTTTTTTTATAACGTGTTTGAAAAAACCTTACGTTACATAAATAGCCTACCATGTAAACTCCAAATTGATTGGAGCGCAACAAATGAAAGCCTAACCACGATTGGTCGGGCTATAAATACTATCTTGGTTGTTAGGGGAGACGGGAAAAGATAACATTTTTTCAAACACTTGTCGAAACGTGGCTCATTGGCCAGTCTCGCTGATATACACACTTGGGAGCGTTCGTTCGAGACCACTAATTCAAATAAGCTTGATAAAGCGACAGTACGTTGAAGCCAGCTCACATTTTTGCTAAAATAAAAGCCTGGAACATAGGCAGAACGGAATTTGTGCCAGTTTGTGCCAGAATTCATTGCTAATCAACGTATCTGTGTTTATTTCCATGAAATTGTGGTAAGCTGGTTTTTTGAGTGTTACAGTTTGCAAACCATTCAGTATCTCTTTAATGATAAAATTTGAATGACACTGTGAGTAGTGAATTGTTGATTTATGCCCTGTTATATATATGTGTTACGGGGGGGGGGGGGGGGGGGGGGTTTCAGTGGGGGGCTAAGGGTGGGGGGGGTAAGCGGAGTGGTATTGTGGGAAAACGTTAGGTAAAAAGCCATAATGCTAACAGCCTGAGAACAGAGGGTGTCGGAGAGAGAGAGAAGTAAACGGCATGGAATGGGCCAACAAATAGTACACTGACTTGAGCACCTGGATGATGGAAACTAGAAAGAAAGAAATAATGTGGAAGTGCAGATCGGCTGGCAGAGTGGCGTAGAGTAACGTTAGTAGTTGTCCATTAAGATTAAGGGTAATACTGGAATAAAAGGATTTTCAAAATAGTAGTAGTAAGTAGCTAGACTGTTGGCCTAGATTACGCTCATGAGCCGAGTCAATAGAAGATTTGTTAATGTACTGTGATCAGTGTGTAAAGTAAACTATAAAAAAGAAATTATCAAATTAGTTACATGAATGTAAGCCTAAAGGTACATCGCCTTGCCTTTGGGCTGATTTTCAGTGTAAAAGAGTATAGTGATGTATAATATAGATTTGTACTCAGGTGATGGTCATCTTCTTGTTTTAGGGATGACAGTTAGGTCTTGATGGTTACTGAGCAGTCAACCTGGTTCAGTGATTTGCTGAATCCAGTTTTGTCGAGTAGGACAGCTTTTAGGCTACCTTCCGTGGTCACTTTTTAGCTAAATCACAGTGAGTTGTTTGTCTCCTGAGCCACAGAGGAGAATTCGAGCAGAGGAGAGCAGAAGCAGAGGAGAATTAGAGATGGAGAAAGTCCTTCAGTAGAGTCCTCCTTCCTGCACGCCATTCACGCCAGCCCAGAGGATGTAAAAGTATACCAGAATAAGTCCTATCTCTACTGCCGCCACAATAAGGCTAGAATTAATTGGTCAGAAGGAGTTGGCCAGCTGATGAGCTGCTCAACACATTATGTGTCCCCTCATCAGTGAAATTAACTTTATTAAAAAAATAACATTCAGAGGGGGAAATTTACTTTGTCTTAAAAAATCAGGGGGAACTGTGAACATCTATCAATATATGGTCCCTAAAGACACAAAATTTTGAAGTCATATTGAAGTCATGATGACAAATACCAACAGAGCTTGAACAGAACAAAACCAGTATTACCTCATTTTACTACTACACAACTGACACACATAGAACATTTGTAATAATATATGTCACTACAATATTCATATTAAATACATTCTGTACATAACTTGTAATTTAAATTGATTGTGATTCCTGGTTCCCTTGTAGTTGAATCAGGACACATATTCATTCATGCCAGTAATGAATACATATTGTTATTTGAAACTTTACTAGTGACTTCTTTAAGATATTCTCATAGAGTGTTATATGTATGTGAGTGTCACAGTGTTGTTAAGAGTAGTGGATTAAATTAAATTGTTTATCTGTCTGTTGTTGTGACTTACACTTCACCATACACATACCCTAGACACATAACGTAGCATCACACTATTCCAGAATAATTCTGACTGAGATATATAGATATGTGGTAGCAAGTAAGGTTATCTATAATACACTACTCTTAATAGATATAGATACCTTCACAGCTGATCTCAGTCAGTACACTAAGTTCCCTATTAAACATATTTATAACATTCCCACTTCACCAACTAACATTATTGGGGGTCTTCTCGCTCTTTCTGGGATTTTTGAATCATTTAACTATTAAATAAATCTATTTGGGTGGGGTAATGCTTTCACTTCAGGGAATTATTATAAGATTAATTTAAAAGGTATCCTAGGGAAGGAACTTACAAATAAAGGTTGATCCTGAGCTCACCGGTGCGCCTTGTGTTTGTCTGGCCATTAGACTGTTAGGAGATAGAAAATTGTTTGGTTAGACATTGTGAAAATTTAACGATTGTATTAATTTACCTCTGACAATAGACAAATGGGCGGACCTGGCCAAAAAACCCAAAAGATTTCGATCTGCTTTGCGGTCACAGACTGCAAAAAAGAGTTTAGTAAGGATTAGATTGGATGGGCAAGTTTATGGTTGCCTATGTCCACTAGACGGAGATGTGACAAACTATTTATTGAACGCGGAGAAAGTGGAACGATCTAAGAAAAAGTTTTGAAAGCCGAAAGATAGAAAGTTATGATGGCTGGTGAGAAAGTGGAAAGTTTAAAGAAGTTACAATTGAAGCTGATGGCTGAGACTAAGAAGTTGCAAGATTGAGAGCTGAGGACATAGAGACTATAGGAAGATATGAGCAGATTGACAGGCAAAGAGGCTTAAATGCAGATTTAGATGGCTGACTAATCGAGGGAAAATCAGGAGCAGAAAGTCAAAGAACTAGATCTCTGCTGCAGTCAAGAAGATAGAGAAGACTTAGACTTGCAAAGAGAATGGAAATTGAGGCTGCAGAATCAACAGGAAGAGCAGAAAGACTGGAGGTAAAAAAGATTACAAAGAGCGGAACATTGAGTTACGACTAAGGGAGTATTTGTTTTGAGTTTCAAGGCCCGATGCTCCTGAAACTAAAACTGGTGCCCTGTAGTCCCTATTTTGCCTCTGATGCAGCACGAGATTACTCAGGGAGCCACAAACCTCAGCTTTATGAACTTTCATTTATTCTAAGGAATACATCATTTTTAGAGTTGAGAAAGACGATGATATTAAGAGAGCTCAATAATCCTAAATATGGATATTGAACTATTAGCTACCACGTTATGGGTTAGCAAGTCTAGAGGAGAGAAAGGTGGAGCTTAAAGTTATCTCAGGGACTTCGTGGGGCAGCTTATGAAAGTTTTTGCAAAAATGAGCAGAGGTGATCAGGAAAATTAATGACATGCTAAAGCAGGCTCTTATTTTTTTTTTGTTAAGGTAAATGAAAAAGAATGCAGATATTTTATAGGAAAAAAATTTAGTGAATGCTAAACTACTGTCAGGTGGGAAACCTTATCAACCCAGTTCTCTAGTGCACGGAATAGAGACCCATACTTAGGAGAGAAATGGACTTCTCTGGGGAGGGGGAAAACGCCCAAGATTCTTTCAAGGAGGAAAAATGGTCCCTTATAGAAGCATACTAAGAGAGTACCCATCAAGTGCATATCCAGCACCTGTCAGAGAAAGTTTTTCTCATATGTAACAAGGTGCAGACGTGAGAGGCTGGGTGAGTGTTGACTAAATAAGATGTTTGCCCCTGAAGGAAGGTATCAAGCAGCTCAAGCTAGTGAGGGTAACAGCCGTATAATAAAAAGAAACAAGGTTGACTGACAAACTTTTAGTGGCACCCAACAGAACTTTAATAAATTTTTGATACCTAGGGATCAAAAAATAAGGTGGCCTGACGGTGGTATGACCACCAATTTTGATAGGCACTAGCGGTACATGACTTTTAATAAAAATAAATTCGCCAACAATTTCACTGATGAATCCCAGGAAAAATATAATCCGAAGTAAAATCTTTCAACACAAGGAAAAAGGTTGGTGTAAGAATTTTGTCAAGAATGGACAATCATGACACTGACCGTTTGTGCAGAAGAGGAAAGCCCTGTGTATATGGCCATTTTTGTCCTAACCCTTCAGGTCACGGTTCGACCGTCAAAAGACAGCGAGCGGAGGATATTATGGTACGATACCACTCCAGAAGAGTATGGATTAGAAAGTAATGCACAGGCTGGGAGTAAATTAAAACACTCAAGCCTTGTTTCAAAAAAATTGTGTCGAACATTGTCATACAGGACAAACTCCAGGCAAGGGATGATTTTTACATGAAAAACAAGTTGATTTGTATTAGAGGTAAAGTACATGCCGAGCTAGGAATCCAAATGGTCACGGACAGCGTGCGTTCTTCCAACAAAGATATAAGGATCAGACCTTACAATAATGGAGCCTCTACATTGTTGAAACCAGACAATGGGGGACCGATATGAGAAGATATCGGTAGCCATCATATTCAAAAGGTGGCTCACAATTATTATATTGGCCCACGGAGGCAAGCAAGATGGTGTAGGGGGGGGGACATTATGAGAACTTTGTAGGAAAGGTACTGTAAGCTACGTAATAGGCTCACATGGAGGGAACACCCACAATGATGGTATCCAGCATGGATATGGCCGTTTCAGGACCGTGGGACACGTCGCCCTGGGAGCGGCTAAAATCAGGCCTGACCTGAACAATTAAAAGGAAAAAATAGATTTATGATAAATGTATAAGGTTTAAAAAATGTTGAATGGGAAAGCCCCCTTTTCACGATTGAACAAGCTTCACTTAAACTGTTTTATATGCCGAATGGCCGACTATGCGGCAGAGTGCAAATAAAGATGTCTTAACATGTTTAATTCCCTCAGGTTTATATAGCCTGATATAAAATCCCTGATCAATCGGACTTAAACAAAACTTGAGTACAGGAAATGAAGTGTGTGTTAGGGACGGAAGAATAAATCTCGCATCATCAAGAATTTTTAGTTTTACAGATAGTGGAGCAGGAAAGCCCCCAAAAAGTTCTAAAAAATTATGGTAGACGAGGTCGCGTTTTGTATTTGAATGAAAATTCTGGGAAAAAAAATCATTCATCACTATAAAAGCTTACTCATAGTGGAAAGAGAACCATTACCCGGTAGCTTATGGATCAGGAATAGTCTCAGAATAGGTCCGGTAACAACAATTAAAAGAGTGTCACACTATGTGAACTCACTTTGTTAAAAGAACGGTGCCGACTGCGATGCCACAAAGGCAGAGGAGAAAACATTACATCTTTCATACCAATATGGTTGAATGATAGCCTGACCACGTAAATGAATAAAGGTTGAGAAAACGGGTTGGCATAGAGGAAACTTGCCAAATGAAAATTTGAAAGAAGAGCCAGGGGAAGAAACATGCTCCTGCTGCCTATTATATTTAAAAGGAAGGCGAGAAGACAGAAATTTGGCTTGCCAATATTCTGGAGCTGAGGTAGAAGAATATGGTAAGATAAAAATTTTTTGCCGCGGTAAGTGAGAGTCAGATATGCATAAGTTACAAATTGGAATCGGCAAAGGCGTCCCATTTACAGTTGCTAGGAGAAAGGTGTCTAGAAACAAATTATAATAATAGATAGATAAAGAATGGGGAAAGAAAAAATCTATCATGTGAATCTCCTGAAGACTGTAAAAATTTGGAAAGAGAACATCAGGAAGCTGAGACACATCTTTGATTTGACCTCTTGTCCATCGCCATGGAGATGAAAAAAGGAACCACTTTCATCATTTGACTATGCATGACCATTTACACCCACTTGTGATAGACAGCAGCACAGGTATGAAAAAATCAGTACACATGTAACGATAAAACTCAGATCAAATGGACTTAAGAATAGACGTGCATTGCTCAACAGGTTAGTCTACAAACTATCTTCATTATCAGAGTAGTGTCTTGTTAAAATCGACGCGACCGGGGCATTACAAATAGTTAATTTGGTAATATGATATATTGAAGTAACTGATAGAAAACTTCCAACAGTAAGTCTGTATGAAAGACCATATTCGATAATTCCGCGTTTGCTAAAGGAAAAAAAAAGCCCCTAATTCTAATTGGATAAAAAAAAAAGTAAGAGATATTCGACTATCAAAGTTTCGACAAGGAAGAGGAAATTTATTTCGACACAGTGTTGTTCTTGTATAGTTCATAGGTGTTCTGTCATACTTGGTATTATTAAAGGGAAGCCCTCTAGGGAGAACATAACAGGACTCTTATCGTTAGATTTACAGCGGAGATATAGGGAAATGCTATTTAACAGATAAGGACTCTAGGTGGGTATACCATTTGCCGGAATACAAGTCTTCATTCTGTTTAGATCTCCAGGTATCAATATAATAAAAAAAGCTAGTGGAAAAGGCATATGATTGTCGAAAAGTGGACATACTGTAAGTAAAGGATAGCTAATCAATTCCTGTAAATGCCTGAGCATAGGTCATAGACCATACCTTCTGCTGTATGGAGTAAAAGTTTATTCATAAGATGAACACTATGGAACATGTTTACAATAGAAAATAAGAGAGCCCATTTGGGACAAGATTCCGTAAGATAAGAATGCCACCTAGTGTCTTTTCTCTAGAATGATGAAAGGGAAAAATTAGTGTGATACTCTGAACAATAAAGTGATCTCCTGTATATACAAATTTTATGGATGTCCCATTTAGTCTCAAAATTATCAAGCACACATGAAACATTTGAGGATAGTTTTTAGGACACATTAAATAATGACTGTTCTATAATGGATGTAATTTTTTTGATTGCATAGATTGTTTGTATTGATTTTTTTAAGCGGAGTGAATTCGAATTTTTAGGGGGCTCATGATTGCGCACACAAATTTAAGTAGACAGCCATGGAGGGAATACGCCGAAGATACCAAATTGTTGCGTTGGATGAAACAGAATTGGCAGATGAGGCAGAATTAGTTTGTGTGGGGTCGATTTTGGGACACTAGAAGTTTCATCAGGAAACAATGAAGACCCCTGAACCCAAAGAAGGTGGTAGTAGGAAACATAACGGGGGACAAATCGTATGTAGAAGCACCCGAGAGGATCCAGGAAAAAACTGGAGAATGGAAGGAACACCGTGAGAATCCTTGTTGAATATTCGTAGATCATTACTATGTGGTTGGGGTTCTATCCTGCTACCAGCAAGGAAGGTATAGATATCAAGAGTTAACTCTTTAATACTTCCAATGTGATGTTGCACACTTTAACGGAATTGGACACGTGTATAGGAACGCATTTCCAGATCGCAATTACATTGACTCATGGGATGATGAAGTGAAATATGACACTTTTAGCCTTAAGAATTGGAAGATGATAGGTTAAAGATCAAGAACATAGTAAACCCTATTTTAAAGAAGTAGTTAAAGCCTACGCATGAGTTGAGTTTGAATTTATAGAATTCATTAGTATAAACTGTGTGGACTTTTGTGATAATGATTGGTACTGCAGAATGTGATTAATGTAATAGAAAGTTGTAAGGATGTATGAATGAGGGACTCGGATTAAAAGTATGCAATAAAAAATATGGGGCTTAGGATGCGCGCAACTTTACTAAGATGGTCAGGGATGATGCAGTTGAGGCTTATGTGGGGAATGGATAAAGCCCTTAGTGGGAACTTGGTAATGCTGTATGAGCGTGAAGTAGGTTAGTAATAAAGCTGTGAGAATAATCAATCTACTTCCAACTAGCGAAAAAAAGAAAGTCTTACTGCTATGTAATATTGGCTCAATGACATAAAGACAATCTGTTCAATATTTATTCTTATTATGGGAAGGTCATTTTAAGTTTGCAATAACTGACCACGAAACACCCTTTATAGTTTTTTAAGACCACAGAGACGCATAATGCATGAGACCCACTCTAGGCATTAAGTCCGAGTGGAAATATCCTTATTGCTTCTGGCTCCATATATATATTAAAATAGGAGGAATAAAGGATAGGATGGGTAATTATAATAGATATTATTTTTAATATTATTGATAAAGATATATCCTGATGAGGTATAAATTTTTATAATTTAATATTAAATATAAATAAAGAAAGATCGTTGTTGGTAGAGAAAATAAGGACTGGGGGGGAAATGGGAATTGGAAAAAAAAAAGAGTGGAACTGAAAGATTTCTGCGTAGGAAAAAAAGTAGGGTGAGCAGGATAGGACAAAAATGAAAATATAAAAATTTTTGTGGATATAAAGATATGGGAATGTGTCATGAAATGATGGCATTCATAAACCACTATTCTAGTATAAGGGAAAAGATCTATAATAGGCAGCCTAAATAAATAAAAGAATAAGACAAGGGGAAAGAGCAAAAGTAAAAATGTACAGTTGCTGGTCCACGAAAACAATAGTAATCTCGATTGGAAGGAAACGCTTGTTAAACGCTGCTTCGTACCTGCGATAATGGACTAAAGAAACAAGGACTGAAGAGGAGTAAAAGCCTCATTCTCCTCAATTAACCTTCCACAGCACGCTACAACAACCAAAGACACAACGAGATATAAAAGTCAATAGGAGAAAAGAGAGTAAAAGAAGCATGTGAACTACAACCTCTACACGGACAGACAGGACGAGATATAACGTATAATAAAAAAAGAACGAAGCCAAGACAGAACTATAGAGATCTCAATCAGTACGCAGTTATTACCAATTCAACTAATGACAGAAACTAGATGAGATCGTCTTCCCCTACGCCAGATTTCTACAAAATGATGAAATTTAAAGGATATACATAGAGCAGAAACATAACTACAATGACACCAGAACACTCCGGAAACTAGCCCGCTAATCGAACTGTGAGACTTCACTATAGTAGACTACCTATACAAAGACGTGTAATGTAGCTCTAGGCAAAAGACAAGCGAATATAGGCATTAAGAAGCAGTGAATATTCAGGGGATCGGAAAAAGTGGATAAAATATGGAAGAATGGAACTCCCTTTCCCAAAGTTTAGGTTTTATAAATCATAACAGACTCCTCATATCCTTCTTTCGTAAATGCTCAAACATGTAATATGGTAGCTAATGAATGTAAGAAGGAAATAAAAGAAGTCCAGATAGCACATAATACTTCTAAAAATGTAGAATAAAAAAGCAAATGTGGATTTCTGATGTCCGAACGCAGCTGACGAAAAATCTGTTGAGATTATAAAGTCATAATGGGAAATGTGGATAGATCTCTTTGGTAGGTCCTTAATAAGTTTTGCTTAGATAAAATAGCTAATGGATATCTGTAATAAATGGGAAAGTGATGGAAGCAAAATTAGTACCAGATGAATTAAGAATATTAGATTTACCCAATAATTATATTTTCAGGATATAAGATATAGATATGGGATAGTTGCTCTTATACATAAATAGCATAACTCTCATCATTTCTGCTCATAAAACTCTTTTTGATTTTTATACATAACTGTGTTTGGCAAAACAACCTTTACGTTTTATTATAAATACGCTCTACCATGAACTCCAAGCTCATTGATTGGATAGGACGCAACAATCATGAATTAGCCTCAATCCACGATTTTGGTCGGGCCTATAGAATTACTATCTTGGTTGTCTTGGGGGGATGACGGGAAAAAGAATTAACATTTATTTCAAACATCTTTGTCGAAAATTCGTGGCTTCAAATTTGGCCATTTCTCGCTGAATATCACAACTTGAGATTTTCGCTTGTACCTAGATTCAGAGAGACCAACTAATTCCTCTCATACTATATCATTGTATACAAATAGCGACATGTTACGTATAGAAGTCCAGCACACATTTATTGCTAAAAATATAAAACAGCCTGGAAACAATAAGGCAGTTAACGTGAAATTTTTTGATCCTAGTTTTATTGTTGCCTAGCAACTTTTATTCATTGCTATAATCCACGTATCCCTTTATTTATTATGTTTACTATTCCATACATGTTGTGGGTATAGCTAGAACCATTCAATAATCTTTTAGTCTAATGAAAAATTGAATGTAGTCTAATTGATTGATTCATACATTGATCTGTTATTACATATATAATTATGTATGATATAATTGATCTTATCTCAGTTATCAAACTGTGAGAGTTTATTTTAATGCCTTCTACTCACTCTCCAGTTTCCTGTTGAACAGATGGGTCGAGATAGAGTATAGAGAAGTTCTAACTTCTACGGCATGTTTTTTTGTTTAATTGGCCAAGTCTCAGTACTACCTGACACCTGGATTCTTGATAGGACTTCAGAAAGTCTCAATAATGTAATTTTCTATATATCTTTTCAGGTGTGATCAGAGCGTTAACTACTCTTCTCAGTAATGATATCTATACTGAATCTTAAGTCTATTTCTAAATGAGAATGATCTGACTTGATTGGTCACTCATTATCATGATCCCTACGCTCTGTAACGCAATGTTTGTGCTGTTATTGTGATCAGTGTAAAAGAGAAAATAAGATTAGCGATATGAAGTAGAAGGTTACTCACTTTTTTATTTTTTTTTTTTGTCTCTTTTCTCTTGATATTTCTAGTATGACACACGGTGGGTTCCATTATGAGAGTCTAGTGATCTGACAGCATTCCTGGTGGAATCAGAGAGATATTTTAGCTGAAACAATCCAGAGTCGAACAGCGCAAATTTAATACTCCCTTTTTGGTCTTTTTCTTTTGCTATCCTATAGGATATGAGAGTTATGCGTCCTGAGCCCAGATGATATCAGAGTTTCGGATTGGCTCTCATGTCTGGGTCCCTTTTTCTGCCTGCTCCTTTCTCTCACTAAAGATATATAGCTAGAGAGCTGATGCCCACATTCTGATATCTTCTCACAATATCTTTTTTGTCCCACTCTCATCTTGAACTGATTTTTTTAAATAATTAACATATAATAGAGGGGAATTTTACTTGAGTCATCTTAAAATCAGGACATGTGAACATCTACAATAATGGCGTTTACCTCTACAACAATGACTTTTTTTAACCTAATTGATAATAGTCATATTTATGTACAATTCTCTCTAACAATAGCTTGAAACAATAAGCAACAACCAGTACAATTTCTCCTACATATTTATCCTCCATACCAACAATATTATCACACATAGAAGCATTTGTGTAAAACCTAAAAAAAAACTAGTCAAAAATAAAAAAATTCATAATCTATTTATTTTATCACATCTCTGTATCAATAATCTAAGCTCTAATTTATAATTAGATTGTGATATGCCTGCGGTCCCTAGTAAGTATGAATTCGGACACTCCATATTCTATATCATTTTATCATTGTGGCCAGTAATTGAATATCACTCATTATTGTTTTATATTTGGGGAAATCTTCATACTAGTTACTTATTTGACTTCTTTTTTTTTTTTTTTTAAAGACTTAGTTCTCATAGATGTTCATCTATATGTATGTGAGTGTCACCAGGTTTGTCAAGAGTATGGATTAAATTAAATGGTTTAACTTCTGTCAGTTATGTTTAGTGACTCTATCTACTTTCTACACCATATTCTTCATTTCTTCTCCCTAGTAAGATACTCACTCCCATACCGTATGTCATCTCCTACATATCCAGAATAATTTTCAGAGACTAGTCTGACACTCAGAAATGAGATCACATATGAGTGGTAGCAAGAGATTAAGTGAATTCATTTATCTAGCTAGTGCGCATCTACGAGCTACCTTGTGTGTCTATATGATTTACTTATTAGGATACCTTTCACAAGCAATGAATCTCTAGTATCAGTACTAAGCTAAGTTCCCTACGTATTTTATTAGTACTTGTATATATTCTTTACTCTTATTCTTCCTACCTGTATCTACCTCCATATCATTCACATCATTAATCTATTCCTCATCATATAATCATCATCTAAATCATCTTCCGACTCAATATACTCACTTTCCCAGTTCGATTCTCTTTTACCATCCTTCATCTCTATTTGCATCATCACAAAACTCATATCGAGACACTCGTCATCGCCCATCAATCATCAGCTGACCCAACGGCGTATATGGACCTTCACCAAACCTCACCCTTCCCAAGTCGTCATGCCCCATGTCATTCTACGCTCCAGTCTCTTTTCCACTTGTCACTCAGTCTGGCGTAACTAATGCGAAGTACAAAGAGGAACGAATCCGCACCCGGATGAACAGCTAAGAAGGGTGCTATTGTAAAGCACTATTGTTAAAGTATTCGTCTTTGAAAAAAAAAAAAAGCAAGGGTATCCCATAGCCAAGGATACAGCATGCTGTAGGAGAGGAATGAAGTGTAGAGACTTCACCAGACTAAGTCCAGCAATCGAGAGGACGGGCGTGAAGCCAGGTTCCCACTTTCTTCTCTTCCCCTTTTATATCCTTCCTAACTCAAAGAGATCAGGTACCCCATTTACAGCTGGAGTAGACAAATGATACACTATATACTTACTGCTTAAATATATAGGCGGGAGACTTGAGTTCCATTCATCTCTCCCCTTTTTTTATCAAAGGGAGGGGGTAATCTTTACCTATAGTGCCGTCGAGTATGTATAATATGTGTATTGAGTACCGTTAGAGTTAGGGTTGGGGTTTGGGCCCCCCTCCAACCCTAACCCTAACTCAATACACATATTATACCTACTCGACGGCACTAAAGGTAAAGATTACCGGGGGGTGGGGGTGCTAACGGAAGGATCCTCACCGTGTGCAAAATCTTTAAGTACGTCACTGTGTTCACCTCGTCATTTTCTTCTCTTGTCTCCAATTCTCTTCTCTATGTGTTTTCGGTCTACCTCAGCTCCTGTTTGCGCTGGGGATTACACAACAAAGACTGCCTTGTAGAACAGCAGAAATGAAAGTACGACAAGCTTAACGCAAAACGAAGGGGAGAAAATGAGGTAGAGAGATTACGTCTAGATAAGAGTTATAGAACATAATAAAAAGTCACGCATGCGTGGAAGATGTGTAGTTCCCATGGGTTTCCTGGGCAGACTAAACAAAGATAATAGGACCACTGATCACTCATGTGTTTCGTAAAAGACCAGTAATATGAGACTATGTATGGGGCTGGTAACTTCATCATGTAAAATATACTGAAGCACATTATAAACACACCACCTGTATAATCCAGGAACAGAGTGTGAACTGTAAATATAAGTGTTTACAAGTTTACATATTTGGAATCTTTATTCATTTTCCTATGAATCCATGCTGGTCATTAATTTGTACATTTGATTGTTATTAAATTCATTGCATTCTGTGCAGGCAAGGGAGAAAACCAAAAATGCAACCAATAAAAAAAATTCATTCACACTATCCTCAGTATCTGGTATGTCCACCGTGTGCTTGCAAACAAGCTTGGCAGTGGCTCCGCATGGAACGCACAAGTCTCTGAAGGAAACTCCGGGGAATCAAGTCCCATTCACGTGTAAGAGCAGCTTCGAGCTGTTGCAGATTAGCTGGAGAACCTTGCCTGTAGACTCTGCGTCCAAGCTCGTCCCACAGATGTTCTATAGGGGACATGTCTGGTGATAGGGCAGGCCAATCAATCGTCACAATGTTCTGCTGCTGTAGATATTGCTCCGTAATGCATGCGGTGTGCGCACGTGCGTTATCCTGCTGGAGAAGCTGCAAGTCTGGATAATTTGTGAACGCAGGAGCAACCAATGCATCCAGAACCTCATCTCGATTTGTCACAGCATTAACATTTCCACGGAAGACGTGAAGAGGCAAGCGATGATGAAAACTGAATCCTCCCCAAATGTGAATACTGCCACCTCCAAATCAGTTGTGCTGACGAACACAGCAATCTGCAAAGCGCTCTCCACACCGTCGCCAAATCCGCATACGTCCATCAGCAAAGGATATGTTGAATCTGCTCTGGTCTGTGAATAGGACAGCATTCCACTGCAGTCTAGTCCATCTTACATGTTGCTCTGTCCATTGCAGGCGCTGCTGACGATGTCTGTGAGTCAAGTTTGGCCCAACATAAGGTCGTCTTGCAGTAAGGCCTGTATCTCTGAGTCGTCGTATGACTGTCATTCGAGAGACTTGCCCACGTCTACCCACTATTGCTCTTGCTGTTTGACTTGCCGGGAGAGAACGATTCCTTATTTGACCCAGCACAATTTGACGATCTTGCGCAGGGGTAGTAACTCGTGGTTGGCCACTCCGAAGTCTATCCCGGGCCAGTGGTTCCGTAACGTTCACTAAGACGTACAATAGTGCTGTGGTGGCAATTCATCCTTCTGGCAATGGCCCGCGAGCTCATTCCGGTCTCCAACATACCAATTTGCTCGTTGGCGGTCGTTTTAAGAAAGTCGTGGCATTTCAAGCACATGTACTGGGTGTTTTGTCTCAACGGCCTTTTTATACCGAGTTTACTGCCACAACGCGTACACATTTTCAGGGTCATAGCTGTTGGGAATCGTGTTGCACGTGTAACTTTCATTGTTTTTATGCCGTCTGTACACAAACCCGTGGGTTGAATCATGCACTTTCCATTCCAGCAGCCATTCGCTCTCTACCTCATGACAAACACGGGGAAAATCCATTCCCACACTTTTTTTTCCAGCTTCTCGGGCACTTTCCATTATACGTAAAGCAGCCATTCGCTCTCTGAAACCGGTCATGAAAAAACAGTCTGGAAAAAAATCCATTCCCCACGGTGGACCCAGGACATCACAGAGAGTCTGAACTTTTTTTTTTTCCAGAATCTTCTCAGAGCATGGAGACAGTTCTGGAAATATATATGTATATATATATATATATATATATATATATATATATATATATATATATATATATATGTATATGTATATGTATATATATATGTATATATGTATGTATGTATATATATATATATATATATATATAATAGGGGTGCGTTTTTAATGTACTTCAGTATATATTGCTACACAAGCCACCGCTGTAAAAGTTTGTACTATAGTATCAGCTTTCTTCAGTGTAGTCATCTGTAGTGGTGGAACATTGTTCCATCAGGAGTAAAAACCGCTGCACGAGTTTGTGCTATGGTATCAGCTTTCTTCAATGTGGTCATCTGTACTGGTGGAACATTGTTCCATTGTCACGGCCTTCCTCCCCTGCTTTGCAGTAGTGGCCCAACAGTGACCAAATCTCAAGAGTATCTAATATTGGTTTCCAAAGTATGTACCTGCGCGCAAGATTACTCTTGGCGGGGATGAAGATAGAAGGTTAATGACACTTATACCTTAAAGGGGGGGAGGGGGAGGGGGGGGGGGGGGGGGGGGGGGGGGGGGGTGGGGGGGTGGGGGGGGGGGGGGGGGAGGGTGGGAGGGGGGGGGGGGGGGGGGGGGGCGGGGGGGGGGGGGGCATTCACAAGATATTTCCAGAAGTCACTAACAATGTTGCATTGGGCTGAACAATTGTTAACGCATTATATCTGGTCCGTCGCCTTTTGTGGAGGATCTAAGCAATGGTTTAGCCCGTTCAAGCGCCCAGTTGGTGTAATTCAACGAAATTCCTTTTATAAGTAATAGCTCTGTTTAGTGGTAAATACATGTCTAAGTATATATATGTATGTATATATATATATATATATATATATATATATATATATATATATATATATATATATATATATATATATATATATATATTTATATATCTATATATAAATATATAAATATATATATAATATTCTGGCTCATATGTTTGCTTTCATACATATAACACTGAAGCGAATATGATTGTTTAGTTTTAAAACAAGATGTAACAATTTTAATAATGAATTAGACATTAACAGTGTCACGAAGTGGTTTTAATTTTATAGAGTGTGCCTGAATGAAAGCAAGACCCTAGTATGAGAAAGTTTGAGAAGATAGAATTTAGATGGAAAATGACATGCCTGTGGACAGGTGAGACTATTGGCTCAAGAGACAGACCCAGGATTTGAATCTCCCCCTGCCGCTTCGTGACTAAAAAAAATGACTATAGTCTCCCCACCTCTGACTGCCTTGAAACACAAGGAGATAAGGTGTATAATTACGACCACAAACACCACTATACAGACAACATAGAGTAAGTATAGTAAAGAATAGAAGCTGATCCAGTAAATAATATATGTATATATTTATTTACATACAAGAAAAACATAAAATGGCATCATACGTCATCAAGTCAGTCGATAGCGTGCACTGTTGCACGGCCTGGAAAAACCAAAGTAACAATTAAATTGAGAGACACGAGAGACAGAAAAACCCCAAATCACATTCACTCTTTCTGTCACCCTGCTGAGGAACAATAAAAATGGTTAGTGATTTAAACCAATTCTAATTTGGTGGGGCTGTCAACTTTTAGCCTCCACTCTCTAACACTAATAAATTTCTACTGTCTTAGTCCTGGTGACTCTTCCTCAACGAACGGCTACACAGCTTTCTACTTGTTGGGCGATATGCGCCTATAACTACACCACAAGAAATGCTACAATTAATAGACTTGGTTTTACGAACGCAGACTCAGTGTCTATCCGTCAAATGGATACTAAACAGACCCTACTGGTCCTGTCTATTTTCTCCCTCCTTCTCTACCTTTCTCTCTTGATCTCAGTGTCTCTCTAACACTCGAGGGCTGATGATGCGGCGTCTCCGTTACGCTCTTCTCTTGATTTCTATCAGGACCTAGGTATGGTAACCCTGTCACCTGTTCCTGATTTTGGTGATGACGATGTTCGGATATCCAGCATGAGGGACTCGATTAACTGTAGACAAAACTTCTCTGCTGCTGAATAGCTTCCCTCTTTTAACCCGCTCCGGAGTTAGAGGAAAAAAACACAGCCTTGATTTCAGGCTGTACAAAATGAAACTAGTCTCCCGGCCACCGGCCGTTGTTAGAGACTATAATAGCGATGCTCTCGGCTGTATGATAAATACCTCGGTCCAGCTGAAGCATAGGGACTTCACTGCCAGAGACCATAGGGTAATTTTCTTTTGCTCCTGACGATACTCGAGTACACTGACCCTGAGATATGTCTTTTGCCGTGGATAATTTTATTTGACAAAATTATGCTCCCCACTGTTTCGCCGAGACTCGCGATTATCGTTTGTTTTTCCCACGGTGGAGAACGATAATTACGACGTCCTACGGCCAGGCAATAATTTTTCATAGAGACCGAATCCCCGTTTTCTGTC
Organism: Oreohelix idahoensis; assembly: GCA_024509875.1. Taxonomy (NCBI): domain Eukaryota; kingdom Metazoa; phylum Mollusca; class Gastropoda; order Stylommatophora; family Oreohelicidae; genus Oreohelix; species Oreohelix idahoensis. The sequence continues at coordinate 275,708 of JAMPIV010001597.1, forward strand.
TCAATATATACAAGAGAAACCGCCCACGCGGATTTCCCTTCCTACGCAAATCGCGGACCAATGGCAGCGCTAGGAAAATCAAAATACCGCGTGTCCGCAAAATTGCGTCACATTACGTGATAACCTCGTGCTACTGACGCGTGCTTCCGGCCTCGTCATATCGCGTGCCGGAAATGGCGATTATTTTCGTAAACAACTTCTTCTTCTTCTTCTTCTTGCGATCGCATCTTTGATGATTACACCGTCAGACGAGTTCTCATGATGAATTCGACTGTTGTTTGAAGTTCCTCTTTAACTCCATATAGCTTTGAGTTTAGTGTTGAGTCATTGGGCCAGTATATCTTTCTTAACTGGTCATACAGAGGACAGTCCTGTAGAACATGCTCAGCAGTTTGTTCGTTTAATCCACATGTGCACAGTGATGAAGCAGACAATCGTAGCTTGTGCATGTGTTTATTCAGTTTGTTATGCCCTGTCCTGAGTCGAAAAATAGTTGTCTGTCCCTGCCGGTCGAGAGTGTGATAGTCGTCTTTGGGTTGGTTCTGTTCTCTTCTGATAGTCTGGATAGCTCTCTTTTTCTCAAAGTATGTGACTTCATTATCTTCTTGTTCACATTCTCCTCCCTTTTTTGCAAGTTTATCTGCCTTTTCATTTCCGGGTACACCACAATGAGATGGTACCCACTGAAGTATGGTTCTCTTTTTGGCAGCTACCTTGTTTAGTTCATTTCTCTCGTAAACAACGAAATTTACGGGAATCGCGAAAAATCAGAAGAAAGTAAAACTGGCCGAGTGAAAAATAAACCTACCGACCTAAAACGAACCCATTTAAATTACCTTCCCAAAAGTACCGAACACGATATATTCACATGAGAAGAAATAAAATGGTGAAAAAGCGGGCCCGAAAATAGCAATTTCCGTAAACAACGGAAAATCGCGTGATCAGAAGAAAATAAAACTGGTGAAAATTCAAAATAAAAGAACAGGATCGGGCCGGTTGAAAGTCAGAATTACAGTGCCACATCACATAAGTCCCCCCTTTCAAGTACGGGAACCGTGCTAAATCACTGAAATCTCTGGAATTCATGCTGGCCCGTATCTAGATCTACATCCCGATCTAATCACTATCGTAATTAGCATTATCATACAGGCCCATCTCCATATCCTTGAGAATCTTGGCCAGCACTGGATCGTGAGGGTCACGCCATGGGATTTTCTCCTGGCGACTGCAACATGACTGGTCACCCTTCCTCCTCCCTTTCATGTGTTTCCTTCGCCCACGAATTTTCCTGGCGGCGCGTGGTAAATACTGATTACCAGATGGTGCGACCTCCCAGTGTTTTGAAACAGTCTGACTGTCTTGGCCAGACATCGCCGTAACAGGGCGTAACTGTTTGCGGTTGACTGAAGAACCGTGCACATGTTCCTTCTTGTCAGTATTTCCCTCCCTTGAGAGATGTAATACCATCGGGGGCCTAATTCCCGACGACAAAGAAGATACTTCTGAAGTAAGAGGCGTCACCACTGTTTGACCCTTAGGCTGAACAGGGCTGACAGGCGAATACGCCTCTGTAAATAACATTCCACTGTCTTTAGAGGCGTCTCTCCTCCTCATCGTAAGACAGGGATGTTTGAGCTCCCGTGGGGCTCCGTGAATTTGGGGCTTTCCCCTTTCACTTCTCTGGCCTGCAGTAGGCCCCCTTGCAGTAGCAAGGATCGGTGTGGTGGGGTTTCCCAAAACTAAGTATGGGCTTCCCAGGATGAAATCATGTGCTGGCTGTGCCATTACAGCTGCCTTGATGGTGCCAGACACAAACTTGCATTTCACCTCAATATTGGCGACGGGCAACCGTTGTGAGATACCTCTTCTCAAAATGCCACCAATCTCAACTATTTCTCCTGTCCACTGACCTGGTTTCACCAAATGACGAGCGACGATACTGGGGTAAGTAAGCCCGCTGTCAAACAAACACGTAGTGGCCGTCCCATTCACTACGGCTGGTCCACTGTTAGAGAACAACTTCTCTGCCTGGACTGGTTCCCATTTATTCCCTTTAGTCCATCTCACCGGTCTTAAACAAGCTGCATGATGAGCTGGTGGTTTGTTCATACACCGGGATGTCCAGTGGGAAGTGGTTCTACAATTCTGACAATACCTCTCATTATCTCCCCTGTTCCTAGCGGGTTCCTGAGAGGTTGTTGTCGGTGCTCTGTTATGCGGCTGGGGGCGCAAGTTATAACCCGAATGAGGCTCCTTGCGAGAAGGCCCTGGTTGCTGATGAGCTGGTGAAGTAGCCGACTGCGATGATGAAGCTCCTTGGTTTGGGGCTGGCAGGTCTGGGTTTTTCCGTTTTTGTCCCAGTACTTCGGCCTGTGCCGTCTGGTACCTTTCCGCGAACATGATAATCTGATCGAGTTGCTGGGCCTCCTGCTCTGCCAGAAACCGCCTCAAGTCGGGGGACATGTTTGCTTTTATCTGCTCACACAGAACTAACTCCTCCAACCCTTCAAAAGTTTTCGCCAGTCCTGACAGTTCCCTCCAGCGAGTAAGGTAATTTCTCACCCGCTCGGCAAACTGAGCAAAACTCTCTCCCTTCTCCGGCCTGCTCTCCCTGAACATGGTTTGGCATTTGCGTGGAGTCCACTGAAATCTTTGCAATAAAGCATTTCGCAGTGCCTCGAAGTTGTTCTGATCATCTATGAGCATCTTGTTGTAGACTTCATAAGCATGACCTTTGAGCGATTGCGATAATTTCAGACACCAAAGACTCTCGTCCAACCCGTATGCCTTTGCCATCCGTTGAAATTTTTCTAAAAACACGTCAATCTTTTCATTCCCGTTAGGAAACGAGTCAAATGGGAAGCTCATGGCTGCCATCCGGGGCCCTCCGTTTCCTGAGGTGTCTCTCGCCCCTGCTCCGGGTGAATCTCCATTAGCTGAACTGCCTTCCGAAAATCGATACTGCAGTTCCAGAGAACGCAGGGCAAGTTCATGCTGTCTCTCTGCTGCCTTCTCCGCTGCCTTCTCCGCTGCTTCCCTTTCTGCTGCCTTCTCCAGTGCTTCCAATTTCCGAAGTTCCATCTCGGCCTGCCTCTCAATGCTTCTGCGGCGGCGGCCCTGTCCTCTTTCTCTTTCTCTCGCTGAATATGCCTATCATTTTCCCTTATCAGGTAGGCCTTAGTCTCCTCCTTATCCATTCCCATGTCCTGAGCAGCCTCTCGCCAGGCAGCTCGTAACTTGGCCATATCCGCCATCTTATCTGTAAACTGCTGTAAGTTCACAAATACAGAGAAATGACAGAAAAGGAAAAGAGAAGGAACAACCAGTTACGTAATATAAAATACTCCCTCTTTAACCGCTGTTCCAAAAACCCGACCTCAGACTAGCAAAAAGTCTGAATAATAACCTGAGAAAAATTTAGTTAAGAAGCTACCAAAAACTAAATTACCTTCCTGTCAAAGAAAAATATGTCGGTATGCCATCAATTACCTCTTAGTCATATAAATCAAAAATACCACAAAAATCTACTAGACTGCAACCTGTGGAAAACTTATACTGGATCAATTCAAATAGCTCAACGTCTAGGGGATATTTAAAGAAATTCTATTCTCAGAAAACTTTCTAGAGACACTCTGTAAATCTAGATCACAGAATTGATCTCCCCAGAATGATCCACCGGACGATTGCCGCCCCACTTGTCACGAAGTGGTTTTAATTTTATAGAGTGTGCCTGAATGAAAGCAAGACCCTAGTATGAGAAAGTCTGAGAAGATAGAATTTAGATGGAAAATGACATGCCTGTGGACAGGTGAGACTATTGGCTCAAGAGATAGACCCAGGATTTGAATCTCCCCCTGCCGCTTCGTGACTAAAAAAAAATGGCTATAGTCTCCCCACCTCTGACTGCCTTGAAACACAAGGAGATAAGGTGTATAATTACGACCACAAACACCACTATACAGACAACATAGAGTAAGTATAGTAAAGAATAGAAGCTGATCCAGTAAATAATATATGTATATATTTATTTACATACAAGAAAAACATAAAATGGCATCATACGTCATCAAGTCAGTCGATAGCGTGCACTGTTGCACGGCCTGGAAAAACCAAAGTAACAATTAAATTGAGAGACACGAGAGACAGAAAAACCCCAAATCACATTCACTCTTTCTGTCACCCTGCTGAGGAACAATAAAAATGGTTAGTGATTTAAACCAATTCTAATTTGGTGGGGCTGTCAACTTTTAGCCTCCACTCTCTAACACTAATAAATTTCTACTGTCTTAGTCCTGGTGACTCTTCCTCAACGAACGGCTACACAGCTTTCTACTTGTTGGGCGATATGCGCCTATAACTACACCACAAGAAATGCTAAAAATAATAGACTTGGTTTTTTCGAACGCAGACTCAGTGTCTATCCGTCAAATGGATACTGAACAGACCCTACTGGTCCTGTCTATTTTCTCCCTCCTTCTCTACCTTTCTCTCTTGATCTCAGTGTCTCTCTAACACTCGAGGGCTGATGATGCGGCGTCTCCGTTACGCTCTTCTCTTGATTTCTATCAGGACCTAGGTATGGTAACCCTGTCACCTGTTCCTGATTTTGGTGATGACGATGTTCGGATATCCAGCATGAGGGACTCGATTAACTGTAGACAAAACTTCTCTGCTGCTGAATAGCTTCCCTCTTTTAACCCGCTCCGGAGTTAGAGGAAAAAAACACAGCCTTGATTTCAGGCTGTACAAAATGAAACTAGTCTCCCGGCCACCGGCCGTTGTTAGAGACTATAATAGCGATGCTCTCGGCTGTATGATAAATACCTCGGTCCAGCTGAAGCATAGGGACTTCACTGCCAGAGACCATAGGGTAATTTTCTTTTGCTCCTGACGATACTCGAGTACACTGACCCTGAGTTATGTCTTTTGCCGTGGATAATTTTATTTGACAAAATTATGCTCCCCACTGTTTCGCCGAGACTCGCGATTATCGTTTGTTTTTCCCACGGTGGAGAACGATAATTACGACGTCCTACGGCCAGGCAATAATTTTTCATAGAGACCGAATCCCCGTTTTCTGTCCCATTATATACAAGAGAAAACACCCACGCGAATTCCTGTCCTACGCACATCCCGGACCAATGGGAGCGCTAGAAAAATCAATACTGCGTGTCCGCAAAATTGCGTCACATTACGTGATAACCTCGTGCTACTGGCCGCGTGCTTCCGGCCTCGTCATATCGCGTGCCGGAAATGGCGATTATTTTCGTAAACAACGAAATTTACGGGAATCGCGAAAAATCAGAAGAAAGTAAAACTGGCCGAGTGAAAAATAAACCTACCGACCTAAAACGAACCCATTGAAATAAAATGGTGAAAAAGCGGGCCCGAAAATAGCAATTTCCGTAAACAACGGAAAATCGCGTGATCAGAAGAAAATAAAACTGGTGAAAATTCAAAATAAAAGAACAGGATCGGGCCGGTTGAAAGCCAGAATTACAGTGCCACATCACAAACAGTTAAAATAAATATGGAAAGATTTGTGAAATTTAGATACTATTTTTCGTCACGGAGACGTAGGTGAGGATCTATCAAAAGTTCGTTTCTTTCGCCTATTTTACAAGAAACTTAACTCTAGCTGAGTCCTGCAGCTGTGGTGTATCAATTCTGTGATAACGAAAGCCTTCTCTACACTCTCTTCCACTGTAGGTGGTTAAGGTAGATGCTTGTCTCTCACACCAGCGGCGTTAGTACCACAAATTGTCTGTTGGCTTGTAACCACGACCTTTAGAATAATAGAAAAACAAATGCCCTCTGCCACGTACATTTGTTTGGAGAACTCTAACAATATTACTCTGAGGGTTAACGGGTAACATATGTCTGGACAGTGAGAATATGATTTGTGCCTGAACTAACATCTAGTTACATACATCTCAAAAATGATATGCTACACTTGAGGCACACATGATGTAATATCACTTATTACTGCTCCATTCTGAGTCCTGGGGTCACATCTGCTGTTGGGTTTCCGCACGATTAGTCAGAAACAATCACCAGCTCTTGCAGTACGGGTTCATGCATATACTGTTTTCATATGTTGCGGTTGCCAGCCTCATATATATCCATTTAGCAAGAGGCATGTCAAATATCACATTAATAAATAAATTGTTTACACTTACCCCAAAATATTGGGAATACACAATCTTCGTGCACACATTTAGACTGGATACAGCTATGTATTAGATGTCTCGAAATCACGTAGGTCTGGAAATTAGAGTTAATTCCTCTGACGGCGGGTGTTCTGCGAAATCACTGGCCTGGGAAATCTTTTGTTTAATTCCTCTATGACATGTAATCAAATTCCGAAGTTTCCAGTCTTGTATTAAAAACACGGGTTCACTTGTAAATTCCTAAGTTGCCCAATACTCGATCTGTTACGTATAGTTGTGGAATTTCTAAGTCTAATGTCTCTTTTTTTCTGGCTTTTAGGAGTCGCTAGTCTGACGTTTGGGCTGCAGTGTGTGTACTGACTTTGATTTCACTATATTATATATGTGGTAAAGTGGGATGTTATAAATATTTATAGGGGACTTAGTGTACTGACTGAGATCAGCTGTGAAGGTATCTGTATCTAATAGGTGTAGTGTTTTACAGATAACCTTACTTGCTACCACATTATGCCTCAGTCAGAATTATTCTGGAATATTGTGATGATTACGTTAAATGTCTAGGGTATGTATATGATGAAGTGTAAGTCACAACAGCAACAGACAGATAAACAATTTAATTTATTCCACCACACTTGACAACACTGTGACGCTCACACACATGTAACATTCTATAAGACAATCTTAAATGAGTCACTGGTAAATTTTCAAATACCAATATGTATTAAGTACTTACATTAATATATATGTCCTGATTCAACTACAAAGTGAACCAGGAATCACAATCAATTTTAATTACAATTTATATGTACAGGATTTATCAATATGAATCTTGTAGTGACATATTTTATTAATATTATCCTATGTGTGTCAGTTGTGTAGTAGTAATATGAGGTAATACTGGTTTTGTTTTTTTAAGCTATGTTGTTATTTGTCATCATGACTTCAAGTGTTTGTTTATCTTGTAAATGGTATGGGGAAAAGTTCACAGTCCCTATCAATTTAAACACTGTATTTTCCCTCTGGTTTATTATAAAGTCAGATTTTGATGGGGGGGCATAATGTTGAGCTCCACTGGCCACATAGGATTATCTTTCGTGATGGCGGCAGGAAAAGACTCCTCTGCTCGATAGCCTCCCTGTGTTCTGGAGACACCTCACTGGTCACTATCTGGACCCAGGAGTATGCCGTCAGCCTCTAGGTTCAGCAAAGCTCCGACCAGGTGCTGCTCAATAGCTTTAGGACCACGGTCCCTGAAACAAGAAGGTTGTACCTCCTACTTCATAACTAGTTTATAATCCATTTACAGACTGAACACAATACATAACAAACACTGAGTTCAGAGCGGTAGGCCAACTGTCAGCTTCATCTGAAATAATTTACACCAGTATATTCCTCCCTAATGGTTACTACGCCTCTGCAATTCCAGCATTATTTCTTTCTAGTCCATAAGATAGGTGTCAGTGTACTGTTTGGCAATTCCATGCAGTTTTACTTTCTTCCGACACCTTCTGTTCAGTTTGGAGCACTATATATAGGCTTTACCTCATGTTCGCTACTGAACCACACATATATACAGACATAAATTATCAATTTACATTCAATTTTCATTAAAAAGATATTGAATATATCAAGCTTACCACAATTCATGGAATAATACACAGTTACGTTGACTGGCACTGAATATAGCACAATTTCGATCTGCCGATGTCCCAGGCTTTTATTTAGAAAAATATGCACTGGCGCTCAACGCACTGGTTCTGTAGTAAGTTTATTTGAACATGTGGTGGTGACCTGACGCCTCTGATTGACTATATTCGCGGGTCTAACCAATCGTGCCATGTTTACCCAATCGTTTGAAAAAAAAGTACTCCTACTCCCGTTTCCCCTGACAACAAAAGATAGTATTTATAGCCCGACTAATCGTGTTTAGCCTTACATTTATTGCGCTCCAATCAAATCGGATTTAACATGGAGACCCATTTCCCGTACAATGGTGGTGTGAAAATCTGCCACTGAGCGATTCTGATTTGGGTGTTGTCTGACATCCCTCACTATTTCTTTTGGCTATAATTTGGTAATTCCTAGACTATTTGCGTAACGTTTAACATATTCTTTGTCAGCAAGTCCTAAGGAACCCAAACATACAAATTTAAAGGAGCTAAGTGGCTGCGTTCAAAATATGCATTTTCTTCTACCTCCTGTTTACTTCGAATACGATGTGGTGTCTGGGTACTGTAATGTTTTCAAACGTAAACCAGTATAATGTCATGTTTCCTAATAAGCGTTTTGTGAGTTTTTAAAAACTAACTCTCGTGTGTGTAGTGTTTTTTATCACTGTCGATTTGAAAAAAAGCTAGTGCTTGTGGCCTTACACGCGTGATGGTAGTAATTGTGTATCGCGAGACTGTGTTAGTATTGCCTGCGTTCCGGCTTTCAGCCTCTCCCTTTCTTTCTATCTTTAGTCCATCTGTCTTTCGTTTTTTTTTTTTGGTAACGTAGTGTATAAAATGACATGAATGGAATTTTAAATCTAGGTCATCTTGCGTATCTCAAGGTTTTTCTTAGAAATGGAGTACACATTTTATTGTGTTGGGGAAACGCGTGTATGCTGCAGAAGGCTTTTACTATCAACGTGAAACGTTACAATGTGCAGACGAAGGAGAAAACAAGGGGGATTTCGAGTACAGTCATTGGGGCAGCACTGTTCTTTACCATTCTTCTTTCCTTTTATTGAATTTATGTGTTAGGCTTTACATTTACCTGATAATTTATATATGTGGATTAGAATTTCTCACGACAAATCCTCCCCACTTAAAACAGACGTTATATGTCAGTCTATAATTCTATATACACATAGAGAAATTTATTATTATTCCTGGGGTTTAGGGTGATTCTCATCACACGGATGGCGGCTTAAAAAATCCGCTCCCAGATTTGTTTTTCCACTTATATACTCTATGCTAAACTCAAATGGCTGCATCAATAATGACCAACGGAGTAATCTAGAATTCTCATGTCTAGCCTGTGCTAGAAACGACAAAGGTTTGTGATCCGTTTGCAACTTAAATGCCTTCCCATACAGATAAATATTGAATTTCTTTATCGCCCATATTACTGCAAGACATTCTTTTTCGCTAGTTGAGTAATTGGTTTCAGCTTTATTCAACTTTCTGCTAGCATATGCCACTGGGCTTAATTCCCCATCCAATGCATCTGATTTCTGTAGCAGAGTCGCACCTAACCCAATATTACTGGCATCCGTCCTTACAATGAATTCTTGATTTTAAGTCAGGTAATTTCAAAATAGGTTTGCTTGTGAGCTTTTCCTTCAATTCCTGGTAAGCCATTTCACATTGTGGTGTCCATGTAATTCGATCTGGATGTCCTTTACGTGTCAAATCAGTTAACGGTGCACATATGGAATTAAAGTTTTTGATATACTTTTGGTAGAAACCACATAATGAGACAAAGGATCTCACGTCTTTCTTGGTTTGTGGTCTCGGGGCTTTCTTTAGTTTCTCTAAATTCTTTGGGTCAGGGGTCATGTTTCCCTGATAAACTGTGTGTCCCAAGAATTCTAATTCTTTACATCCAACGCAACATTTGGTTGGTCGGGCTGTTAAATTCGCTTCCCTAAGTCGATTAAACAGCATGTTCAGAGAGTCAATGTGCTCCTCAAATGTTTCTGTTGCTATAAGGATATCATCCATGAAATTTGTGATGCATGGGTTATTCAGAGGGTCCAATAATTTTCTCATCATTCTAGAGAAAACACTAGGCGCATTCTTCAATCCAAATGGCAATCTATTAAACTCATAGTGTCCTTCTGAGGTACTAAAAGCTAGGTATGGTCTAACCTCAGGCTTTACTGGAATCTGATAGTATCCTTTACTCAGGTCCACTTTTGAGAAATATTTAGCTTTATTTAGTCTGGCAAACAACTGATTTGTATCCGGCAATGGATCCACCTGTCCTTCTGTAATAGCATTCAGTCTCCTGTAATCTATACAGAGTCTATGTTCTCCAGAGGGCTTCCTTAAGAGTACAACACCGGAACTATACGAAGATTCACTGTGTGAAATAATTCCTTCCTTCAACAAATAGTATATCTCTTCCTTCAAAGCTTTCTCCTTAGCAAAAGGAATCGAATATGGTTTCATACAGACAGGTGTGGGGTCTATCAGTTTCATATCATATTCCAATAAGTTTGTATGCCCAGGTCGGTCTGTTAACACCTCTGCATGATTATCTAGAACCTGTTGCACTCTCTCTTTCTGAGTTTTCGTTAAATGTGTACTGATTTTCACCTGTGCCGCTGTCTCACAGGGGTGTAATGGATATTCAAATGATGAAAGTGGTTCCTTTTTCATCTCCATGGCAATGGACAAGGTCAACAAGTGTGTCTCTTCCTGATGTTCTCTTTCCAAATATTTCTTCAGGAGATTCACATGATAGATTTTTTCTTTCCCCTTCTTATCTATCTTATAATTGGTTCTAGACACCTTCTCTAGAACTGTATATGGACCTTGCCATCCAATTTGTAACTTATTCTGGCTACCGGGTAGAAGAAGCAGTACCTTCTCTCCCACAGCCAAATCTCTGTCTTTAGCTTTTCTGTTATAATAGGCAGCATGTTTCTTCCTGGCTTGTTTCAAATTTTCATTGGCAAGTTTCCAGCCAGTTTTTAAACGAGTGGTCAGCTCATTCACATATTGGTATGAGGATGTAATATTTTCCTCTGCTTTTTCATCAGTCCACGTTCTTAACAGCGCTTCGAGTGGACCTTTTATTGGCCTTCCAAACAATAATGTTGCCGGGGCCATACCGGTTGAACTATGGGGTACCTCCCGATAAGCAAAGAGGGCGGCGTGCAGGTACTGGTCCCATGTATCTGGTTTTTCGTGTGCCAACTTTCTCAGGATCGACATCAACGTGCCATTACATCTTTCCACTTGGCCGTTCCCTTGGGGATGGTACACACTACAATGGAAGTGTTTGGCCTGGAAGATCCTGAAAACTTCTTCAGTTAGTTTCCCCTTGAACTGAGAGCCATTATCAGTCAACATTTGATTGGGAAAGCCTAACCTTGTGAAAATTGTGAGCAATGCCTCTGCCACATGTTTAGAATCAATCGATGACAGGGCTACTGCCTCTCCCCACATAGAACAAGTGTCCACCAGAGTCAGAATGTAGCTGTTCCTTCTCTTGGTTCGGGTGAGAGGTCCCACAAGATCCACGGCAACTCTCTCAAAGGGTGTTCCCACTATGGGCATTTCCCCCAGAGTTGCTGGTGCAGTCCAATGCTTAGGTGCTACTCGTTGGCACTCTGGACAGGATTTTACATATCGTTTGATATCTTCAGTTATCCCTGGCCAGAAATAGTGACAAGCTATTCGCTGTCCTGTTGCGCTGATCCCCATATGACCACTGAAGGGAATCGCATGCCCTAGTTCCAACACTTTAGTCCTATATGAAGTGAGAAGGACCAGCTGTCCGTGACCATTGGATTCAGATCCAGCCTTCCTATATATCAGCTTGTTCTTCATATAAAACTCTCCCTTGCCTGGAGGTGTATGAGATTTGGGCAACTTCTTGAAACACGGCTTGAGTGTTTTGTCCTCAGCCTGTGCCTTCCTCATCTCATCTGGATGAGTGTTTATTGGATTATCCACCTCCTTTTTAGACTGTGATCTGGTCTGCACTGTTGCCAATATCACAGGTCTCTTGGGATTCCCCAAGAAGACATATCTACACCCCAATATCAGAGGGTAGATTGGCTCATTTATCACTGCTGCTTTTATGATTCCTTCCACATATCGCGTTTTCACCTTTATCCGGGCGACGGGAAGTGTCATGGTAGCTACATCCTTGGTTGCAGTTTGAATCTCCACTGTTTCTGTGGTGTATTGATCGGCCTGCACCAGGTGAGAACTCACAACGGAATCGTAATCTAAACCGGTATCATATAAACACCTTATAGTGACACCATTACAGATGACATCTTCACACACTGGGGGGTGGTATGGTTCCTGTAGTTCTGCAGGTTTGACCTTTTTCCCAGATGTCATAGCAGCACAATGAGGAGGTTTCCTTCTACAATGGTCAGTGTCATGATTGTTCATCTTACAATTTTTACACCACCTTTTCCCTTGGTTGAAAGATTTTCTTTCATCGTATTTCCTTTCATCGAATTGTGGGGTTTTATTTTTATTGTCATACCGTGGCCTATCAAACTGGTGCTTACCTTTGTTTTGATCTCTAGGATCAAATTTATTAAAGTTCTGTGGTGCCCTAAAATTTTCAACCTGTTTCTTTTTATTACCTGATACCTCTGCCTGAGCCGCTTGATACCTTTCAGCAACATTTAGCAACTCACCCAGCCTCTCTGCACCTTGTTCCATGAGAAACTTTCTCAGGTCTGGAGCCATGGACTCTCTTAATTGTTCTATAAGGATCATTTCCTTAAGATCTTGGGTTTTCCCCAGAGAAGTCCATTTCTCCAAGTATGTCTCTATTCGTGCAGAGAACTGGTGATAGGTTTCACCTGACAGTAGTTTAGCATTCCTAAATTTTTTCCTATAAAATTCTGCGTTCTTTTCATATCTTAACAAAAGAGCCTGCTTTAGCATGTCATAATTTTCCTGATCACCTCTGCTCATTTTGGCAAAAACTTCATAAGCTGCCCCACGAAGCCCTTGAGATAACTTTAAGCTCCACCTTTCTCTCTCTAACCCATATGTGGTAGCTAATAGTTCATATCTATTTAGATAGCTCTCAATATCATCGTCTTTCTCAACAAAATGATCTAAATGAAAGTTCATAGCTGAGGTTGAGGCTCCCTGGCTAGCAGTGGCATCAGAGGCAAAGGGACTGGCACCATTTTCAGGAGCATGGCCTTGAAACTCAAACTCCCTTAGTCGTAACTCATGTTCCCTTTGTAATCTCTTCTCCTCCTTTTCTGCTTCCCTCTCTGCAGTCTGTCTTCTTTCCTCGGCTTCCCTTTCTGCAGCTAATCTCTTGTCTTCTCTTTCTGCCTCCAATTTCTTAGTCTCTTTGTCAGCCTCAATCTGCAACCTCTTAGCCTCAGCCTCAATCTGCAACCTCTTAGTCTCAGCCTCTAATTTTCTTTCGGCCTCTTTTTCTAATCTTCTTTCTTCCCGTTCAATATATTTGTCACATTCAGCAGTGACATAAGCAATCATAATTTGCCCGTCCATTCCTAACTCTTTCGCAGTCTGTACAGCAGCAGATCGAAATTTTGCCAAGTCGGCCATTGTCTAACATGCAAATGTAACAATTCAATCTATCAATAATTATCTAAGGACACTACAGGCACTGAGAGCTCAACGTTATTTCTTTTCACCCAAGGATACTTTTTAATTCTTATTATTCCCTGAAGTGAATTACCCCCAATATTTTTAATAGGGAAAGATTCAAAATCCCGAGAGCGAGACCCCAATATATGTGGTAAAGTGGGATGTTATAAATATTTATAGGGGACTTAGTGTACTGACTGAGATCAGCTGTGAAGGTATCTGTATCTAATAGGTGTAGTGTTTTACAGATAACCTTACTTGCTACCACATTATGCCTCAGTCAAAATTATTCTGGAATATTGTGATGACTACTTTTTTTTTCTTTTTTTCTTTTTCTTAACCAGCGGCGCACTTGGGCTTTCAACCCTTCGGGCCCAATATGTCATGCGTCACAACAACAACTTTTTTTTCTTTTTTTTTCTTTTTCTTTTCTTAACCAGCGGCACTTTAAATGTCTAGGGTATGTACCTGATGACTTTCCTTGACCCGGTGTAAGTCACAACAGGGCAACAGACAGCTATAAACAATTTAATTTATGGTCGCCCACGCCCTATTACACACTTGACAACACTGTGACACTCACACACATGTAACATTCTATAAGACTATCTTAAATGAGTCACTGGTAAATTTTCAAATATCAATATGTATTAAGTACTTTCATTAATATATATGTCCTGATTCAACTACAAAGTGAACCAGGAATCACAATCAATTTTAATTACAATTTATATGTACAGGATTTATCAATATGAATCTTGTAGTGACATATTTTATTAATATTATCCTATGTGTGTCAGTTGTGTAGTAGTAATATGAGGTAATACTGGTTTTGTTTTTTCAAGCTATGTTGTTATTTGTCATCATGACTTCAAGTGTTTGTTTATCTTGTAAATGGTATGGGGAAAAGTTCACAGTTCCTATCAATTTAAACACTGTATTTTCCCTCTGGTTTATTATAAAGTCAGATTTTGAGGGGGGTGGGGGGGGGGGGGCATAATGTTGAGCTCCACTGGCCACATAGGCTTATCTTTCGTGATGGCGGCAGGAAAAGACTCCTCTGCTCGATAGCCTCCCTGTGTTCTGGAGACACCTCACTGGTCACTATCTGGACCCAGGAGTATGCTGTCAGCCTCTAGGTTCAGCAAAGCTCCGACCAGGTGCTGCTCAATAGCTTTAGGACCACGGTCCCTGAAACAAGAAGGTTGTACCTCCTACTTCATAACTAGTTTATAATCCATTTACAGACTGAACACAATACATAACAAACACTGAGTTCAGAGCGGTAGGCCAACTGTCAGCTTCATCTGAAATAATTTACACCAGTATATTCCTCCCTAATGGTTACTACGCCTCTGCAATTCCAGCATTATTTCTTTCTAGTCCATAAGATAGGTGTCAGTGTACTGTTTGGCAATTCCATGCAGTTTTACTTTCCTCCGACACCTTCTGTTCAGGTTGGAGCACTATATATAGGCTTTACCTCATGTTCGCTACTGAACCACACATATATACAGACATAAATTATCAATTTACATTCAATTTTCATTAAAAAAATATTGAATATATCAAGCTTACCACAATTCATGGAATAATACACAGTTACGTTGACTGGCACTGAATATAGCACAATTTCGATCTGCCGATGTCCCAGGCTTTTATTTAGAAAAATATGCACTGGCGCTCAACGCACTGGTTCTGTAGTAAGTTTATTTGAACATGTGGTGGTGACCTGACGCCTCTGATTGACTATATTCGCGGGTCTAACCAATCGTGCCATGTTTACCCAATCGTTTGAAAAAAAGTACTCCTACTCCCGTTTCCCCTGACAACAAAAGATAGTATTTATAGCCCGACTAATCGTGTTTAGCCTTACATTTATTGCGCTCCAATCAAATCGGATTTAACATGGAGACCCATTTCCCGTACAATGGTGGTGTGAAAATCTGCCACTGAGCGATTCTGATTTGGGTGTTGTCTGACATCCCTCACTATTTCTTTTGGCTATAATTTGGTAATTCCTAGACTATTTGCGTAACGCCCAACATACTCTTTGTCAGCAAGTCCTAAGGAACCCAAACATACAAATTTAAAGGAGCTAAGTGGCTGCGTTCAAAATATGCATTTTCTTCTACCTCCTGTTTACTTCGAATACGATGTGGTGTCTGGGTACTGTAATGTTTTCAAACGTAAACCAGTATAATGTCATGTTTCCTAATAAGCGTTTTGTGAGTTTTTAAAAACTAACTCTCGTGTGTGTAGTGTTTTTTATCACTGTCGATTTGAAAAAAAGCTAGTGCTTGTAGCCTTACACGCGTGATGGTAGTAATTGTGTATCGCGAGACTGTGTTAGTATTGCCTGCGTTCCGGCTTTCAGCCTCTCCCTTTCTTTCTATCTTTAGTCCATCTGTCTTTCGTTTTTTTTTTTGGTAACGTAGTGTATAAAATGACATGAATGGAATTTTAAATCTAGGTCATCTTGCGTATCTCAAGGTTTTTCTTAGAAATGGAGTACACATTTTATTGTGTTGGGGAAACGCGTGTATGCTGCAGAAGGCTTTTACTATCAACGTGAAACGTTACAATGTGCAGACGAAGGAGAAAACAAGGGGGATTTCGAGTACAGTCATTGGGACAGCACTGTTCTTTACCATTCTTCTTTCCTTTTATTGAATTTATGTGTTAGGCTTTACATTTACCTGATAATTTATATATGTGGATTAGAATTTCTCACGACAATATCTCACAATCCTCTGTTCAAATTCCAGCTGTGTTTCTGCCTAATTTTCCAATGAGATACATTGTATATTCTGGCCTCTCAAATCAACCAATTCAATCGAATCTCGTTCAGAACTACGTGGGTAGGGGTGTTTCAAATTCAAATAATACCCTCACGTGTTTCGAAATATTAAATTTAATATCCACGCGTGACCTCTTCATATCGTTGCGTCAGACTTCTGCCGGCATCTAGTGATATCTTCACAAGCAAATGTTGTGCACTGATACTGCCCCGATGCTATCGTCTGCAAATCTTGAGTTTCCAGACAGATTTATCTGTAATCTCGATACAGAACGTACATCGGAAGCGATTACCTCATTACCTCCCGTCTTGTGCAAAAATGAAGCGAGTCCAGTGACTTACGTCGATGATCGGTCTCTATCAAATGTACATGAAGCGGTCGATGATCGTTATTACGTGGCGTACAGTTCTGTCTCGGATCGGCTCAAAGCAAACATGTGAAAATTAAAGATAGTCCCGTGGCCGATACTTCTGTAGGGGTGTGGAGTGTTAGAGACTTCACCCTACTAGATCCAGCATAGAGAGTAAGTAATGGTGCATAAAATATGCCACATAATAATGACAGGGGAGAGAAAATTAAGAGAATATCGCACGGGAATGTAATGCAATCCTGCCGGAGTGGACTTGAGATCACACAACTTTATCGTCACATCCATCAGGAGTGAAAACCGATGCAAGAGTTTGTGCTCGGGGATCGGCTTTCTTCAGTGGGGTCGTCTGTACTGGTGGAACATTGTTCCATCAAGAGTGAAAACCGTTGTAAGAGTTTGTGCTATGGTATCAGCTTTCTTCAGTGGGGTCATCTGTACTGGTGGAACATTGTTCCATCAAGAGTGAAAAAGATGATGTCAGAAGACTGTGGTTCAATGACTATGCTACGTGGGGCGCTGAGGATGATGATAATTTCTGGGACTGTTGGATTTCAGATAGGTTAAAGGTGAAGGTAGTGCCGTAACAGTTACTGCCGTAGTGGAGCGAGATGGTAGAGACTTCACTATACTAGGTCCAGCATCAAGAGGTGGGGATGACCAGTTCCTATCCTCAATGCCTTTCCATCCCTAACTCAAGAGCAAAGTCAGGTACTCATTTGCAGCTTGGTAGACTGGAGCGTGTCGGTACCGTGAGTCGAACCCAGCACCTTTGCCGCGAGAGACCAGAGCTCTAACCAATCTATCAATCGAACTCTCAGATATAGCAATAAATAAATAAATATTATATACACAAAGGTATGTTTCAGGTTCTCATGAGAAATAATGAAGCAGAAAACTAGACAACAGAAACACAACAGAAGTGAGGGGCTTACCGGAGAATCGAACCCACGACCTTCCGAACGATATATAGCAGATACAGTTAGACAGAAAGGAAGAGAGAAGTCAACGATTTTTAATAAAAGGTAGATACAGCGAAATAGGATTAATCAGGATTTGAATAAAGAAAGTTGATGTGGAAGGAACCGGACACAATAGTCAGATGAAATAGGAAACACAAAATAGAATACAGCGACAGAATGGTGATAATGAAACAGGATACACAACACTCGAAAAACAAAATCCCTTCTGACCTCAAAGTTGCTGAGTTCTCTACATTCCCCAAATGTAGGCTGCACGAGGTTGCGTTGTAATCAATTTTAAATACACAAGTAATCTATAGTATTTGTGAAAATGATAGTATTAGATTACTTGGGCTCAGAACCGGTCTACATTCAAGGTACGGGAAACGAGATCAATCTATTTTTAGCTGCAACCAATCAACGCAGAGTGCGTGTGCACTTTGAACTTTTAGTTGTGTGACGGGGGCAGAAAGGAAAATGTCTGGTGACGTTTTACAAGCGCGCTTTCCCTCTCTTATATTTTTTCTTATTTATTGATGGGTAGGAGATTGTTCTTCTACGTGCGGCACGTCTGTTGATCCTTCTCCGGTGTTCATTTGAACTTCGGCCATTTTTTGTGAAGTGTTTATTCTTAACTGGATGGGAAAATACTGGTGACAGCGGTGAAGATGAAAATTAAACAGTAGTGAATTGTATTGTTGGTCGTCCGATTGACAGAGGGGTTTACAGCGCTGGTCTCTCGCGGCCAGTGGCGTATTAAGGGGAGGGGGTAAAGGATCCCGTTAACGCCCATTAAGGCATATTGGGAATATGGTGTTAGGCCCATATTTTCTGGACCATCGGCACACTAGGGGTGATGTAGTCAGTATCACGCCGGCCGCCTTAACCTTCCCAGAGTTACTCTGGTACACAATTCATGAGGCTGGGTCGACCCCGGAGCCGTTTGCCGTGTAAAATATCCCTGTTGATAGTATTATACTGCAGTCCTTGTAAGTTCTGAAATCCACATGGTTAAAAAGCTCGGATGTAGACCGAAAAACATATGGAGAAGAGAACTGGAGAAAGAAATAAATATTAGGAAGGCATGGTGCAAATAAGGGGAGCACGATGACTCAGCATAAGGTTATTGAAGGCCTATTCTCCATGGGGGATTAAAAGATGATGGTGATGATTTGTAAAGATTTGTTTTTCAGATGCTGCTTTACTATAATCTTTTGACCAACATCTTTCATGTAGTCATTTTTTCTTTCTTTCTTTTGTTCTTTCTTTCTTTCCAAATTATTTTTTGGCTTATACTTTCTCTCTATCTTTCTTTACAATTTATTTCTCCCCATTTCTTTATTTATTTACAATGTATTTCTGCTTAATTTTTTTCTTTCTTTCTTTCTTTACAGTTTATTTCTGCCTTATGCTTTCTTTCTTTCTTGTTTACAATTTTTTTCTGCCTAATTCTGTCTTTCTTTACCATTTATTTCTGCCTAATTCTTACTTTCTCTCCTTACACTATTTCTGCCTAATTTTTTCATTTTATTTCTTGCTTTCTTTCTTTCTTTACACTTCATTTATGAATAATTCTGTCTTTTTTTTTCTTTCTTATTTCTTTCTTTACAATTTATTTCTCCCTGATTTTGTTTCCTTTCTTTACAAGTTCGTTTCTGCCTAATTCTTTCTTTCTTTCTTTCTTTCTTTCTTTCTTTATAATTTATTTCTGCCTAATTCTTTCTTTTTTTTCTTTCTTTCTTTACAATTTATTTCTGCCAAATTCTTTCTTTCTTCCTTTTAGATTTGGATCCTCATATCAAAGTTAGGTCAATGAATGTCACTTTCATTTGAACTACATCCTGTTTTTCGTGTTGTAAAATCTATATCCTGTATTCTCTGTCCTGTATATTTTATCCTGTCAAGTATAATGAATGCCCTTCAAACTTGAAGGATCCCGTTACATGCCTATTGAGGCATCTTGGGAATATGGTGTTAAGTCCATATTTTCTTGGCCATCGGCACACTAGGGGTGATGTGGTCAGCATCATGCCGGCCGCCTTTAACCTTCCCAGAGTTGCTCTGGTATCCAATTCATGAAGCTGGATCAATCCTGGAGCCGTTTGTGGTATTTAAAAAAAAAAATCCCACTTCATCCAGGGATCGAACCATGGACCACTGAAGCTCAAAAGCCAATGTACTAACCACTGCGCTACCGCGGATCTCAGAAAAGTCTTACTTTTTTTTTTTAAAATTCATACGGTAAAAGTAATGAACAAGTAGAGTGGGTTTAATGGAAATAGGGCTTCCATTATCAAAATTATTGTTGCAAATAAATTGAGTACGAGAGGGAGCACTGCTATCTTATGTACAGCCTAAGAGGCGTCTGTTGTGCAATCTTATTTTGTAAGAGCTATTGTTACGGTAACCACTGCTGCAAGAATGTAGGCTTTGACGAAGGCTGACTATAAAAAGCTGGGGTGAGGTGGTGGGCATCCTATGAGGTGCATCCACGCCTTATAAGGGGCTACAAGGGAGGTGTTGTTGATGGTCATGATGATAATGGTGTGATGATGATGATGATATGATTATGAGGGTGCGATGCTGATGATGATGTTGACGACGACGAAGATGATGAGTAGGATGATGAGAATGACGATGATGAATGACAGCAACTGAACATACTATCGACAATTACTGACACTATATATCCTAATTATAACCTGTATTAAACGGTATATTTTCATTCGTTAATCAAATTGGAAAACAAAAACAGAAAGACCTCAGACTTTTGGTCGCACATTACAAATCTCTCAAGACGTCATTAGGCGATTTATATTTTTTTCAAAATTGAGGATTTATCAAACGTATTCGGTCGTGTCGTTGACCCCCTTTATTAAACCACGATTTTGAAGCATTGTTTCTGACGCACACGTTTCCATATTTGTACAATATCTGTTAAATTCCCGGCCTTAGTTGCCTTGTCTTGATTTTTTTTGTTTTTTGTTTTGTTTTGCTTCAACAATATTGTTGTAATACCCTATTCAACCCACTCGGTTATATTTGGGGTATGTTGTGTGTTATCCTCTTCGATGCTAGCCAGTTGCTAGTCCTGAAAAGGACTGGTCATAAAAAGGACCGCTAACTGACTGTCTGTAATACGGTGGCGTGTTCAATTATGTATTTCCTATCCTGTCTCGCTAGTTCGCTGCCAGCCCTGAGAAGCGCTAGTCATAAGGACTACTGCCTGGCGTGTGGTGTTTTGAGTGGTTTTTACCAACTCGTTTATTTTGTTTGTGTCTTTTTTTATAGCTGGTATATAACTTTCTCAACGATTACAGGGAGAATCTGTTTGGTCTTTCTTGTAGTTTTCTTAAGTGTTTTTCGCCGTAATGTCCTGAATGGTCATTATTTCTGTTTCCATTCTTTTGATGACTGCTTCGTTTTCCTGGTGTCTTGATCTTGATCATTCGTCTAACGAGGTTTTGTGTGTCTACAGGATAAAATATTAGATTTTGGGTTTGTTTTCCCCATCGCTCCTATAAGTTATGTTATTTATTGTTGATGATAAGGTAACTTATAGGGTTGTAAGTTATTTTATTTATTGTTGATGATAAGGTAACTTATAGGGTTGTAAGTTATGTTATTTATTGTTGATGATAAGGTAACTTATAGGGTTGTAAGTTATGTTATTTATTGTTGATGATAAGGTAACTTATAGGGTTGTAAGTTATGTTATTTATTGTTGATGATAAGGTAACTTATAGGGTTGTAAGTTATGTTATTTATTGTTGATGATAAGGTAACTTATAGGGCTGTAAGTTATGTTATTTATTGTTGATGATAAGGTAACTTATAGGGCTGTAAGTTATGTTATTTAAGTTATGTTATTTATTGTTGATGATAAGGTAACTTATAGGGCTGTAAGTTATGTTATTTATTGTTGATGATAAGGTAACTTATAGGGTTGTAAGTTATGTTATTTATTGTTGATGATAAGGTAACTTATAGGGTTGTAAGTTATGTTATTTATTGTTGATGATAAGGTAACTTATAGGGTTGCAAGTTATGTTATTTATTGTTGATGATAAGGTAACTTATAGGGTTGTAAGTTATGTTATTTATTGTTGATGATAAGGTAACTTATAGGGTTGTAAGTTATTTTATTTATTGTTGATGATAAGGTAACTTATAGGGTTGTAAGTTATTTTATTTATTGTTGATGATAAGGTAACTTATAGGGTTGTAAGTTATGTTATTTATTGTTGATGATAAGGTAACTTATAGGGTTGTAAGTTATGTTATTTATTGTTGATGATAAGGTAACTTATAGGGTTGTAAGTTATGTTATTTATTGTTGATGATAAGGTAACTTATAGGGTTGTAGGTTATGTTATTTATTGTTGATGATAAGGTAACTTATAGGGTTGTAGGTTATGTTATTTATTGTTGATGATAAGGTAACTTATAGGGTTGTAAGTTATGTTATTTATTGTTGATGATAAGGTAACTTATAGGGCTGTAAGTTATGTTATTTATTGTTGATGATAAGGTAACTTATAGGGTTGTAAGTTATGTTATTTATTGTTGATGATAAGGTAACTTATAGGGTTGTATGTTATGTTATTTATTGTTGATGATAAGGTAACTTATAGGGTTGTAAGTTATTTTATTTATTGTTGATGATAAGGTAACTTATAGGGTTGTAAGTTATGTTATTTATTGTTGATGATAAGGTAACTTATAGGGTTGTAAGTTATTTTATTTATTGTTGATGATAAGGTAACTTGATAGGTTTTGTAAGTTATGTTATTTATTGTTGATGATAAGGTAACTTATAGGGTTGTAAGTTATGTTATTTATTGTTGATGATAAGGTAACTTATAATGTTGTAAGTTATGTTATTTATTGTTGATGATAAGGTAACTTATAGGGTTGTAGGTTATGTTATTTATTGTTGATGATAAGGTAACTTATAGGGTTTATGTAGGTTATGTTATTTATTGTTGATGATAAGGTAACTTATAGGGCTGTAAGTTATGGTTATTTTATTGTTGATGATAAGGTAACTTATAGGGTTGTAAGTTATGTTATTTATTGTTGATGATAAGGTAACTTATAGGGTTGTAAGTTATGTTATTTATTGTTGATGATAAGGTAACTTATAGCGTTGTAAGTTATGTTATTTATTGTTGATGATAAGGTAACTTATAGGGTTGTAAGTTATGTTATTTATTGTTGATGAAGGTAAGTTACCCTTATAGGGTTGTAAGTCAATGTTTGTTATTTATTGTTGAATGATAAGGTAACACTTATAGGGTTGTAAGTTATGTTTATTTATTGTTGATGATAAAGAGTAACTTATAGGGTTGTAAGTTATGTTATTTATTGTTTGATGATAAGGTAACTTATAGGGTTGTAAGTTATGTTATTCATTGTTGATGACTCAGGTAACTTATACGGTTGTAAGTTATGTTATGTTATTGTTGATGATAAGGTAACTTATAGGGTTGTAAGTTCCCTTTATGTTATATGTTGTCGATAAGGTAACTTATAGGGTTGTAAGTTATGTTATTTATTGTTGATGATAAGGTAACTTATAGGGATTTGTAAGTTATGTCCTTATTTATTGTTGAATGATAAGGTAACTTATAGGGTTGTAAGTTATGTTATTTATTGTTGATGATAAGGTAACTTATAGGGTTGTAAGTTATGTTATTCATTGTTGATGATAAGGTAACTTATAGCGTTGTAATTATGTTATTTATTGTTGATGATAAGGTAACTTATAGCGTTTTAAGTTATGTTTTATTTATTGTAATGTTGATGTTATTCTGTACATAACTTATAGGGTTGTAAGTTATGTTATTTATTCCTGGTTCCCTTGATATGTTATAAGGTAACTTATAGGGTTGTAAGTTATGTTATTATTGTTGATGATAAGGTAACACATAGGGTTGTAAGTTATGTTATTTATTGTTGATGATAATGTGAACACATAGTGTTTGTAAGTTATGTTAGTTGGTTTAAATTAATTTATTGTTGATGATAAGGTCTTATAGGGTTGTGAGTTTATGTTATTTATTGTTGATGATAAGGTAACACATAGGGTTGTAAGTTATGTTATTTATTGTTGATGATAAGATAACATATAGGGATATTGTTGTAAGTTATGTTATTTATTGTTGATGATAAGGTAACTTATAGGGTTGTAAGTTATGTTATTTATTGTTGATGATAAGGTAACTTATAGGGTTGTAAGTTATGTTATTTATTGTTGATGATAAGGTAACTTATAGGGTTGTAAGTTATGTTATTTATTGTTGATGATAAGGTAACTCATAGGGTTGTAAGTTATGTTATTTATTGTTGATGATAAGGTAACTCATAGGGTTGTAAGTTATGTTATTTACTGTTGATGATAAGGTAACTTATAGGGTTGTAAGTTATGTTATTTATTGTTGATGATAAGGTAACCTTATAGGTTGTAAGTTATGTTTATTTATTGTTGATGATAAGGTAACTTATAGGGCTTCATAAGTCATGTTATTTATTGTTGTATGATAAGGTAACAGGTCCCTTATAGGGTTGTAAGTTATGTTATTTACGGTTGATGATAAGTAACTTATAGTGTTGTAAGTTATAGGTTATTTATTGGTTGTTAGTATTTGTATGAAAGGTTATAGGTAACTTATAGGGTTGTAGTTATGTTATTTATTGTGTAGATAAGGTAACTTATAGTTAATACAGTCCCTTTGTAAAGTTATGTTATTTATTGTTGATTTATAAGGTAACTTATAGGGTTGTAAGTTATGTTATTTATTGTTGAAGAAAATAGTAACTTATAGGGTAGTAAGTTATGTTATATTATTGTTGATGATAAAGGTAACTTATAGGGTTGTAAGTTATGTTATTTATTTGTTACATGAATATGAGGTAAGCATTATAGGGTTTTAAAGTTAATGTTATTTTATTGTAGATCGATGAGGGTAAATTATATCGTTGTAAGTTATGTTATTTCTTTAATGATGAAAAGGTAAACTTATAAGGGAATGCATCAAGTTATCGTGTATTTATTGTTTGATAGATAAGGTAAACAGTATAGGGTTGTAAGTAATGTTATTTATTGTTTGATGATAATAGTAATCATAGGGTTGTAAGTAGAATGAAGATTTATTGTATGATGATAATAAAAGACTCAAAGGGATTGTAAGTTGAAGTTATTTTAACTGTTGATGATAAGGTAACTTATAGGGTCGATAGATAAGTTAATGCTGTAATAATTGTAGATGACAAAAGGTAATCATAGGGTTGTAAGTTTTATGTTATAAATTGTTGCTTGAAAAGGGTAAAAATCATAAGGTTGTAAGATGTGTTTACTTTATTGTTGATTGAAAGGGTAAACTCATAGGGTTGTAAGTTATGTTATTTATTGTTGATGATAAGGTAACTTATAGGGTTGTAAGTTATGTTATTTATTGTTGATGATAAGGTAACTTATAGGGTTGTAAGTTATGTTATTTATTGTTGATGATACGGTTACTTATAGGGTTAAAAGTTATGTTATTTATTTGGTTTTAAGGACTATCTTCATTGCACACGGGACCTCCTATTCTTTCGCCCTTATCCGAGAAGGCTAGACATCCGATCTCATAACCGAGGAGACGGGGGAGGGGGGGGGGGCGGGGGGGAGTAATAACATCATTAAGACCACTTGTTCTGAAAACAATTGTCGTAAATAAAAGTACACGAATATTGGTGACGTGACACACAGGAAATGTGACCAGGCCAAAGGGCATTCAAGGTTAGCATCACGTCTGTACCTGAGGGAAACACGGGCAGAGCACACCGAGTTGAAAATTTTGACAAAAGAATATAAAAATAAATTGGATAAAAGAATGCACCAATTGCCATAATGTCAGTTGTTATGGCGATAGAATAACCAGACCACAAGGTCTTTTTATATTTTGACGTGCGCCCTAATATAACCGACGATTGAAAACGAGAACAAATTTTATTTTGAAATTAAAAAAAAAAGGCTTCTTCTTCTTCGTTCGCTTTAAGATAGCCAGTGCTATCTCTATTATAAAGCTAGCAGTCGTCCTCCGGCTTCTCTCGTCACCATGCAGTTGTAGTGTTCCACTTTCTCACCGACTGTTTTTGTTTGTTTGGTCTATTATTGTATTCCTCTCCAAACCCTCTCTCTAATGCTCGTAATGAAAACCATTTCTCTTCAGATCTTTTTCATTTTCTTATAATAAGAAAACTCTCCTCTACAAGTTTATGTTAAATTGTTCTTGCTACCTGCGATTTTCAGTGACAATAATTGTTATTTGCGTATTTACATATTACTCAACCATTTCTAAGGTATGAGTTCACTGAAGTCATAATTAATCACTGACCTTCTTCTCACATCATTGCAGAAATAAGACATGGTTAAATAGTTCATGTATAATTTAATTGTTACTTTGGGATTTGTATTACTGAACTAAGCAGAACAGAAAGTATCACAGGGTTCCTTGTACGTTCTATTTCTTATATGTTCCATTGTTTTTTTGTTAAGACTACCAACTTGGTAAGTGTGTTCTCAATCACATTTCTTATCTCTTTGTCTCATATTGGACATTAGTGTTTTCATAATGGAATATTTTGTGTAAGTTTTTAATGCACTTCTATGCGTATACCAAGTTTGATGATTGAAGAACTATTCTATTATCAGTTATATGAATGATATTTTTGACAGGAACCAGAATGTTTACAATTATTTAGCTATTGAATGAATATACTACTTGACTGACAAAAGGTAAGCCAGCGGTTCTGAAGCCCTTGAGACCATGACTACCCACAAAATGATTTACTGCTCACGTGGCAAAAAAAGATAAATCAGTGGTTCTCAGACCTTGGCATCCATGACCCCCAAAAGGTTTTACTACAGCATGGGAAACCATAACCTAGTGGTTCTCAAACCATTCTGAAACGTGTTCAGTTGAAGTCATGAGCTCCAGTCTCTGGAGGTTTGCATTTAAGAGATCATCACATCTGGTCCCAAGCTAGGAGGAAGAAGCGTGTGGCATACAAGGAATTGTCACGCCTACACAGAACCACATTAATTCTCAGCTCCCTCTGCCTATCATGGGTGCACAGTGAGATCCTTCTGCATGCAGCAAACCAGGTATAATCCGGAGTTATGTCTAGGGCTCAAGTGACTTCTCCAAGCTTAGTGTGCAATGCTGGGTTCTCAACATGTTTCACCACAGATGGATTTCCTTAGACGTGTGTGAATAATATCAAGATTCAATGAGGCTGTAATTAGCCTCACAGACAGAGGTTCACTTCCACATCTGTATTCTATAGCATTGTGCTTAGCTGGTGGTCATATAAGGATGACTCCAGATAAGCATCCAATGCATGTGCGAGGCGTCTTAAAATGCTGTGTACTGGGATGCGGTACCTCTAAAATGTTAAGAAGACACAGCCTTAAAGGAGACATGCATCAACATATTAATATGCTATAGCCAGTGACGTACTAAGGGGAGGGAGGGGGTGGCAGGGGGTTGGTCCACCCCGGGTGACATCCAGGAAAGGGGTGCCATTGGACAAGATTTTGATAGTACTTACTGTTTAAAAAATGCTTGCAAGTGTTTTTCTTTCTGGCAGGAGGGTGCGAAAGGTAGGATCCTCCGCAGGTGCCAAATATTATACGGACGCCTCTGGCTAAACCAGCTGTGGTGTCCGTAGTAATTTATTTTAAACGATGAGGTTCTCAGTCACGTGTACAACTTCACATTAACGCCTCAACGACATGCCTGAGGTAGTGGAAGGCCTATTCTTTTGCTGTAATTTTCTGCTAGGAGTGGCGGACATAGCAAACGTGAAGACTAAGGCTTTTCGTCTAACGAACCTACATCTCATTCCTCTGACTCAGCACGCATGTCGCTATCTGCATAGTTCATGACGTTTCCCGCCGTCTTTGAGCGCGTGGCGTGGTTTCTATGGAAATGTGGCAATTTTTTTTTATTTGGTCTGTCCACAATTTAGCCCATTAAATGGATGTTCATAGTTCTTTTTCTTTTTTTTTACGCGCCATACAATAACCTAAGCGTCCGATTGACAGAGTGGTTAGTGCTGAGTTCGAATCAAGAGACCGACACGTTCCAGTCTACTCAGCTGTAAATGGGTACCTGACATTGAGTAAGGGAAGGAAAAGGCAGCGAGGAAGCGAACTGGTTATCCCCATCTCTCGATGCTGGACCAAGTATAGTGAAGTCTCTAACACTTCTTTCCCCTACGGCAGTATCTGTTATAGGACTACATTTACATTTTTTTTTACAATAAACTAGCCCCGTATAAAAAAACTAGGAATCTCTAGAGACAGAAAGAATAGGCATACTGACCCTCAGGCATCGTCGTACAAGGCGACAAATATGAGGTTGTGCATGGTGCTCACCTCAACATATCAAATAAATTGTCACAGAAACCACCACCACCACCACAACATCATGTGAATGTGTTGCCATGCCATGCTACGTGCCAGGGAGGGACCAGCCGTGGTGGTTACATACCCGTAAGGAGCGAACAGGGAAATAATGATGATAGTTTCCGCATAGCTTACTTAATCCCTTACGGCGCAACCCTTCAGGATTAACCTAGAGCACCTATATAAAGGGGCTCTAGATTAACCCATCACGCACAACTGTACAAAACACTGTGTACAAAAATACACGTGTGACAGCCCATTGAGTCATGTATGTTTCATTATACGTTGATGAATGTTTTTATTGCATCTATTTTTACATTAACTTTTCTACTTACTTTGTCGTTTCTCGTCTACATTGGGGAGTGGAGGTTTTGCCAGAGAGAGCACTATACTATCCTATCGGCCATTCTTCCTCCTGGCCTGGTTCCAATCTAGCTATCGGTCGTTCAGAGATTGTCAACTTATCTACTTGAATACCTCCTTTTATATCTAAGTATGGGACCCAAGACGCGTCTAAAGTGAGGAATGCAGTTAGCGACCCATAGCTTGACTGCCTGCGTCAGCGAACCAGAGCTGACCAAGACCCTACTCCACCTCCACGTGGTGGTCCTGGAAACAGGCTGCATCACTGCAGTCTGGCTGAGGAGTAGGGGTCGAAGAGGGAAGGCAAACCCGGTCCCAAAAAATGCCGTGCTGAAGTCGGATGTGTCGGCCGAAAGGCGCAAATACCGCAGTTTCGCTGTAAACGGACACAACGCAACCAACGTCCTTTTCAGGACGAACGAGGAAGAAGAAGATATCTACGTATATATTTCTTTATCTAGTTAATATATATTATCTGCTGTCATATCTACTTTTATGTTCACTTATCTGCTTCTGCTTCTTCTTCTTCATTTTTAAGTACCAAGCCTAGTGGCGTAGGCGATCAGGTCTCTCCACAACTTCCTGTCTCCAGTACTGTTGATCAATTCTGTTGTTGACTTATTCCCATGCCATTATGTCAAACTCAGAGCCGTCTTAACAGCAATGTAGGCCCTGGGCAAAACAATGCACTGAGCCTCTACCAGCCCTACCCACCCACGGGAATAAAAATGTAAACGGTCAATAGAATTAAACCTATAGATTTATAATTTAATGGTACTTTCAACAAAAATTTTGTCAACTTACCCACGTCATGTTTGATTTGAATCCCAGGCCTTTCCAGTGAGAGATCGAGTAATCCACTCTGCCAAGAGATGTCTTATGAACAATATGGCAGCATCCCAGCATGGGGCCCCTAGAATCGTGGGGCCCCTGGGAGGGCACTGCCCAGTGTGCCCATGCCTGTCCAGTACATTCTCTCTTTGTCGCCATCTATCTCTATTTGCTTCAATCTTTCCTGTTGTCGCGATATATTCCACCTGTCTTCTTCTCATAACATGCCCGAAGAAAATGTATTACTTCTAACTACCATGAGGAATGCTAAGGTAGGCTGCCTTATGAGAGCTAAAAAAAAAGCCTGTTCATAATATCAATAAAAAGTCAACTAACTACGCATTCATCCATATCAAAAATCAACCACAAACAATATTTAAAAACAAAAACAAAAAAAACATTGTGTTGAAAGTTACACCCATATTAAGGCGTTTACGCGAACTTGAAAGAAACCATGTGTTTCCTCTTAATCTCAAAACTAGGTCGAGGATGCTGCTAGGATTGGGTGGAAGTCGATTTCCAAATTGGGAAATCACATCCGGGTCGCGTCCCACGAACGTGTGCCTGAACCAATTTGAAATGAAAGCGAGAACGAGTCGGGATTTCTCCAAAATGCTGCGCTAAAAATAGTTGAGGAAATCACGACTTGTTGGTAACTCCTAAGTGTGTACTTATTCACCGCAGTTACTTGCCAGAGAACTTTCTGCTCTTAGTTATTCTTATGAGTTTCTCCAATTTTATCTTCCCAGTTATTATTGATCCAGTATTATTATGTACGCTCATCTTGTAAATGTTTATTAATATAACAGACGTAATCTTAGATTTGTTTTTTTTTCCTTTTATCTTTGTCTGCGTTAATTCATCTTCTGTTGTTGTTGGTCCAGCGGCGCTTATGCACTGTCCCTTCGGCTCTGAATGTTTGTTTCGTCGCGTTGTCAACTTTTCGTTAACAACTCTTTCCCTTTTTCGCTTTTCTGTTTACTCAAAATTCTTTCTTTCTTTCTTCTTCTTCTTTGTCTTCTTCATCTTCTTCTTTTTCTTCTTCTTTTTTTTTTGTTATAATCATGGTCTTCTTTTCCTCTTCACTTTCTTCATCTCTTCTTCTTAGCTTCTCATTTTCTTCTTCATCATCATAATCTTTGTCATCATCGTTGTCATCAATATAATCATTGTCTTCTTTTACCTCTTCGCATTTTTCGTTTTCTTCTTCGTTATTCTCTGAATCAGCTTCGCGTTCATCATTATTTTCTTCTTTATCATCTACATTTTCTTCTTTGCCATCACCTTCTTCTTCGTCATTTTCATCATCACCATCATCATTATCACCATCCTTATCTTCATATACGTCTACTTATTCCAAATCTTCCTTCTTCCTCCACCTTTTTTTTTTCTTCTACCTACATTATAATCTTCCCTTTCCCCTCCTTTTTCCTTCTAATCTTTCTTGTTTTCCTAGAAGATTGTTTACTAAATATCACCCAGACACGTAACTTTCTTGTTCTTTGATACTTCTTCTGGAAGCTTTCCAGTTACATTGCATCAAGGATTTAAAAATATCACGTGGGTTTTCACGAAACTATTTATAACTCTGGTGGGTTTTTCTGCCGTCTTTTTTTTAAACCTAAAACATTCTCCTATCTATAATTTAATAGGTTATAACTAACAGTCTGTCTACATATCTTACTCTTTTGTATAATAGGTTATCTATATATAACTGTCCCTGTGTCTTACTTGTGTCTTATAATACTGGGTTTGGGACCTCAAGACGCGTCAACAGTGAGAAATGCAGTTAGCGACCCATAGCTAGACTGCTTGCGTCAGGGTCAGCGAACCTGAGCTGACCAAGACCCTACTCCACCTCCAAGTGGTGGTCCTGGAAACAGGCTGCATCACTGCAGTCTGGCTGAGTGAGTAGGGATCGAAGAGGGAAGGCTAACCCGGTCCTAAAAATGCGGTGCTGAAGTCGGATGTGTCGGCCGAAAGGCGCAAATATCGCAACTTCGCTGTAAACGGACACAACGCAACCAACGTCCTTTTCAGGACGAACGAACAAGAAGAAGAAGATACTGGGTTTTTCGTATGCTGCCCGAGTTCCCGAGGGGTTCTAAAGAGACAAAGCCAGAATAGGCCCACGGGCCCATCAGGCGTTTAGAAAAAGGCGACCAATATGAGATGTTGCATTTGGCTGAAAGACGATTCACACAAAACACACAGATGAGATAATAAAATTACAGTTAATTAAGTAATAGTTAATTAAGAATGAACTGGTGTAAAGTGAAATGATGATGTGATATGATACGTGTTACCAAAATGGTGAGTGCTCTACACAGTCCATGTGTCTCTAAATGCTTCTCCTAGATATGAGGATTCACATGTATGCATAAAATGTCCCAAGTTATTATACGTTATGTCGAGTGGGGTATCTCTAAGCTGAGGACGTTCTGATGAATACTGTTGTCGTACGGAGAACGCTGACGAGATATCTATGTATATTCCTTCACTGTTTGAGTATATCTCTGTAGTGTTGATCAACAGTTAATAGCTGTCATATGAACAAAAGGTCTGTTGTCTAATCTCCCGACGGTACTGGTCAGACTGGATATCTTCACGAAATGTTAGTGATATGTAGACTCATAATCTTGCGTATGTAGTCGTGATTCATATACTTTCGAGTCTGCTTCATAAAATGCGCTTAAGAGTGTGTTGCACGTGGTATAAATATGCGATTCCTCTTTTGAGCTCTTTTGCTTGACTTCAGATAATAATGATCTTTCGAGTGATTTGAATTTATGCTGACTCTGTATTGAACTTGTGATAACGATGTATTGAACTTGTGAGCAAGCAGTATATGGTGACGAAAAATGCTGCGTCCACCTTATGACTTGTGGGTGAGACAATATTCCTTTTTAATTGAGGAATGAAAGATGTCCTATGGCGAATTCTGCTAGCCAAATGTCCGTTTTTTGATAACTTATTTCTGGTTAGACGTCAGACACGTTGCGTGTAGACTCAGACTTCTGATGGGGACCCCAAGATGCAGCAATAGGGAATACAGTCAGCGACTCATAGCTTGACTGCCTGCGTCAGGACCAGCTAACCAGAGCTGGTCAAGACCGTGCTCCACCTCCACGTGGTGGTCCTGGAAACAGTCTGCAGCAGTGCAGGCTGGCTGAGCGAGCATGGATCGAAATGGGAAGGCAAACCCGGTCCTTAAAAAATGCCGTGCAGAAGTCGGATGTGTCGACCAAAAGGTGCAGATATCACAGCTTAGGCGCAAACAGACACAACGCAACCACCGTCCTTTTCAGGACGAACGAAGAAGAAGAAGAAGACTTCTGATGAACTGAAACTAATGATGTTAAATATCTTTCGTGAGAGTTTTCACATTTGGGAGACTGTGATGATGATTTGAAATATTATTAATTACTGTCATGGAATATTCTAATCTCCACATCTATAAAATTATCAATTAAATATAAAAGCCTAATAAATACATATAAGTCACAGAGAATGTACTCGAAATCCCCCTTGTTTTCTGCTTCGTCTGCAAATTGTAACGCTTTCACGTTGATAGTAAAAGCTTACTGTATTATACCCGCTTTCTTCAATGAAACGTGTGCTGTATTTCTTGGAAAAACATTAAGAGGCAGACTGCGTAATGACCTAAATTTTAAATTCCATTCATGTCTTTTTCTACATTACGTTACCAAAACGAACGAACAGATGGACAAAAGGATAGCGAGAAGGGAGAGGCAGAAAGCCGAACATTAAACACGCGTCGCGCGATACACAATTACTACTATCACGCGTGTTAGGCTACAAGCACTAATTTTTTTTTTTTTCAGACGGACAGTGATAAAATACACTACCCTTTCCCACAGTTAGGTTTATAAAATCAAAAAAACTCTTATTAGAAAAGATAACAATAGATGGGTTTACGGTTGAAAACATAACAGTACCCAGACAGCATATCTTCGAAACAGGAGGTAGAAAATACATATTTTGAACGCAGCCACGTAGCTCTTTTAAAGTGGGAAAATTGGGTTCCTTAGGGCTTGCTGACAAATAATATGTAAAACGTTACGCCAATAGTCCAGGAATTAATAAATTATACCCAAAATAAAATAGTGAGGCTGCCTGACAGCATGAAATCATTTCTGCTCATAAAATTTTTTATAACGTGTTTGAAAAAAACCTTACGTTACATAAATAGCCTACCATGTAAACTCCAAATTGATTGGAGCGCAACAAATGAAAGCCTAACCACGATTGGTCGGGCTATAAATACTATCTTGG
Source organism: Oreohelix idahoensis (assembly GCA_024509875.1). NCBI lineage: Eukaryota > Metazoa > Mollusca > Gastropoda > Stylommatophora > Oreohelicidae > Oreohelix > Oreohelix idahoensis. Next base: position 309,270 of record JAMPIV010001597.1, read on the forward strand.
TTGTTAGGGGAAACGGGAAAAGGTAACATTTTTTCAAACACTTGTCGAAACGGGGCTCATTGGTCAGACTCGCTGATATACACACTTGGGAGCGTTAGTTCGAAACCACTTGTTTAAATGATCTTGATAAAGCAACAGTGCGTTGAAGCCAGCTCATAATTGTGTTAAATAAAAGCCTGGAACATAGGCAGATGGAAATTTGTGCCAGTTTGTGCCAGAATTCATTGCTAATCAACGTATCTGTGTTTATTCGTATGAATTGTGGTAAGCTTGAACCATTCAATATCTTTTAATGAAAATTGAATGTGAATTGTTGATTTATGCCTGTATATATATGTGTAGTTCAGTGGCAAATGTGAGGTAAAGCCTGTAATGCTCCAGCCTGAACAGAGGGTGTCGGAGGGTAGTAAAACGGCATGGAATGGCCAAATAGTACACTGACACCTGGATGATTGATTAGACAGAAATAATGCTGGAAGTGCAGAGGCGTAGTGACCATTAAGGATGGTAATGCTGGTATAAAGTATTTCAGATGAAGCTGACTGTTGGCCTAACGCTCTGAACGCAATGTTTGTGATGTATTGTGATCAGTGTAAAAAGAAAATATAAATTAGTTATGAAGTAGAAGGTACATCCTTCTTGATTTCAGGGACAGTGGTCTTGATGGTACTGAGCAGCACCTGGTCAGAGCTTTGCTGAATCCAGTGTCGGACAGCATACTCCTTGGTCCTTTTAGCTATCAGTGAGGTGTCTCCAGAGCCCAGAGGAGAATTCGAGCAGAGGAGTCCTTTCCTGCCGCCATCACGCCAGATAAGCTAACTTGGCCAGCTGAGCTCAACATTATGTCCCCTCATCTTGAAATGACTTTTTAAAATTAACATTAAGAGGGGAATTTACTTGTCTTAAAATCAGGAACTGTGAACATCTCCAATACTAGTCCCTAAAGACAAACTATTGAAGTCATGATGACAAATACCAACAGAGCTTGAACAAAACAAAACCAGTATTACCTCATTTTACTACTACACAACTGACACACATAGAACATTTGTAATAATATATGTCACTACAATATTCATATTAAATACATTCTGTACATAACTTGTAATTTAAATTGATTGTGATTCCTGTTCCCTTGTAGTTGAATCAGGACACATATTCATTCATGCCAGTAATGAATACATATTGTTATTTGAAAGTTTATCAGTGACTCTTTTAAGATATCTTTGTAGAGTGTTATATGTATGTGAGTGTCACAGTGTTGTCAAGAGTAGTGGATTAAATTAAATTGTTTATTTGTCTGTTGTTGTGACTTACACTTCATCATACACATACCCTAGACACATAACGTAGCATCACACTATTCCAGAATAATTCTGACTGAGATATAGAGATATGTGGTAGCAAGTAAGGTTATCTATAATACACTACTCTTAATAGATATAGATACCTTCACAGCTGATCTCAGTCAGTACACTAAGTCCCCTGTGGATATTTATAACATCCCACTTCACCACATATATTGGGGTCTCGCTCCCGGGATTTTGAATCTTTCCCTATTAAAAATATTGGGGGTAATTCACTTCAGGGAATATAAGAATTAAAAGGTATCCTTGGGTGGAATTAAATAAGGTTGAGCTCACGGTGCCTGTGTTGTCCATTAGAGATTGAATTGTTGGTTAGACATTGTATAAATTTACATAATAGACAATGGCGGACCTGGCCAAATTTCGATCTGCTGCGGTTCAGACTGCAAAAGAGTTAGGATTAGATGGGCAAGTTATGGTTTCCTATGTCACTACGGAATGTGACAAATTTATTGAACGCGAAGAAAGAAGATTAGAAAAAGAGGCCGAAAGAAGGTTAGAGGCTGAAAGGGAGACTAAGAGGTTGCAGATTGAGGCTGACAAAGAGGCTAAAGCATTGGAAGCCGAGGAAAGAAGACAGGCTGCAGAAAGGGAAGAGAAGAAATTGGCTGCAGAAAGGGAAGAGAAGAAATTAGCTGCAGAAAGGGAAGAGAAGAGATTAGCTGCAGAAAGGGAAGCAGAAAAGGAGGAGAAGAGATTACAAAGGGAACATGAGTTACGACTAAGGGAGTTTGAGTTTCAAGGCCATGCTCCTGAAAATGGTGCCAGTCCCTTTGCCTCTGATGCTACGGTTACTCAAGGAGCCTCAATCTCAGCTATGAATTTTCATTTAGATCATTTTGTTGAGAAAGACGATGATATTGAGAGCTATATAAATAGGTATGAGCTATTAGCTACCACGTATGGGTTAGAGAGAGAAAGGTGGAGCTTAAAGTTATCTCAGGGACTTCGTGGGGCAGCTTATGAAGTTTTTGCAAAAAATGAGCAGAGGTGATCAGGAAAATTATGACATGCTAAAGCAGGCTCTTTTGTTAAGATATGAAAAGAATGCAGAGTTTTACAGGAAAAAATTTAGGAATGCTAAACTACTGTCAGGTGAAACCTATCACCAGTTCTCTGCACGAATAGAGACATACTTGGAGAAATGGACTTCTCTGGGGAAAACCCAAGATCTTAAGGAAATGGTCCTTATAGAGCAACTAAGAGAGTCCATGGCTCCAGACCTGAGAAAGTTTCTCATGGAACAAGGTGCAGAGAGGCTGGGTGAGTTGCTAAATGTTGCTGAAAGGTATCAAGCAGCTCAAGAAGAGGTAACAGGTAATAAAAAGAAACAAGTGGATAACTTTAGGGCACCACAGAACTTTAATAAATTTGATCCTAGGGATCAAAATAAAGGTAAGCACCAATTTGATAGGCCACGGTATGACAATAAAAATAAATTCCCACAATTCGATGAAAGGAAATATGATGAAAGAAAATCTTTCAACCAAGGAAAAAGGTGGTGTAAGAATTGTCAGATGGACAATCATGACACTGACCGTTGCAGAAGGAAACCTGTGTATATGGCAACCCTTCAGGTCAGGTCGACCTCAAGACAGGAGGAGGATATTATGTTAGATACCACTCCAGAAGAGATGAGGAAGGCACAGGCTGGAGATAAAACACTCAAGCCTTGTTTCAGAAAATTGTCAACTTGTCATACAACTCCAGGCAAGGGAGATTTTTACATGAAAAACAAGTTGATGTATAGGAAGACTGGAGCTAGATCCAATGGTCACGGACAGCTGGTTCTTCCAAAAGGATACAGGACAGAATTAATAAGGAGCCTACATGTGAAACCAGATGGGGACCATGAGAAGATAGATACCATCATTCAAAAGGTGGCTCACAATTATTATTGGCCCAAAGCAAGATGGGACATTGAGAACTTTGTAGAAAGGTGTAGCATAGCACATGAGGGAACACCCACAAGTGGGAACATGGATCAGGACCTGGACACGCCCCGGGGCAAAATCAGGCCTAACAATAAAAGGAAAAATAAATTTGATAAAGTGGACCAAATGGAATGGGAAGCCCCTTTTCACGGACAAGCTTCACTTAACTGTTTTACAATGGCCACTATGCGGAGAGTGCAAAGAGATGTCTTACCCCAGGATAAGCCGAAAATCCCTCAATCGGACTTAAACAAACTGGAGGAAGAAAATGTAGAGAGGAAATCTCTCATCAAGAATTTTAAGTGGGGAGAAAGCCCCAAAAGAAAAATTGGTAGCGGTCGTTTTGTGAATGATAATTCTGGGAAGAAAAATCATCACTATAAAGCTTCGAGTGGAAGAGACCATACCGGTGCATGGACAAATAGGTCCACACAATAAAAGGTCCACTTGAAGCTTTGTTAAGAACGTGGACTGATGAAAAGGCAGAGGAAAACATTACATCTTCATACCAATATGTGAATGAGCTGACCACTCGGTTAAAAACTGGCTGGAAACTCGCCAATGAAAATTTGAAACAAGCCAGGAAGAAACATGCTGCCTATTATAACAGGAAGGCGAAAGACAGAAATTTGGCTGTGGGAGAGAAGGTACTGCTTCTTTTGCCCGGGAGTCAGAATAAGTTACAAATTGGATGGCAGGGTCCATATACAGTTCTAGAGAAGGTGTCTAGAACAAATTATAAGATAGATAAGAAGGGGAAAGAAAAAATCTATCATGTGAATCTCCTGAAGAAATATTTGGAAAGAGAACATCAGGAAGAGACACACTTGTTGACCTTGTCCATCGCCATGGAGATGAAAAAGGAACCACTTTCATCATTTGAATATCCATTACACCCCTGTGAGACAGCAGCACAGGTGCAAATCAGTACACATTTAACGAAAACTCAGAAAGAGAGAGTGCAACAGGTTCTAAATAATCATGCAGAGGTGTTAACAGACCGACCAGGGCATACAAACCTATTGGAATATGATATGAAACTAATAGACTCCACACCTGTCTGTATGAAACCATATTCGATTCCGTTTGCTAAGGAGAAAGCTTTGAAGGAAGAGATAGACTATCTGTTGAAGGAAGGAATTATTTCGCACAGTGAGTCTTCGTATAGTTCCAGTGTGGTACTCTTAAGGAAGCCCTCTGGAGAACATAGACTCTGTATAGATTACAGGAGACTGAATGCTATTACAGAAGGACAGGTGGATCCATTGCCGGATACAAATCAGCTGTTTGCCAGACTAAATAAAGCTAAATATTTCTCAAAAGTGGATCTGAGTAAAGGATACTATCAGATTCCAGTAAAGCCTGAGGTTAGACCATACCTAGCTTTTAGTACCTCAGAAGGACACTATGAGTTTAATAGATTGCCATTTGGATTGAAGAATGCGCCTAGTGTCTTCTCTAGAATGATGAGAAAATTATTGGATCCTCTGAATAATCCCTGTATAACCAATTTTATGGATGATATCCTTATAGCAACAGAAACATTTGAGGAACACATTGACTCTCTGAACATGCTGTTTGATCGACTTAGGGAGGCAAAGTTAACAGCCCGACCAACCAAATGTTGCGTTGGATGTAAAGAATTGGAATTTTTGGGACACACAGTTTATCAGGGAAACATGACCCCTGACCCAAAGAATTTAGAGAAACTACAGAAAGCCCCGAGACCACAAACCAAGAAGGACGTGAGATCCTTTGTCTCATTATGTGGTTTCTACCAGAAGTATATCAAAAACTTTAATTCCATATGTGCACCTTTAACGGAATTGACACGTAAAGGACATCCAGATCGCTTTACATGGACACCACAATGTGAAATGACTTACCAAGAATTGAAGGAAAAGCTCACAAGTAAACCCATTTTGAAATTACCTGACTTAAGTCAAGAATTCATAGTAAGGACGGATGCAAGTAATATTGGGTTAGGTGCAACTTTACTACAGAAATCAGATGCATTGGATGGGGAATTAAGCCCAGTGGCATATGCTAGCAGAAAGTTGAATAAAGCTGAAATCAACTACTCAACTAGCGAAAAAGAATGTCTTGCAGTAATATGGGCAATAAAGAAATTCAATATTTATCTATATGGGAAGGCATTTAAGTTGCAAACAGATCACAAACCTTTATCGTTTCTAGCACAGGCTAAGCATGAGAACTCCAGGTTACTCCGATGGTCTTTACTTTTGGCTCCATATAATTTTAGCATCGAGTATATATCTGGAAAAACCAATTTGGGAGCGGATTTTTTAAGCCGCCATCCGTGTGATGAGAATCACCGTAAACCCCAGAAATAATAATAATAAATTTCTCTATGTGTATATAGAATAAAGGACTGACATATAATGTCTGTTTTAAGAGGGGAGGTGTCATGGAATATTCTAATCCACATATATAAATTATCAATTAAATATAAAGCCTAATAAATACATATAATAAAGAAAAGAGCAATGGTAAAATGACAGTGCTGTCACAGAGAATGTACTCGAAATCCCCCTTGTTTTCTGCTTCGTCTGCAAATTGTAACGCTTTCACGTTGATAGTAAAAGCTTACTGTATTATACCCGCTTTCTTCAATGAAACGTGTGCTGTATTTCTTGGAAAAACATTAAGAGGCAGACTGCGTAATGACCTAAATTTTAAATTCCATTCATGTCTTTTTCTACATTACGTTACCAAAACGAACGAACAGATGGACAAAAGGATAGCGAGAAGGGAGAGGCAGAAAGCCGAACATTAAACACGCGTCGCGCGATACACAATTACTACTATCACGCGTGTTAGGCTACAAGCACTAATTTTTTTTTTCAGACGGACAGTGATAAAATACACTACCCTTTCCCAGAGTTAGGTTTATAAATCATAAAAAACTCTTATTAGAAAAGATAACATTAGATGGGTTTACGGTTGAAAACATAACAGTACCCAGACAGCATATCTTCGAAACAGGAGGTAGAAAATACATATTTTGAACGCAGCCACGTAGCTCTTTTAAAGTGGGAAAATTGGGTTCCTTAGGGCTTGCTGACAAATAATATGTAAAACGTTACGCAAATAGTCCAGGAATTAATAAATTATACCCAAAATAAAATAGTGAGGCTGCCTGACAGCATGAAATCATTTCTGCTCATAAAATTTTTTATAACGTGTTTGAAAAAACCTTACGTTACATAAATAGCCTACCATGTAAACTCCAAATTGATTGGAGCGCAACAAATGAAAGCCTAACCACGATTGGTCGGGCTATAAATACTATCTTGGTTGTTAGGGGAAACGGGGAAAGGTAACATTTTTTCAAACACTTGTCGAAACGGGGCTCATTGGTCAGACTCGCTGATATACACACTTGGGAGCGTTAGTTCGAAACCACTTGTTTAAATGATCTTGATAAAACAACAGTGCGTTGAAGCCAGCTCATAATTGTGTTAAATAAAAGCCTGGAACATAGGCAGATGGAAATTTGTGCCAGTTTGTGCCAGAATTCATTGCTAATCAACGTATCTGTGTTTATTCGTATGAATTGTGGTAAGCTTGAACCATTCACTATCTTTTAATGAAAATTGAATGTGAATTGTTGATTTATGCCTGTATATATATGTGTAGTTCAGTGGCAAATGTGAGGTAAAGCCTGTAATGCTCCAGCCTGAACAGAGGGTGTCGGAGGGTAGTAAAACGGCATGGAATGGCCAAATAGTACACTGACACCTGGATGATTGATTAGACAGAAATAATGCTGGAAGTGCAGAGGCGTAGTGACCATTAAGGATGGTAATGCTGGTATAAAGTATTTCAGATGAAGCTGACTGTTGGCCTAACGCTCTGAACGCAATGTTTGTGATGTATTGTGATCAGTGTAAAAAGAAAATATAAATTAGTTATGAAGTAGAAGGTACATCCTTCTTGATTTCAGGGACAGTGGTCTTGATGGTACTGAGCAGCACCTGGTCAGAGCTTTGCTGAATCCAGTGTCGGACAGCATACTCCTTGGTCCTTTTAGCTATCAGTGAGGTGTCTCCAGAGCCCAGAGGAGAATTCGAGCAGAGGAGTCCCTTCCTGCCGCCATCACGCCAGATAAGCTAACTTGGCCAGCTGAGCTCAACATTATGTCCCCTCATCTTGAAATGAATTTGTAAAATTAACATTAAGAGGGGAATTTAATTGTCTTAATATCAGGAACTGAGAACATCTCCAATACTAGTCCCTAAAGACAAAATATTGTAGTCATGATGACAAATACCAACAGAGCTTGAACAAAACAAAACCAGTATTACCTCATTTTACTACTACACACTGACACACATAGGATATTTGTAATAATATATGTCACTACTATATTCCTATTGGTAAATTCTGTACATATAACTTGTAATTTAAATTGATTGTGATTCCTGATTCCCTTGTAGTTGAATCAGGACACATATTCATTCATGCCAGTAATGAATACATATTGTTATTTGAAAGTTATCAGTGCCTCCTTTAAGATATTCTCATAGAGTGTTATATGTATGTGAGTGTCACAGTGTTGTCAAGAGTAGTGGATTACATTAAATTGTTTATTTGTCTGTTGTTGTGACTTACACTTCATCATACACATACCCTAGACACATAACGTAGCATCACACTATTCCAGAATAATTCTGACTGAGATATAGAGATATGTGGTAGCAAGTAAGGTTATCTATAATACACTACTCTTAATAGATATAGATACCTTCACAGCTGATCTCAGTCAGTACACTAAGTCCCCTGTGGATATTTATAACATCCCACTTCACCACAATTACCTCCTATCATCCTATCATCTTCTAGGAAAATCTTCTGATTTTATTAATCAGTTATGCCAAGAATTATTTGAAACTTTATCTTTCGCACATTTTAGCTGTGAGGTTAAAATAAACAAAATTAAGAAAATGTATTAATAAGTATAAGATCTACTAACCTTCTTTTCCCTTCTCAAAATCCTTTAAGAACACAATTAATCACAGAACTGAATTATCATCCACTCTGAATAAACACGTGTATTAGGCTATGCGTTTTTGGGTTTAATCTCTTCCTCACAAGGTAAAAAACTGGACTTCTACACTCTAGTAGATTATGCGGTATTATATATTTCTGGAAGTCACCTGGCCAAGCTGGGCATCCAATGTGGTAAACCAACGCTTGTCTGAACCGCGGTGAGACGTTTTCCCCTGGCCAATCTGGGCGTCCAATGTGGTGTCACAGAAATTACCGCATGCCCATGTTTGATTCGGATGACCATATGTGTTTTTACCTGATTTATCACGATGCAATGTGGGCTTCAAACGATAATGTCGGGCATGTGGACTCAATCAAAGGATTTTATTTCCCCCGATGAAAGAGCAAATGTGGTTCTCTAGATACCGGTTGCGAGTAATCACAACGATGAAATAGCAAATATGGATCGCAAATGTTGCATGAAAGAGCAAATGTCGGAGAAAATACAATACGAAAGATGTAGGAAAAGATAGAGCAATAAGGCCTTTGCGCTCGTTTATCACAGTGATGAGGAGATATTTTCTTTAACTATATATATATTTATATGGAGCCGCGGTAGGACAGTGCTTAGTGCACTGGCTTCCTAGCTCGGTGGTCCATGGTTGGATCCCCAGTTTAGGTGGGATTTTTTGGACCGCAAACGGCTTCGGGGTCGACCCAGCCTCTTGAATAAGGTACCCAGAGGAACTCTGGGAAGGTTAAGGCGGGCTAGTGTGCCGATGGTCAAGAAAATATGGGCCTAACACCATATTCTCAATATGTCTCAATGGGAGTGTAACGGGATCCTTATATATATACTACTGGACAAAAGTTAAGGGCCACCAAGAAAAACTCCACTATGGCCCAATTAAATGCAACCAGGTGTAAACAATTTATTACAAAATAAAGTTGATTCATCCGTGGAAAAGATCAGTCAAGTGTTTTTTTAAATAATGTGTGACTTACTAACAAAAAGAAATTCAACTCACTTTTTCACCTTTTGAACTAGTGGGGCGTGTTGCAAAAACCATGAGTTTTTGCAGCAACAATGGCAATTTTCAGTTTCTGTGTGCACTAGGTTAATTTTTTTTAAATGTCCAAAAACTGGGTCACTTTAACCCGCACTGATCTTTTCCACGGATGAATCAACTTTATTTTGTAATAAATTGTTTACACCTGGTTGCATTTAATTGGTCCATAGTGGAGTTTTTCTTGGTGGCCCTTAACTTTTGTCCAGTAGAGTATATATATATATATATATATATATATATATATATATATATATATATATATATATATATATATATATATATATATATATATATATATATATATATATATATATATATATATATATATATATATATATATATATATATATATATATATATATATATATATATATATATATATATATATATATATATACATGGAGACATATCTAGAGTCAACCTTACATGACCACTAGCTAAGCACAATGTTATAGTATACAGATGTGGAGGTGAATCTCTGTCTGTGAGACTAATTCCACCGGCATTTACTCTTAATATCATCCACACATTTCTAGGGATTTCCCCGTGTGGTGAACAAGGTGAGACCCCAGCACTGCCACACTGAACTTCGCGGAGTAACTTGATCCCCAGATGTAACTGTTGCTTTTACCTGGTTGAGTGCATGCAGGAGGATCTCACTATTGCCCCCATGATAGGCAAGGGGAGCTGAGAAGTGGCTCTGTGCAGGACGTGATAATTCCTTGGGAGAGCCCAGAACCAGAATACAGGCATACCTCGGAGATATTGAGGGTTCGGTTCTAGACCACCGCAATAAAGCAAATATCGCAATAAAGCGGGTGTAGTGGTTTTGATGGTATTGTATGATGGTGATATTACTAAGTATGATGTATGAGGTCAGCTGTGAAGACTCCTGAGATAAAATGTAGCTGTGAATTTTCAGAAGGCCTTTCTTGCTACCACTACGACCTCACACCTATCTTTTTTCTAATGAATGTGGCTACGTTAAAATCTAGGGTACTGAATGTAATGTGTTGTATTGACATATACAAACACACACACAGAGATATTAAATAATATAATATTATCAATAAAATTTAGAACACAATGAACTAAATTCAGCTGGTGAAATTTTAGAAAGTAAATCTTTTTTAAATTTATTTGTTCTGAACCAAGGTTTTATTTTGGCCAGAACATATGAAAGATTTTGGAATTTATGAGTGAATGGCATGAATAAATGGCATGATAAATAAAAGGTGTGTACGTATACAATTTTCACGATTTGTTAATATTTCTACAGTTCATAATTTTATTTTCCCTGGGAGAACGATGAATAGATGTGCTGTTGGGGGTGGCTTCATCCCTCCCTGTCTATGCCTACCAAACATTGTCCATTAATGATGGAAGGAAATGGGATGTTTTAGTAGTAATTCACTTTGGGTGCTATGTCTATGAAGTTGGTGTAAATCCAGCAGACCAGCCTGCTTACGTAACTTCGAAAGAGTAGTTCTGGTGCTGGAATCTGGTGACCCCACCTCTCCGTGCTTGGGGGCAATATATCGGGTGGCCCCACCTCTCCGTGCTTGGGGGCAATACAAGGCTGTTCTGCCGAGATGCGACACTGCACGGGTCCTCACTGTCAATTATTTACCCAGCATTTGACACCACCTTTTGGTGTCAACATAAAAAACTCACAGCTCTGAAATAAAGTATTGGTTTAGGTTCAGAACCTTACCTAAGGAGCCACTTCTACACGTAACAATTTACAATAACACCACTTAGACAGGGTCAGATCTCTCTGACCATACAACACATCTTACCAAGTTGGTTTCACATAGGATAAGTTCTCCCAGACTACATATTCCGAAATATGTTTATTAGCTTCCTGCCATAGAATAGGATAGGTGATATGTTCCACTGATCTCAACACTTGATCTGTCCTTCCTAACCCTTGCTGGAGTTTATATATATTGTTTGTCCCTAGACCCTGAACTAGGGCGGGGGGTCTAGAGCAAATCCTTACTTGTTGTAAGGCTAGATTTCGATATGGCAGTATCAAATCACTCGAAACATTAAACAATATTTAAAATATACAAAGAAATAATTTCAATCTTACCAGATTATGAATAAAGAACACAGAAATGCTAGCAAAACTCAGCTGAGCTGCTGGCTATAGTATGGCGTCCCTGAACTTATTTCAATTTACTTCATTGGAAATCACCACACTTAAAATTTACTGTGTCTATCACTGGACAACTATTGAGGAATGGCAAAAAAGCGCGTCTGAGCGCTGATAATATGATTGTCTGTGGCCAATCAATGCCTTGTGTTTTTTCAAATTCAAATTTCCTACACTAAAGTCATTTCAGTCATGCTTCAGTCAAGTATGGATTTTTATCTGTTAGTCCGTCCGTCTCTACTTGCGTTTTCACAAAAACGTACTTGGTTTTTGAACCAACCTATCCGTCCCCTCTACAAATTTTGTCTTTAAAGTTATTTTTAGCCACAGCTCCCACCAATGTCCCTCTCTTTCATTCTAACTAGATTTGAACACTTGAGTCTCAAGGTCGCGGTTTTTGTGCAAATTAGTGACATGTTTGATTCAATGCAGTCTTTCGCTGATGTGAACAACACAGTCTTTTGTCAATGTCTTCATTATTATCTATCCGTCTGTATAAATAAAAGCATATTATTTCACTGCTCAAAATGGGCCATCCGGCAAGCTAATTTTTATATTCCTAACATCATTATTAAGAAAAAGTTACTTTTCAAGGTTAGTTGTTTTTTTTTCGAAATATTTTCTAGAATCTTCTGTGAAACGTGTGCCGCTGCATTCAAATAAAGGACAAAATATTGCAAAAGCGTCCAAAAAATGACTGTTGCGTATAATAACTATGGTCCCTTTTGTCGATTTCGTTACCTTGTGTCAACTTGGGGACGTGACTTTTCCTCCGTTCCCCCCCAATTGCATCTTTTTAGCCTTGCTAGTTTCACGCAATTTTTCAGTCATATTTTTTCTTTTTTGATCCGCCGTTCTCATCCCGTTCAAATGGTAACCGTTCTAGCAATTTAATTTCCATGGCGGGTGATGACCCGCGGCGTGGGCGATCATGCCTTCTAGTAACTTACGCATTCTTTTTATCCCTACATTTTATCCTTTGGAGATATTTTTACGTTGTATCACTGTTAATTTTATGACAGCGGGTCACACCCATTTTTTTTTTTTTTTTGGCTTCCCATTGCATATAAAAGCCTAAAATCATGTTTACATTATGTCTATTAAGTGCGCAATAACGTTAGCTCTAAAATAAAAACAATGTACTGTAAAATTAAAAATACTTTATTGCTAAAAAAAAATGTCAATCTTCATCTCTGAGCCTTCAGAGAATCGTAATCATTTTGCCAAAATCTGTCTGAAGAAGAAGGCACGTTCTAATAAATAAACATAAATAATTTGAAGAAAAAAAACCGCAATATCTGCGAAGCGCAATAAAGCGAGGTATGCCTGTACAGTATTTTAGCTCTGCATATTTGGAGAGCCACTTGGAATGTGGGGAATGAATAGGTCTAGTATGCCAAGCGCTTCTTACTCCTAGCTTGGGACCAGATGTGGTGATCCTTTAGATGTAAGGCGAGCTGGAGAAACTGGTGCTCATGAGTTCAACCCAACAGATATCGGAATGACGGATAAGCCATAGGAAAAACCTAGATCTACAGTGTAGATAATATCAAGGAGTCTTCAATTTGGTCTCTCCTACCAAAGTGTGAGAAGCTTAGCATCCCTAGTTAAACAACAACAACACACACACAGATAGATAGATAGATAGATAGATAGATAGATAGATAGATAGATAGATAGATAGATAGATAGTTAGATAGATAGATAGATAGATAGATAGATAGATAGATAGATAGATAGATAGATAGATAGATAGATAGATAGATAGATAGATAGATAGATAGATAGAGACAGACAGATAGAAAGATAGAAAGATAGATAGATAGATAGATAGATAGATAGATAGATAGATAGATAGATAGATAGATAGATAGATAGATAGATAGATAGATAGATAGATAGATAGATAGATTTTTTTTTTTTTTTTCTTAACCAGCGGCACTTGGGCTTTCAGCCCTTCGGCCCAATGACATGTCATTGCGAGGCTGGGGAACCTGAGGAATTTCCTTCCAACCCGGTCAGGAGCTTCGCTCCTTCCCATCCACAGAGGGTTTATCACAGGAGCCGTTCAGGCTATTCAGTCAAATTTCCGGCCGTAAACATTTCTTCAAACGCCGACGCCCGGGTTTGAACCATGAACACCTGGTCGCCAGTACAACGCCGAAGCCATTACACCAGCGCGGCTCCCAAAGATAGATAGATAGATAGATAGATAGATAGATAGATAGATAGATAGATAGATAGATAGATAGATAGATAGATAGATAGATAGATAGATAGATAGATAGATAGATAGATAGAGTTTGCTACATTTATTAAAGCATTGCCTGTGGAGGGGAACAATTAAATCCATAGGTGTGTTGGCATCCATTTTTGTAAACTGATAAAATCTAAAATTTGCTCAGGACGAGAGAGTTAAGAAGACGAAATAAATTTCCCTGGAAAAATTCGAAAGCTGGAACCACTGTCTGAGAGAGAAAGTCACTGACCGAAGGAATGTTCCGTGCCCCTGGTTCAACCCTGCAAGTTTCGGAAATGATACTCGTGAGAAGAATGCGGTGTGCAGGAGTTGGATGTGTGTAGCGCGTGAGTATAGAAGTATCACGTGTTAAATACACGCCCGCGCCTGTTTACCGAGCGAGGGATAACACGTGTGCATGCTGAGTCAAGATATATTTTTAAACCTAATTTTTGTTGTTGCCTTCTCAGCATTCGGTGAAATGTATGTAGGTCTATACTACTATTTTCTTATGTAAACTAATTCCTCTTTCTTTCGTGCAATGCTTATGCAGCGAGGCGCTGCACGTAAAGTTGATCACTAGTTTCTAGTCCAGTGACTGAACTGGGACTTAGCGTTTTGGCGTGATGTTTTTGTGTAAGACGTCTGACACTCCCTCGATCCATCTTCGCATGAGCCGCTCTCTGTTTCTAGTTAAATTATTTGCTTTCTTTGTTGCGAGAATGGCATAACAGCACGTGACTGCTTGATGTAGGCTTCCTGCACGGGGAGCCAACTACAGTGGTGTCTCGTGCTTCATAAGGAAAGCAAAGGTAAATGATCAGTACTACATGCTTGAGGGCAGTAGCGTACTTAGGGGGGGGGGGGGGCGAGGGTGACAGCCAGGAAGGGGGTGCCGTCTCACACTATTGTGATAGTACTTACTGTTTAAAATATACTTGGTACTGTGTTTCTTTAAGGGGGGGGGGGGGGGGGGGAGGGTGCCAAAGGTAGGATCCGCCCCGGGTGCCAAATACTTTTGGGGCGCCTCTGCTTGAGGGTGCAGTAGTCACATTCTTCTTTGTCTCTAGGAAATGCAAGGGACAAAGAACGTGGATTGTTCCCGTTCAATTGTTATTGTTCTTTATAATGGACATCATTGCACTCCGGGCAAACCCCCAGATGCTCAGTCACCCTCAGTAAACGACTGCTGACCTTCCCAAAAGCGTGCTGTTTGTGTACATGCCTGACCCATCCTCTCATACGTCTATCCCTGCTAGTTTTACGATGGATGCGAAATTCAGTCTCTAGTAGACAAACATTAATTGTCCTTACTATGATAATCAGCAAAGCAGACGATAAGCCCACCATTTTAACTGATTAAAAAAAAAAAAAAAAAGAGTCCAGGTATCAGATGGGCCACCGGAAATACCGGAAGAGAGATTTACAGACATATAGCCAGTCCCAATCCTAATGACGGCATGAGCCATCTTACAAGTAAGGATCAGAGCACCATTTTTCGGCTCCGAACACCCAACAATCACTTGAACAGAATCCAACCACAACATACTCCAGAGTGCCAGCTTTGAACCTACCACTATGAAATTGTTGACCACCTCTTCTTTGAGTGCCCCGCACTCGGTGACTGTGGCGAGATGGAAGTTGGATAATAACTAGTTGTGGCGTGATAGAGGTTCGATTGAAAATTTAGTTCCCTAGAATCAGAGAAGAGAGCTGGTGAACTATAAGTAGGGATGGCATAAGACAGATCAGGTAGTTAACCTCACAGTTCAGGTGATAAAGTTAATTCCCCACGGTTGTTACACCTGGACGTGAAAAAAAACACACGGAGAAGAGAACTGGAGACAGGCATGAAGGGGGTGAAGACGGAATGGCCTTGAACTGATGGCACGAGACAGGAAGACTTGGTGTCGCAGAGAGATTTATGATTAATGAATTTCTATATCTTTTCTTTATTCTACCCGTGTCTTCTACTTTGTTATCGCTCTTTTATCCTTTTTCTTTTTTCGCATTCGTCTGATTGTGAAAATATAACTCTCCCATTCATACCTTCGCCTGTCTCTTTTCTTATTTGGCAAACCATTTTTATTGCGTGTGACGTACGTCTAGTTCGACAAGTGAATTTTCCCTGATATGATGGATGATTTAAAGGGACCTTTAGCTTTTCATAACATTAGAACCCCTGAACATTTGTTGTAACTTTTCGTTTCGCCAGAGCGAACCGACCGGGACTCATTTAGATAGTGCGACCACGATCAAAGAGACAGACTGAGGGATTTCAGGGGAGACTATCGGCGCTATCAAAGACAGTAGTGGTCCCTGAAACGATTTCGCATCTCGGTGTTAAGCACGGAACCGATCGCAGCCAGAGCGAACGGGGAAAGCTGACGCAAGCAGCGAGCGAAGATACGAAGAGGCCAGGGGCGGCTTCTCTCTTTGGATTTGGCGGTCAGATCCCCCAAAGTCATGAGATCAAATAAACTGTCAAGTTCCTCATGTCCCACTCAACTTACATTCCATTTTAGATAAATAGACCATGAAGAATAGACACTTTATCACTCGCTGGCCAGACCTTTACAGAAGCACTAGCTTTATTGAAATCTTGTTATAGATTTTCCCCTGGATTTTATATATATATTTGCAGTGATTTCTATTCTGTGCAAAGCGGTAATATATTATGTAAAGTGATCAGTGGTCTAGTTCAGTCATTCTATTTCAATGGATTTTGTGTTAATTTAAATCTATTAAATTAAACCATCTCAATAGTTCCAGTTGTAAATATAATGATCTATCTATTATATTATTTCAAAAGATAATAGATGCTTAAATTAACTTTTAAAGTCGCGAAGGAATTTATAATTAATAAATTCAGTTAAGTCCTAGTTTTATAGATGTGTGTTTTTAACCACTAGAATTCGCGCAGTGTTTATTAAATACATAATTAAATACTCGAGTGTATTATAGGCTTAACGGGAAATTTATCGCGCTTGATTTTTTCGGTATGTTACATGTCTTTTTTCTTTCACACAGAGTGATCGTAACCTGCGGTCCCAGCTAATAAAGAAAGAAATAAAGAAATCATCCTATAAACTTCCAGTCATATTGAAGAAACATTTCTTTTAAATATAATCTTGTGGCGGTCCTTTGCGACCTAGCTGTCAGAATTAAATGAAATAAAGCCCACCCAAGAACATTGTAAAGAACAATCATCAAATTACCATTACAAACCTGTAAGATAAACTGGAAGGTAATCATCGCCAGTAGCGATATTATATTTACTGTTTACTGTGAGAGAGTACATATTTTCCTGACTGTGACTGAGCCTAGTTTTTCCTCAATTGGATTTAATAAAACTTTCCGGTCAGTTACTATCATCACGCATTGAAGGAATTTTACCATAGCGGAAGATTAAAAGAGACCACTTCATTTTCACCCCTGTGCCGAACTGTGTCAGTGCCATCCCATAGACTCGTTTCTTTATAATAAACCACAAGAACTCTTAGAACTTCAAGTCCGGCGATAAGCGGGAATATTTGCTCTCAGTAAAAACTCGCCATATCTGGGGCGGGGCATAGAAGTGCTAGACAGTTACACGTGTCAAGAGTTTAATCAGTGTGTTTATCATTCTATGGAGTGACTGATGCTGCAACTCGGTAAGTGTGTGGTGTATATGAGTGTGGATCCGCACAGAGTGTATGAATGACAGGAAATTTAATCTTTTTCTTTGTAACCCTGTTGTTAACTTTCTTGCCTAGTAATATAATTTTTCTGTATACCCTACATTGTTCCTTTAAGTGGGATAGTTGATAATTTGTTAACTATGTTTAAAACCCCCTCCTTTTCATTTGCTTAGTAAAGGGAAGAACAATTGGGAAGAACAGGATTTCTTTCTATCACCTATACCTAATTTAGTAACACCTCTTTTCAGAGTAATTAACTTCACTGTTAGGTTAACGTACCCGTGTTCCTGATATTATCTATCTTTGGACTGGGTTTATCTTTGTCTAATAAGCGGGAAGGGCTTAGTCGATACCAATCTTCTTCACCCCTCCCAAACTTGTTATTTGCATTTGTGTACTTATGATAATTTATGTAATACCTGATATTTGTTAGTGATTGATGTTTAAAGTGAATAAAATCACATAAACTCATTTAGTTCTGTGTTGGATGTACCCAAAGACCAACTTTTCCCCTTATTCGTTTAATATAGTTTGTATCTACGTCGTCTGTGTGTTTGAAAACACCAAATCGGTGTGCGCGCAGATGCGTGACTGGAAAACTGGCAAATAATTGTTTGACCAGGAGAGTGGAAGAGAAGATTGAGAGAAACGATTTGTCGTAAATAAGTCTGTCTTTACTCTCCTCCAGCACGCTGTGAAGCAACTATTTAATCTCTACATTTTCTATCACTGAGCTTTCCATCATCATTTTCCACTCTAAACCGGACCACTATTTCTAAGACTCTTTTCTCTCAAAATAAATTTACGACATTGCGTAAGCTCAGTCCTCGGTGAGAGCGAATAGTGTGAAATTCGTTCTCGACAGAGAGAAGATGGCAGAAAATCGTTTACATTTTCATCTGACACGGCGCATTTAGGGTAGATTTCTCGGCGATAGGTGTAAGGTGAAACACATGCATCGCTCAGAGATGACCATAGTTAGCAGTAGGTGTGAAGACGCGCATTGGCAGTTTATGGCCGGCGTCTGAGTTAATGTTAAGTGTTAAGACGGGAACTATTTCGGGTTTTCGAGAATTAGGAAATCATTTCTTTTCATAAGATATAAACCCCAGTAGTTAGACTTCATGCATTCAGTCCTCCTAAGTTGCAGTAGACGGATCGCTCCTGCTAGAGAATAAGCTTGTATAGCGAAGTTCTTAGTTTTCTCGTCAATTTTTGCCGAGTTTCTAGAAGACCTATCTAGTGAATAATTCTAGAAGTCGTGGTGATCGCCTGTAGTGCTGTTTGGAGGTAATATTATATATCTAGTATTTTGTGAGTGATTTAAGTGGTAAATCGCCTATTTTATTTTCACTAGTTAATTTCTGTACAGAGTGATTAAATTATAAGTCTGTTATATTCTCTAGTTGACGTGTTGCAGTGGAAAGCAGAATAATTTATTATTTCTAGCTTAAACTCATGCAGCTGTAAATAAAATTTAATTAAATTGCTAGTAACCAGTCCGAGTATATTTTAAACTAACTTATAACTGCACTGAGTCATCATTGAGTATTGACGAAATACGTAGGTATTTCTAATTCATGATGATTGATTTTTTTTTAAACGATCATAACTATTTCACGGGAGTTTTAACGTTAAGACAAGCTTTACGCTTGCAGTTATAATGTAAGTATAACCGAAGCAAATATTGTGGTTAAGTATATTGTACTTTTCTCTTCCTTACACAGTTTTGGGTCAGCCCAACTTTTACCAGCGGTTTTATTACAACTGAGAGAAGAAACATTTTTATCTTTAACCACGTGGGTCTACAAGTTAACACCTGTCTGGCAGGGCGTTTGCCTCCAGAAATAGACAGCGTACAAATCTCACTAACTGTTTTAAAGACTAAATGCCTATACTGGGCCTATTGAGCCAGATTATATTTCTTCACAAACTCTCATGTACATGCAGCCCTGTGGCGAGAAAAATTACAAACCATTAACATTCCAACATTTTTGACTAATTGTGGTGTGACCAAATTAAATTTCTATACTGAGAGAAGGCACCGACCTGACATCCCTAGGTACTGGAAAACCTAAGCTATTGACACTGTGCTCGCTGTTAACTTTCGTGCCTGGACAATTTTAATGTGACAATAAATAGATATCCTAAATAATAATAACCAAAGAAACGTTCCCTGAAGTAGTGAATTCAACCTGTCTTTGCGGAGCTGGGGTTCCCTTGGCCAAGAATAACACCGGAGATTCTGTATGTGTATGTCCTAAAAATTGTTTTTCCAGAAGTTGCTACCAAAGCTGTAAGTACGAATGCAAGCGCGTGGCCACGGCTGACATGAATAGAGTGAATGCGGGACTGAGTGATTCCTTTATTGTTGTATTTTTGGCACCCATTTTGCTGTCGTAAAATTCCTTTATGCAGTTTTGTTGCTAATGATATTTTCCTTAGGATAGAGTAGAGTATCAGTTCTGTTCATACCTTTAAAGGGAAATCTTAGACTATAGCGTGTGCATCCGTGACTCTTTGGGGCTATCACTTTTCTTCTAACAGGATCGTGGGCTAAACATCGAGGGAAAAGATTACACCTTTGGGTCTATTATGCTTGTAGTAATTCATTACCTTATATGTATTTTCTATGCTTGATATTAACATTTATGTGTTGTGGTAAAATTTTCCTTATGTTAATAAATTTACATAAATTTTATTCAAGCGTGTCGGTCAGCTCGTTCCAACATTTCTGTATTCAATTGTTATAGTTTTTCCACGTCTGTGCGTCTAACTGTCGTCACTTATTTGTGTGTGTATGTGAGTGGAGATATATATTAATATATATTACAATAGACTGTCTGACTCCTCTAGATCTGTTGTAGAAGATAGGCTGAAACAGAGAAGATTTCTCGATTTCAGGGACAGACCCTATTAATTTCTACCATCTTACTCGTGGAAATCTATTTCTATTATTATCTCTCACTGTTGCTATCACCTATTCTAATCCATTCAGAAGGGACCAACCCAAGTCTTAATTTCCCTATCAAAAATCTACGACACTTGGCATACGTTTGTTGAAGGCCTGTGCTCCGTTGGGAGTTGAAAGGTGAAAGAAGAATGTCAAGTATGTCCACCTTAGAACTTTGACCTTATTTATGAGTACTCATTTCACGGAATTGTCTTTTCTTCCGTAAAAATAAAAATAAAAAATTATAATAAAAAGCAGGACTTTTCCAGTCCGTGTCCAAATTAACCGGGACGGATTGTTACAAGCGGGACTGTCCCGCGGGGAAAACGGGATGAATTAAATCCCTACATACCTTCTACTTCCCTTTTTTTTATAAATCTGAAAGATAATTCTTCAGTGTTAAATAGAACCAATCCTGACATACGGAAGCGAGTCATGGACAATTAGTAAACAAGTAGGAAAAGTATCACGGACAGCTAAAATGAGTAATGAGGATGTCTTGAAAGATGCCAAAGTGTAGAGATGGCTTCAATGCTTCGAAACAGCATCGAGTCCGAAAGCTTCGACACACAGCCTGCTTGTTGTTTCGACACAGTTTCAGTTCCTGTCTGCCTCGCTGTTTTGCAGAGACACACTGTCTCACTGTCTCACCTTCCGTGGGCCTTTGTAAAATTTGAATCAACCGTTCGGAACATTAGTATGAAATATCAAACATGTCATATTTTTCAGGGATGTGTTATGATGACTTGATTTTACAAGTGATATTATTTTTGCTGAGAAATTATAGACACTGGAAATTGTGTCAGTGCTGCAGTTGTCAATGTTTTAGGCACTATGTTAAAGTTGAAAGTGTCCGTGTGTTCGTATAAATGTAATGGACACTTTATTAGCTCTGCTGATATCTGTGTACTCGGTGTGGATTTGAATCATTGTCTACCAAAACTAGCTTACTCTAGTTTGATAGCATGTGTTATTATTACTGTTATTATTATTGTTGTTTTTTATTATTTTGACATATACTGCAGCTATCATCATATCTCCGTTTTATTTCATCATAATGAAGACTTGTGTAAAAATATTGAATTGTGGTCACACGAAATGCCATAGATTTTCACACACGACAGTAGCGCGCAAGTAAAAACAGTTCATGTATAGTAATGTATACTGTCTATTAGAGACTTCTTTCTCCCCGATACGAGCAATAGTGCCGTTGTGTCGACACACTGTTTCGACACAGTTTAAATCACTGAGTCGACTGTCTCGAAACAGCGGAGTGTGTCGATTTGCCCACCTCTACCAAAGTGGAAAGGAAGCTTATTCCTCATGTCAGAAGGAAGCTTATTCCTCATGTTAGAAGGAAGCTTATTCCTCGTGTTAGAAGAAACCTTATTCCTCATGTTAGAAGGAAGCTTATTAGTCATGTTAGAAGGAAGCTTATTCCCCATGTAAGAAGGAAGCTTATTCCTCATGTTAGAAGGAAGCTTATTCCTCGTGTTAGAAGGAAGCAATCCACTTTCTTTGGGCGTGTTATGAGGAGAAGAAAGCTGGAGTATATCGTGTCAACATGATAGATAGAAGGAACAAGTAATAAGAGAAAGACAAAGAGAGAAGATTCACAGTTTGACATCATAGCATGGAAAGAAGTCAACAACAGAGTGGATCAATAGTACTGTAGACATGAGGTTGTGGAGAGACATAATCACCTACGTCACCAGGCATGGTACTTGAAGAAGAAGAGGAAGTAATATGAAGGATAAAAAAAAACCTTACTATGTCTACGTTGATCAAGTTCTATAGTTCTGTTCCTTGATAATTGTCTCAAATACAGAACCTTATCACGTCTGCGCTACCAGCTAAGACACTCTTCTATAGTCTGTTTCAACATTCAACGAACATTACAAGAATTCCAGTGTCAAGGACTAGTCGCCACTGATAACACTAATGTTATCAGACATAGGAAAGACTTTTATATTTGGACATGCGCCCTAATATAACCTACTATGTTGAACGGGACGCCTCGCCAAAAGGAGGCACAATTTTATTTTTAACAATAAAGGTGTCTTACTTGCATTCATGTCTTTCCGTGCACGTTTTCGAAACCATTTCTGACCTACGCATTTGGTTTTTTTGTCCTGGTCACCAGTGGCGTATTCTCTATGTGTGCTGTGCGTGCTGCGCACACCTATGCGCGAAGGAAAATAAAAATTTAATTTATTATTCTATAAAATATTTCTCCTATAAGTTCTGCTTTCGGACCGCACGCATCAGGATAACGGATTTTCCCGCATAGAATCTACGAGTACATCTACTTTCAGTTTCACAGACGCGTTTTATAGTGCCGTTTTTATTGGTTGTAGCAATCGCCCGAAGTTTCTCGCGTAATTCCGTCACAATGCGTGCTGGACCGTTCGGATTCACGTCTAAAGACTGGTTTCTTGAACCGGGGTCTTGGGCAGATACGTCAATACAATGCGAACATGCGTGCGGTGGCCTAGCAGCTCTCGAGTTGTAAAAATCGGCTGTGTCCGTCCAGTGTTTTTTGTGATTAATTTTTGTTAGTTGCCGGGAATGCAGATTATTACAGTGACAGTGAGTTTCAAGTTGTAAGTTAATTAGTATTTCGGAGATAATTGACATATACCCATAATAACTATCGTTGCGTAATTGAATATAGATGGTTTTTAAATTAAGAGGGGAAGAAGTTAAATAGTAGGCGTACATATTCATTTTAAGTAGCAGCACGCCTAGCTCGCATTACCAGGATACGCCACTGCTGGTCACGCTCACCTGTCAAGCTATGCCGGATGTAAGAAAGGACGTTTAACTGTTGTGATAAGCGGACCTGACAACGTCACACTGTTTTAATGATAAGGAGGGGAATGCACTTGTACATTAAAGTTACTGATCTTCACGATAGAATGGCTGGCTTGTGTAAGAGGGTATTAGGATTGGGCTAATGGGAAATCCTGGTTTCGCTTAATTATGTTTTTTTTCCATAGTTAATGTGGATAAAATGTCCATTATCTATCTATCTATCTATCTATCTATCTATCTATCTATCTATCTATCTATCTATCTATCTATCTATCTATCTATCTATCTATCTATCTATCTATCTATCTATCTATCTATCTATCTATCTATCTATCTATCTATCTATCTATCTATCTATCTATCTATCTATCTATCTATCTGTGACAGGGGCGCTAGGGGTACCTCACACCCAAGACCCGTGCACCAAGAAAATTTATAAAGGATCGTTTGACAGGGGTTGCAATTATTGGTTGCTTGCAACCCTCTCAGCAGCAGACTTAACAATTCAAGCAACCCAAAGCCTTATGCAGATCAACATTTAATTCTACCGAACAGAACCGAACACCAAACAAACAATCCAACAAACACCCAGTCAGTGTTCATAGACTGTGTGCTCAAGGCATTTACAGCTTGGCTCTTGTGTGTCTTCTTAGTCTGTTCTCACTGGGCGGCTCTCTCAAACATAGACCGGTTTCGCCGCTTGCTACCATTTTTTATAAGCCCTGGCCTAACCACTCAATTTACTGCGCGCTCGCGTATTAATCTGCGCCACACAGATAACACACGCGATTATTGCTCCAGAATGCATGAAAACACAGATTTACACAACTAGAGCAAAAACACAACTAATATGTAGGCTTATTATGGCCTTGTAATAAATCTGCTTGAAGATAACGTATTCAAAAGGCACTAAACCACATAGACAATATGACTGCCCAGATGGGGCCAGCGCCTAGAACGACAGACCTCAAGATGGCGCTGTCACATATCTATCTATCTATCTATCTATCTATCTATCTATCTATCTATCTATCTATCTATCTATCTATCTATCTATCTATCTATCTATCTATCTATCTATCTATCTGTCTGTCTATATGTCTGTCTGTCTGTCTGCCTGCCTCCCTACCTACCTACATAACCACCTGACTAATACCTACCAAACAACCTATCTATCTATCTATCTATTTATCTATCTATCTATCTATCTATCTATCTATCTATCTATCTATCTATCTATCTATCTATCTATCTATCTATCTATCTATCTATCTATCTATCTATCTATCTATCTATCTATGTATCTATCTATCTATCTATCTATCTATCTATCTATCTATCTATCTATCTATCTGACTGCCTACCTATCCATTCATCCGACTGTCTAGCTGCTAGTCAATTAGCACCTGGTTATGATGTTTCTCTATCTATATTTTACCAACTAGAAACTTCCAATGTCTACCAGCCAAAAACTTATCACGTCTACGCTGCCAGTCAATACACTCTTCTATAGTCCGTTTCAACATTCAACGAACATTACAAGAATTCCAGTGTCAAGGACTAGTCGCCAGAGTTCTGCGGGCATTATAAACAATTAACTGGTACGACCTTGGTTTAAAAGCCCGAAAAACGGTGGGATGCTTGCGTGTTGCATGTCAGGGTTGTGGAGTGGACCAAAACATTTTCCGACTCCGATTCCTGAAATTTTAGAAGTGAGACTCCCGAGTACTGTGTTGCCTGAATAATGGTTCAGTAAATAATGGAATAGGACCTTGGTTCTTTTATGTTGGTTTTCGGGACTGTGGATAAACGATTAACAGGTACAAACGGGGGCATCTCTAAATGTCCCCGGCAAAGGGCCCTCCCAGCGACAGGAGTTGAGGATCCTTTCCCTATAATCTTCATGGTAATGAGAAACTGGCACGCAAAGCGACGTGTGGTGTTCCTGGCGACGGGCCTTCCCAGCCCTGGTAACGAGGCAGTTCCCCCCTTCACATAACTTCCTAACAGAGGACCATCCTTCTCATTACACACCCAGCGATGAGTAAATCTGGTGTGACCTCCACCGACTGCATCTGCTGAAATGGGAAAGTACTCTGGGGTTGCAAGAAAGCCCAAAAACCACATCCCCAAATTGCCGCAAGGGTAAAACAGTGAAAACTCAGATCCCTGGGTTCGAAAGAAAAAAAGACTAGTCATATTGCATTACATTCAGAGTCGGAGTAGGACATTTTTTTAAACCGAATCCGATTCCACTAAAAACTACCAACTCTTCGACTCCACAGCCCTGGTTAAATTGATTGATAGCATTTGGGGAAGAGGGAAGGGGTTGAATCATCAACACATCCAGGAAAAAACGGATAGACTTAATAAGTTTAGCCAGCAGGTGGGCTTGAATATCAATTTAAAGAAGTCTGAGGTCATGACGCTCAATGTGAGCAGCCCTGAGCCCATATCAGTAAGGAATCAGCAATTGGTACAGACAGATGCCTTCACATACCTAGGATGCATAGTAACACCAGACGGTGGGGCAGGCAAAGACATCAACATCAGAATAAATAAGGCAAGAACAGCCTTCTTTAGCCTAAACAACATCTGGAAGTCCTCCCAATACAGCACAAGCACAAAATTAAGATTATATCAGAGATGTGTGCTTTCTGTGCTTCTCTATGGTGCGGAATGCTGGAGAGTTACAGAGAAGGAAATGTCGAAATTGTCCTATTTTCACACAACATGCCTAAGAAAAATTCACCGAATCTTTTGGCCAAATACCATCACTAACCAAGATCTGCTTACTCGTAGCAAGCAAGAGGACATGCACACCATCATAGCTGGCAGACGCTGGAGCTGGGTTGGTCATGTCCTCAGAAGAGACCCCGATGCCATCACAAGAACAGCTATGCTTTGGACCCCTGAAGGAAAACGAAAGAGAGGCTGACCAAAAACAACCTGGCGGAGGACTGTGGAGGCTGAGATGCAAAGAATGAACCAGAGTTGGGGCACTGTACGAAGGATGGCCACCGACCGAGCAAAGTGGAATCAATTTGTTGTTGCCCTACAAGACGCCACTAGGCGTTTTGGCCACTGACTGCTTTGACGGTCGGCGGCTAAGGATCAAAGAAGAAGAAGGGGTTGAATGTCGGTAAAGTTAGAGGATTTCGATCTTGGCTTAACAATATTTGTTATCTTCTTCCTCTTCTTCTTTGTTTACCCTCAGACGTCAAGGTGAACATGTTCAAAGAAAGCAGTGGTCAGTTTGAGGCAGTTGATATCACCGTAGAGATTTTACAGGAATGGCACTGGTGAAGGCCAATACGCTTTCTCTGCTCCTCATATGTTGGGCACATTTGAAGCAAATACTCAGCAATAATTATGTGGTGATAGATAACCTTACTTGCTACCACATATCTATATATCTCAGTCAGAATTATTCTGGAATAGTGTGATGACTACGTTATGTGTCTAGGGTATGTGTATGATGAAGTGTAAGTCACAACAACAGACAGATAAACAATTTAATTTAATCCACTACTCTTGACAACACTGTGACACTCACATACATATAACACTCTATGAGAATATCTTAAGGAGTCACTGATAACTTTTCAAATAACAATATGTATTCATGGTTATCATAAAGGTATATGTGTCCTGATTCAAATACAAAGGAACCAGGAATCACAATCAATTTTAATTACAAGTATATGTACAGACTTTATCAATATGAATATTGTAGTGACATATATTATTAAAAATATCCTATGTGTGTGTCAGTTGTGTAGTGGTAATATGAGGTAATACTGGTTTTGTTTTGTTCAAGCTCTGTTGGTATTTGTCATCATGACTTCAATAGTTTGTCTTTTGGGACTAGTATTGGAGATGTTCTCAGTTCCTGATATTAAGACAATTAAATTCCCCTCTGAATGTTATTTTTACAAAGTCATTTCAAGATGAGGGGACATAATGTTGAGCTCAGCTGGCCAAATCAGCTTATCTTGCGTGATGGCGGCAGGAAAGGACTCCTCTGCTCGAATTCTCCCCTGGGCTCTGGAGACACCTCACTGATAGCTAAATGGACCAAGGAGTATGCTGTCCGACTCTGGATTCAGCAAAGCTCTGACCAGGTGCTGCTCAGTACCATCAAGACCACGGTCCCTGAAAACAAGAAGGATGTACCTTCTACTTCATAACTAATTGATACTCTAGTTCTACACTGAGCACAATACAACACAAACATTGAGTTCAGAGCGTTAGGCCAACTGTCAGCTTCATCTGAAATACTTTATACCAGTATTTACCTCCTTAATGGTTCACACGCCTCTGCACTTCCAGCATTATTTCTGTCTAATCAATCATCCAGGTGTCAGTGTACTATTTGGCCATTCCATGCCGTTTTACTTCCCTCCGACACCCTCTGTTCAGGCTGGAGCATTATAGGCTTTATCTCCTGTTTGCCACTGAACTACACATATATATACAGGCATAAATTAACAATTTACATTCAATTTTCATTAAAAGATACTGAATGGTTCAAGCTTACCACAATTTCATGGAAATAAACACAGATACGTTGATTAGCAATGAATTCTGGCACAATTACTGGCACAAATTCCCATCTGCTTATGTTCCAGGCTTTTATTTAACACAAATATGAGCTGGCTTCAACGCACTGTTGCTTTATCAAGATTATTTGCACTAGTGGTCTCGAACTAACGCTCCTAAGTGAGTATATCAGCGAGTCTAGCCAATGAGGCCACGTTTCGACAAGTGTTTGAAAAAAATGTTACCTTTTCACGTCTCCCCTAACAACGAAAGATAGTATTTATAGCCCGACCAATCGTGGTTAGTCTTTCATTTGTTGCGCTCCAATCAATTTGGAGTTTACATGGTAGGCTAATTCTGTAACGTAAGATTTTTTTCAAACACGTTATAAAAAAAATTTTATGAGCAGAAATGATTCCATGCTGTCAGGCATCCCCACTATTTTATTTTGGTTATAATTTATTAATTCCTGGACTATTTGCGTAACGTTTTACATATTCTTTGTCAGCAAGCCCTAAGGAACCCAAATATCCAAATTTAAAAGAGCTACGTGGCTGCGTTCAAAATATGTATTTTCTACCTCCTGTTTCGAAGATGTGCTGTCTGGGTACTGTAATGTTTTCAAACGTAAACCCATATAATGTTATCTTTCCTAATAAGCGTTTTTTATGATTTTAAAACCTAACTCTGGGAAGGGTAGTGAATTTATCACTGTCCGTCCGAAAAAAAAGTTAGTGCATGTAGTCTTACACGCGTGATGGCAGCATTTGTGTATCGCGCGAAGCGTGTTTAGTGTTCGGCTTTCTGCCTCTCCCTTCTCGCTATCCTTTTGTCCATCTGTCTTTTGATCTTGGTAACATAGTGTAGAAAAAGACATGAATGGAATTTAAAATTTAGGTCAACTTGCATATTTCAAGGTTTTTCTTAGAAAGGCAGCACATTTTATTGTGTGTTTGGGAAACGCGTGTATGTTGCAGAAGGCCTTTAATATCAACGTGAAACGTTACAATTTGCATACGCAGTAGAAAACAAGGGGATTTCGAGTACAGTCATTGTGACAGCACTGTTCTTTACCATTCTTCTTCCTTTATTTATTATATGTATTTATTAGGCTTTATATTTACTTGATATTTTATATATGTGGATTAGAATATTCCACGACACCTCCCCTCTTAAAACAGACATTATATGTCAGTCCTTTATTCTATATTCACATAGAGAAATTTATTATTATTTCTGGGGTTTACGGTGATTCTCATCACACGGATGGCGGCTTAAAAAATCCGCTCCCAAATTGGTTTTTCCAGATATATATACTCAATGCTAAAATTATATGGAGCCAGAAGTAAAGACCATCGGAGTAACCTAGAGTTCTCATGCTTAGCCTGTGCTAGAAACGATAAAGGTTTGTGGTCTGTTTGCAACTTAAATGCCTTCCCATACAGATAAATATTGAATTTCTTTATTGCCCATATTACTGCAAGACATTCCTTTTCGCTAGTTGAGTAATTGATTTCAGCTTTATTCAACTTTCTGCTAGCATATGCCACTGGGCTTAATTCCCCATCCAATGCATCTGATTTCTGTAGTAGAGTTGCTCCTAGCCCAATATTACTGGCATCCGTCCTTACAATGAATTCTTGACTTAAGTCAGGTAATTTCAAAATGGGTTTACTTGTGAGCTTTTCCTTCAATTCTTGGTAAGTCATTTCACATTGTGGTGTCCATGTAATGCGATCTGGATGTCCTTTACGTGTCAATTCAGTTAACGGTGCACATATGGAATTAAAGTTTTTGATATACTTCTGGTAGAAACCACATAATGAGACAAAGGATCTCACGTCCTTCTTGGTTTGTGGTCTCGGGGCTTTCTGTAGTTTCTCTAAATTCTTTGGGTCAGGGGTCATGTTTCCCTGATAAACTGTGTGTCCCAAAAAATTCCAATTCTTTACATCCAACGCAACATTTGGTTGGTCGGGCTGTTAAATTTGCCTCCCTAAGTCGATTAAACAGCATGTTCAGAGAGTCAATGTGTTCCTCAAATGTTTCTGTTGCTATAAGGATATCATCCATAAAATTTGTTATACAGGGATTATTCAGAGGATCCAATAATTTTCTCATCATTCTAGAGAAGACACTAGGCGCATTCTTCAATCCAAATGGCAATCTATTAAACTCATAGTGTCCTTCTGAGGTACTAAAAGCTAGGTATGGTCTAACCTCAGGCTTTACTGGAATCTGATAGTATCCTTTACTCAGATCCACTTTTGAGAAATATTTAGCTTTATTTAGTCTGGCAAACAGCTGATTTGTATCCGGCAATGGATCCACCTGTCCTTCTGTAATAGCATTCAGTCTCCTGTAATCTATACAGAGTCTATGTTCTCCAGAGGGCTTCCTTAAGAGTACCACAACGGAACTATACGAAGACTCACTGTGCGAAATAATTCCTTCCTTCAATAGATAGTCTATCTCTTCCTTCAAAGCTTTCTCCTTAGCAAACGGAATCGAATATGGTTTCATACAGACAGGTGTGGAGTCTATTAGTTTCATATCATATTCCAATAGGTTTGTATGCCCTGGTCGGTCTGTTAACACCTCTGCATGATTATTTAGAACCTGTTGCACTCTCTCTTTCTGAGTTTTCGTTAAATGTGTACTGATTTTCACCTGTGCTGCTGTCTCACAGGGGTGTAATGGATATTCAAATGATGAAAGTGGTTCCTTTTTCATCTCCATGGCGATGGACAAGGTCAACAAGTGTGTCTCTTCCTGATGTTCTCTTTCCAAATATTTCTTCAGGAGATTCACATGATAGATTTTTTCTTTCCCCTTCTTATCTATCTTATAATTTGTTCTAGACACCTTCTCTAAAACTGTATATGGACCCTGCCATCCAATTTGTAACTTATTCTGACTCCCAGGCAAAAGAAGCAGTACTTTCTCTCCCACAGCCAAATTTCTGTCCTTCGCCTTCCTGTTATAATAGGCAGCATGTTTCTTCCTGGCTTGTTTCAAATTTTCATTGGCAAGTTTCCAGCCAGTTTTTAACCGAGTGGTCAGCTCATTCACATATTGGTATGAAGATGTAATGTTTTCTCTGCCTTTTCATCAGTCCACGTTCTTAACATAGCTACATATGGACCTTTAATTGTGTGGACCTATTTGTCCATGCACCGGTATGGTCTCTTCCACTCGAAGCTTTATAGTGATGATTTTTCCTCCCAGAATTATCATTCACAAAACGACCGCTACCCATTTTTCTTTTGGGGCTTTCTCTCCACTTAAAATTCTTGATGAGAGATTTCCTCTCTACATCCTCTTCCTCCAGTTTGTTTAAGTCCGATTGAGGGATTTTCGGCTTATCCTGGGGTAAGACTTCTGTTTGCACTCTCCGCATAGTGGCCATTGTAAAACAGTTAAGTGAAGCTTGTCCGTGAAAAGGGGCTTCCCATTCCATTTGGTCCACTTTATCAAATCTATTTTTCTTTTTTATTATCAGGCCTAATTTTGCCCCGTGGCGTGTCCAGGTCCTGATCCATGTTCCCACTTGTGGGTGTTCCCTCATGTGCTATGCTACACCTTTCTACAAAATTCTCAATGGCCCATCTTGCTTTGGGCCAATAATAATTGTGAGCCACCTTTTGAATGATGGTACCTATCTTCTCATGGTCCCCATCTGGTTTCACATGTAGGCTCCTTATTAATTCTGTCCTATATCTTTTTGGAAGAACCAGCTGTCCGTGACCATTGGATCTAGCTCCAGTCTTCCTATACATCAACTTGTTTTTCATGTAAAAATCTCCCTTGCCTGGAGTTGTATGACAAGTTGACAATTTTCTGAAACAAGGCTTGAGTGTTTTATCCCCAGCCTGTGCCTTCCTCATCTCTTCTGGAGTGGTATCAAACATAATATCCTCCTCCTGTCTTGAGGTCGACCTGACCTGAAGGGTTGCCATATACACAGGTTTCCTTCTGCAACGGTCAGTGTCATGATTGTCCATCTTACAATTTTTACACCACCTTTTTTCCTTGGTTGAAAGATTTTCTTTCATCATATTTCCTTTCATCGAATTGTGGGAATTTATTTTTATTTTCATACCGTGGCCTATCAAATTGGTGCTTACCTTTATTTTGATCCTTAGGATCAAATTTATTAAAGTTCTGTGGTGCCCTAAAGTTATCCACTTGTTTCTTTTTATTACCTGTTACCTCTGCTTGAGCTGCTTGATACCTTTCAGCAACATTTAGCAACTCACCCAGCCTCTCTGCACCTTGTTCCATGAGAAACTTTCTCAGATCTGGAGCCATGGACTCTCTTAATTGCTCTATAAGGACCATTTCCTTAAGATCTTGGGTTTTCCCCAGAGAAGTCCATTTCTCCAAGTATGTCTCTATTCGTGCAGAGAACTGGTGATAGGTTTCACCTGACAGTAGTTTAGCATTCCTAAATTTTTTCCTATAAAATTCTGCATTCTTTTCATACCTTAACAAAAGAGCCTGCTTTAGCATGTCATAATTTTCCTGATCACCTCTGCTCATTTTTGCAAAAACTTCATAAGCTGCCCCACGAAGTCCCTGAGATAACTTTAAGCTCCACCTTTCTCTCTCTAACCCATACGTGGTAGCTAATAGTTCATACCTATTTATATAGCTCTCAATATCATCGTCTTTCTCAACAAAATGATCTAAATGAAAATTCATAGCTGAGGTTGAGGCTCCTTGGCTAGCAGTGGCATCAGAGGCAAAGGGACTGGCACCATTTTCAGGAGCATGGCCTTGAAACTCAAACTCCCTTAGTCGTAACTCATGTTCCCTTTGTAATCTCTTCTCCTCCTTTTCTGCTTCCCTTTCTGCAGCTAATTTCCTCTCTTCCCTTTCTGCAGCTAATTTCTTCTCTTCTCTTTCTGCAGCTAATTTCTTCTCTTCTCTTTCTCAGCTAATTTCTTCTCTTCTCTTTCTACAGCTAATTTCTTCTCTTCTCTTTCTGCAGCCTGTCTTCTTTCCTCGGCTTCTCTTTCTGCAGCTAATCTTTTGTCTTCTCTTTCTGCTTCCAATTTCTTAGCCTCAGCCTCAATCTGCAACCTCTTAGTCTCAGCCTCAGCCTCAAATTGTAACCTCTTAATTTCCCTTTCAGCCTCTAACTTTCTTTCGGCTTCAAACCTTCTTTCTTCGCGTTCAATAAATTTGTCACATTCCGTAGTGACATAGGCAACCATAACTTGCCCATCTAATCCTAACTCTTTTGCAGTCTGTACAGCAGCAGATCGAAACTTGGCCAGGTCCGCCATTGTCTATCAGGTAAATTTCTACAATGTCTAACCAACAATTTAATCTCTAAATATATCTAATGGACAACACAGGCACCGTGAGCTCAACCTTATTTAATTCCACCCAAGGATACCTTTTAATTCTTATATTCCCTGAAGTGAATTACCCCCAATATTTTTAATAGGGAAAGATTCAAAATCCCAAGAGCGAGACCCCAATATATGTGGTGAAGTGGGATGTTATAAATATTTATAGGGGACTTAGTGTACTGACTGAGATCAGCTGTGAAGGTATCTATATCTATTAAGAGTAGTGTATTATAGATAACCTTACTTGCTACCACATATCTATATTTCTCAGTCAGAATTATTCTGGAATAGTGTGATGACTACGTTATGTGTCTAGGGTATGTGTATGATGAAGTGTAAGTCACAACAACAGACAGATAAACAATTTAATTTAATCCACTACTCTTGACAACACTGTGACACTCACATACATATAACACTCTATGAGAATATCTTAAGGAGTCACTGATAACTTTTCAAATAACAATATGTATTCATGGTTATCATAAAGGTATATGTGTCCTGATTCAAATACAAAGGAACCAGGAATCACAATCAATTTTAATTACAAGTATATGTACAGACTTTATCAATATGAATGTTGTAGTGACATATATTATTAAAAATATCCTATGTGTGTCAGTTGTGTAGTAGTAATATGAGGTAATACTGGTTTTGTTTTGTTCAAGCTCTGTTGGTATTTGTCATCATGACTTCAATAGTTTGTCTTTTGGGGACTAGTATTGGAGATGTTCTCAGTTCCTGATATTAAGACAATTAAATTCCCCTCTGAATGTTATTTTTACAAAGTCATTTCAAGATGAGGGGACATAATGTTGAGCTCAGCTGGCCAAATCAGCTTATCTTGCGTGATGGCGGCAGGAAAGGACTCCTCTGCTCGAATTCTCCTCTGGGCTCTGGAGACACCTCACTGATAGTTAAATGGACCAAGGAGTATGCTGTCCGACTCTGGATTCAGCAAAGCTCTGACCAGGTGCTGCTCAGTACCATCAAGACCACGGTCCCTGAAAACAAGAAGGATGTACCTTCTACTTCATAACTAATTGATACTCTAGTTCTACACTGAGCACAATACAACACAAACATTGAGTTCAGAGCGTTAGGCCAACTGTCAGCTTCATCTGAAATACTTTATACCAGTATTTACCTCCTTAATGGTTACCACGCCTCTGCACTTCCAGCATTATTTCTGTCTAATCAATCATCCAGGTGTCAGTGTACTATTTGGCCATTCCATGCCGTTTTACTTCCCTCCGACACCCTCTGTTCAGGCTGGAGCATTATAGGCTTTATCTCCTGTTTGCCACTGAACTACACATATATATACAGGCATAAATTAACAATTTACATTCAATTTTCATTAAAAGATACTGAATGGTTCAAGCTTACCACAATTTCATGGAAATAAACACAGATACGTTGATTAGCAATGAATTCTGGCACAATTACTGGCACAAATTCCCATCTGCTTATGTTCCAGGCTTTTATTTAACACAAATATGAGCTGGCTTCAACGCACTGTTGCTTTATCAAGATTATTTGCACTAGTGGTCTCGAACTAACGCTCCTAAGTGAGTATATCAGCGAGTCTAGCCAATGAGGCCACGTTTCGACAAGTGTTTGAAAAAATGTTACCTTTTCACGTCTCCCCTAACAACGAAAGATAGTATTTATAGCCCGACCAATCGTGGTTAGTCTTTCATTTGTTGCGCTCCAATCAATTTGGAGTTTACATGGTAGGCTAATTCTGTAACGTAAGATTTTTTTCAAACACGTTATAAAAAAATTTTATGAGCAGAAATGATTCCATGCTGTCAGGCATCCCCACTATTTTATTTTGGTTATAATTTATTAATTCCTGGACTATTTGCGTAACGTTTTACATATTCTTTGTCAGCAAGCCCTAAGGAACCCAAATATCCAAATTTAAAAAGAGCTACGTGGCTGCGTTCAAAATATGCAATTCCTTCTACCTCCTGTTTCGAAGATGTGCTGTCTGGGTACTGTTATGTTTTCAAACGTAAACCCATATAATGTTATCTTTCCTAATAAGCGTTTTTTATGATTTTAAAACCTAACTCTGGGAAGGGTAGTGAATTTATCACTGTCCGTCCGAAAAAGTTAGTGCATGTAGTCTTACACGCGTGATGGCAGCATTTGTGTATCGCGCGAAGCGTGTTTAGTGTTCGGCTTTCTGCCTCTCCCTTCTCGCTATCCTTTTGTCCATCTGTCTTTTGATCTTGGTAACATAGTGTAGAAAAAGACATGAATGGAATTTAAAATTTAGGTCAACTTGCATATTTCAAGGTTTTTCTTAGAAAGGCAGCACATTTTATTGTGTGTTTGGGAAACGCGTGTATGTTGCAGAAGGCCTTTAATATCAACGTGAAACGTTACAATTTGCATACGCAGTAGAAAACAAGGGGATTTCGAGTACAGTCATTGTGACAGCACTGTTCTTTACCATTCTTCTTCCTTTATTTATTATATGTATTTATTAGGCTTTATATTTACTTGATAATTTATATATGTGGATTAGAATATTCCACGACAAATTATATCAGTGCCACAGTTACATTCATTAGTAGTTCCTATCTTAAACTTGTTGAATATGTTGTGATCTGTGTGGAGTCTGAAGAATACCGCTTGTTCACTTCTGCTGAGCTTTTTTTTTTTTAATTTGTGGGTTTTGCCTTCTTGTGGCGAGGCGCGTTCCTTTCAACCTATTTGGTTGTATCAGAGCGCAATTTGCCATTCAAAAATAAGGGAACTGTGTTAACTGAAGCGATGTGATGATAAACTCTAAGCCCTAAAAAGGACTACTAGCATCTATCAGCTAGCATGAAAAAGCCCTGAAAAGCCCAATCAGCGTTGATGGATACTAAGTCCTGAAAAGGACTAACATTATCAATCTGCTAGCCTGAAGCCCTGAAAAGGACTTGCCCTCAAAAGGACTCGCCGGCTACACCAACGCTGTTTATCTGTGGTTCTGCTGAGCTGGTAATACGCATCATTTGTATTGTGGCCTGGATGTTCGGCTTCCCAGTTATTCCTGTATCTGCTTTTGATTCGTTATTTTAATGTCCTTTATTTTTTTTAAAAAAGTCTCATATCAGAAACTGTTGTAGGGTAAGTAAGTGTTAGAGACTTCATTTTACTAGTGTCCAGCTTTATGAGGTGGAGATGACATGTTCCCTTCCTCGCTACCTTTACCTTCCCCAACTCAATCGCAGAGTCAGGCAGAGGCGGATCTACATTGAAGCTAAAGCTTCAGGGCCCCCAAGTCCAGTTTTATAATATAATACGTTTCTTTCCCATTCCCACCCCCCCCCCACCCCCAATTTTTTTTAATTTATAAAAGGGGCCCCTCCAAAAGCTCAAGCTTCAGGTCCCCCGAAATGTAGATCCGCCACTGAAGTCAGGTACCCATTTACAATAAAGACTGGAGCGTGACACGACCAGGTTTCGATCATGAAACCTGTAACTTTGTCGCTAGAGGCTAGCGCTCTGATTCTAGATACTCCGGCAGTCGGACGCTGCAGATAAGGTAATTACAGTAGAGTTGAGTAGAGCGTCGATTATCCGAACTAATTGGGACTAAGGTTGGTTCGGTTAATCAAATAGTCCGGATAATCAAACATACATGAGAATACCTGATTTATACGAAACAAAGTGTAATAAGTCCTACAGTTAAATTATTGTACACAAAGTTCTCACTCCCGTATTTTGAAATATGAAGTATTATTTTTTTTCTTTTAACCAAAATTGAGTTAGGAAATGGTTGGTAAATAACTCCAACAAGTTTTGAAGAAACAATTTAGGCTTATATTATATTTATTTTGAACTTACCTGATTGTTTTACGTGGTTTCAACCTTAAATTACACTTTTTCTTTTTACATAAACTTCAGCTTAACAAATAGTGCACTAAAAGTAGATACTTTAACTTATTCTAATTTAATTTTTTTTAAGAAACGGCGATAGTTCGGATAATTGACATTCGGATTATTGACGTTCTACTGTAAGTTTAAAAAAAATAAGTATGTCACTTCATTGTTTATTTCTTTGTGATATTTCATTCGTTGTCGTAATCGTGCGCAACCAGATGATACGCCAGGTCCTAAAAACCCAACCCCTGCAGACCCAAGTAGAACAGTCCCAACTAAGATGGTTTGGCCATGTCTGCAGAATTGGAGAAGATCGGCATTGGAAACTAAGAGCCAGGGATCCAGACCTCCAGGGCAACACAGAGTCCACTGGGAGGACAGCATTAGACAATTTTTGATGGACCGAGTACTAGAATGGTACCGGGCCAGGAGGAAGACAGCCGATAGAATAGTATGGCGCTCTTTCTTCCATACTTCTACACCTCACGGCAGAAGAGGAACGACTAAGTCAGTGAGTAAGTCGTAATCGATGACCGTTTAGCTTCCTATGAAGAATGGAGACACCACTGCAGCAGGTGTCCTGTGTAGAAGCCTGCACCAAAACATATATGTGCTCTCGTACCAGAGTTTTCTGGAGCAATGTGCTTTACTTAACTCTTAGCCTCCGGAACAACGCTCAGAGCGTTGGTCAGATTTTACACCCTTGTCAAAACAACTCTCTGAGCGTTGTTTTTAGTCTATCATGAATTAAAATTACTGCACAGGGTGGAAAATAATTGCGGAGTCAAAGAGTTAATTGGGTGCTTGCGTAACATAGAAGGATTAAAGTGGTATGACAATGCCACTAATGCGGAACAAATGACAAGAACCAGACAAGTGCCAATGGAACAAGAGATGAGAAGAAGACGCTGGCGATGGACAGGACACACACTGAGGAAACCTGTTAATAGCAATTCAAGGTAGTCATTGTTCTGGAACCCCCAGGGTAAGAGAGGCAGATGTAGACCTTCTTCTTCTCTTCTTCTTCTTGCGATCGCATCTTTGATGATTACACCGTCAGACGAGTTCTCATGATGAATTCGACTGTTGTTTGAAGTTCCTCTTTAGCTCCATATAGCTTTGAGTTTAGTGTTGAGTCATTGGGCAAGTATATCTTTCTTAACTGGTCATACAGAGGACAATCCTGTAGAACATGCTCAGCAGTTTGTTCGTTTAATCCACATGTGCACAGTGGTGAAGCAGACAATCGTAGCTTGTGCATGTGTTTATTCAGTTTGTTATGCCCTGTCCTGAGGCGAAAAATAGTTATCTGTCCCTGCCGGTCGAGAGTGTGATAGTCGTCTTTGGGTTGGTTCTGTTCTCTTCTGATAGTCTGGATAGCTCTCTTTTTCTCAAAGTATGTGACTTCATTATCTTCTTGTTCGCATTCTCCTCCCTTTTTTGCAAGTTTATCTGCCTTTTCATTTCCGGGTACACCACAATGAGATGGTACCCACTGAAGTATGGTTATCTTTTTGGCAGCTACCTTGTTTAGTTCATTTCTGAGATGTAGACCAAAAACCGCATGGCGAAGAGAGCTGTAGACACTGTATGAACACCAGATAAGCCTGAGACGGGCTGCCAGTTTTATAAA
Organism: Oreohelix idahoensis; assembly: GCA_024509875.1. NCBI lineage: Eukaryota > Metazoa > Mollusca > Gastropoda > Stylommatophora > Oreohelicidae > Oreohelix > Oreohelix idahoensis. The sequence goes on from JAMPIV010001597.1 coordinate 347,918, forward strand.
AGAGATAGACATGGTTATTTGAGAGCAAACGCCGAAGAAGAAAAAGAACTGATGTCATCAGACGCCTTTAATCGACCATCTAGCAAACAACCTAAAGCTGACATACCATAACCCCGTAAACACTGAGTTAAAAGTACCAAAAAACAAATGTAAACAATGACGCGAACTGAAGTAAAACCAACAGGTAAACAAAGACTTGAACCGTGTGGTTAACAAACAGGTTAACAAATACGGAAAACTGACGAACAAACAAGGTTCAAAATTGACCTAGATAAGTGTCACAAGATAACCCACCGTACTCTTAACGCTAGGAACGACGGGAGTCTTTTTGTTCAACATTTCTAACAGGTGAAAAATGTCAAAGGTTTTATCAGATTGACGTAGCACAGGGGTCGACAACGGGTCGCTCGCGTTTCACCGATAAATCACAATCACATGAGGATTAAGTCGTAGATCATTAGGTGGGGAGGGGGGGGGGAGGAGGAATAACTTATAGGCTAGGAAAATTCGACCTAGCCTCATTTAAAAGCAGAGCAGCGGTAGCGCAGTGATTAGTGCGCTGGCGGGTCATGGTTCGATCCCCAGTTGAGATAGGATATTTTTAGACCGCAAACAGCTCCAGGGTCCACCCAGCCTCATGAATTGGGTACCAGAGCAACTCTGGGAAGGTTAATGCGGCCGGCGCGATGCTGACACATCACCCATAGTGTGCCGATGGTCAAGAATATATGGGCCTAACACCATATTCCTAGTATGCCTCAATGGGCGTGTAATGGGATCCTTAATTTAAAAGCACAGAAATCCCCCCCCGGATTATTGGTACTAGGCAGCCAACACTTTTGTCATGAAAGGTAACCCTGAGACACATATAACAACTATTGATTTTACAATGGAAACAACTTTCCACCTTATTCTGCAGACTAAAGTAGAAAAACACATATCCTTCGTTGCCTACAACTGGCGCGGCAGATTTCAAGCTCTATCTATCTATCTATCTATCTATCTATCTATCTATCTATCTATCTATCTATCTATCTATCTATCTATCTATCTATCTATCTATCTATCTATCAGATTTCAAGCTCTATCTATCTATCTATCTATCTATCTATCTATCTATCTATCTATCTATCTATCTATCTATCTATCTATCTATCTATCTGTGACCAGCAATTGCTCTCTAATAGAACCGAAATATTTTCGCCTGCGGTTGAAACATGCGTCCCTCGCCAAAGTCAACAATAGACCCCAACAAGAATCATTACTAACGTCGGGGTTTGAAAGACAAGACAGGATTCTTTCATTTCGTGACCTTAAAGTACCCAGCCAAATTATTTTGTAGAATTTAACGTTGTAATCGGTCCCGCTACACGTCACTAGCGGCCGACCTTACTGGCGTCGCGTCCGTGGCTTCTGTCTTTGTCAAAGGCTTTATTTTGTCAGAACTGTAAACCCTCTTAAATGTGGGCATGCTTGAACGAACACATGTGCGTATACGTGGTATCCACACGCTAACGTTTGATCTGTATACGTATTTTAAGATCAACCCAGCGTGTCTGGTATTTGATGCACCTAGATAATTCTTGTTTGTTTATTAAAGGGATGTTTATTTTTATGTACGTGTACTCTGCGATTGGAAGGTTGCCTGTACACATCCCTACTTCTGTTTGTTTTATATTTTTCTTCATGCCGTCTGGCGTGTTCGATAATGTCTCTCTACAGGTAAAGGTAGGCCCACTGCAGATACTACCGAAGGGGAGGGAAGTGTTAGAGACGTGTACATTCTAGGTCCAGCTTTTTCATGACATGGGGTGAAAGAGGGTGGGGGGGGGGGGAACCAGTTCCCTTCCTTGCTGCCTTTGCCTTACCTAACTCAATAGCAGAATCGGGTACCTTTTTACAGCTGGGTAGACTGAATCGCGACGTTACCAGGTTTCGATCCTGAAACCCAGTAACTATGGTAGGAGAGGAAATAGCTCTAACCGCTTAGCCAACCAGACGTGCCATGTCTCTCTACAACGTCCTGTCCCCAGTTCTATTTATAGAAGAGGAGACAGACATACAGAGGATGAAGAAGAAATGGAAAGACCTGGCACGTGACAGGAAGACCTGACATAACGTTTGTTGAAGATCTATGCTCCTTGGGGAGGTGAAAGGTGAAAGGTGAAAGGAGAATAAGTGCTGTTGATAATTTATGTTGTTGACTTATATTCTATGCCAGATAGTTTCTTCTCTCTTTATCACAAACGTGGATCTGTTATTTACAATGCTGAATAAACGGCAAGTCGCCAGTGTCAATGAAAACCAGTTATAAATTTAACAGTGAAAATACAAAATTATAATATAAGGTTCCCGGGGGTCGCTGATCAAACAAAGAAAGAACAGATCTACTTCGTCTTCAGGGCATGTTGTACAGTGCGACTAACAGGAGGTTACGTATGGAGATGGCAACGTCATCATTAACAAAATGTGCTGCAGAAACCACTGCTGCACGTGCGTGAGAATGTTCCGTGCAGGCCTTGCTGTAAGGGGGTTAGCTACAGTGCTGGTTCCAGGCTTCATAAGTAGTGAAAAATGAAAGAATGACTGTAAAAGCACTGGGTTCCTGCAGTATCTGTTATGGGACTACCTTTACCCTACTTTTGTTAATGCTGTCAGAGCTCGTCAATGTCGCCAGAGCGGGAAATCACGGATGATTTCCTGACGCGGTTTAGTGTTTACTACAAGCCGACAGGATAGGCAGGCAGTCAGATAGATAGATAGATAGATAGATAGATAGATAGATAGATAGATAGATAGATAGATAGATAGATAGATAGATAGATAGATAGATAGATAGATAGATAGATAGATAGATAGATAGATAGATAGATAGATAGATAGATAGATAGATAGATAGATAGATAGATAGATAGATAGATAGATAGATAGATAGATAGATAGATAGATAGATAGTTTTGTGAAAGTAAAAATCATATGCATTAACAACTGGTAATCTTCAGACTCCGCCCGGGGCAAAACAGATTGGGATACCACCTATTCAACACGTTATAAAGATAGGAACTACCGATGAGTGTGACTGTGACTCCGATTAAATGACTGCTGAACATCTGCTTCAAAGATTTTTTTTTTTTAAATACCCCTTCTGGGGCTCAAAGTCAGGTCTATTGACTTTATTGAGTAAAATATGTGTGATATCGGCCCTGGCTAAGACAAGACACTTTGATCTTAGCCAAAAGACCGAGAAGATGCCCAACATATGAGGAACAGAGAAAGCACATGTGACCATCAACAGTGCCATTGGAGCTCTATGGAGATAGATATAGCTTCAGATGACCACTGCTTTCTTTGAACATATTCAAGTTGCCGTCCGAGAGTGTAAGAAGAAGATATATGTATTTTTTTAGAATTATACCTAAAAACAGAAAGTCGTATAATTATTATATTTTAAAATGATAAATGAGAAAAAGATAAGTAACGTGTTGTATAATCACACGTATTTAATGGTGTTTTTGTAGTCTAATTGTTTCCCTTTGACAGCGAGAGAGGAATAAATTACCTCCCTTGAAAAGATGTAGGCAAAATTTACAATTCGTTTTCCAATATTTAAAGTAACTTCGTTCAGAGCCAACACAATGAGTTCCAAGCAAGATAATTTAAAGTTCTTCCAAATATGTTGCAGATTTTCAAAGATTAAGGCGTCAGTTTTAATTCTTCCATTGCCAATGAATGACTGGTATACCTGGTCGTTAATTAATAATTAATGAACCGTACTTGTCCACACAGAGGAGACAAATCACACCCTGTGAGGTGAGATGAGATGTTTAGGAAAAGTCATTAATCTTACCAAGAGATACAGAATGAGAAATGATGACATCATAAAAAAATGATGTAACTACATCCTACGTCAAGTGTATAGAGAGACAGAAAATTAATTGGTCTGACGATGTCATGAGAATGGAACCCGGTAAATTACCACATCGCGCCCAGCTACAGCAGTACAAGATCTGGTTTCATGGTACGGGGAAGACCAACAGGCAGATGGCTAGACAACATCACAAATATCCTACAACAACACTTAGCTCAAGTACTCACATAAATAATACACACATAAAGGTATGTTTCAGGCACTCGTGAGCAATAAAGAAGTAGAAAACTAGACAACAGAAATACAACATCCTGTGTCAACAACAACAAATCTTCTCTTTATGTAGACTAGTAACTACTTTTACATACTTTACTTTTTCGCTCTACTGATGCCCTGATGCGTAATGGGGATATATATATATATTGTTAAGTACTTTTAACAGGGGGAGTTATATGTTTGAGATCCTCACATGTAAGTCTAGTATTTTATAGACGCACATGTGAGCGCATCTAAATTAATTGCATGTTTAAGTATTTGCACACGACCATGCACTATTATTGAACGGTTATGACGCCATTTGTTGCGATGATTTGTTGCCATCCAGCTAATATTCTGGAGGCAGATCCGAAAGTCCTTTGTCGTGGACAGACGTCTCATATGAATAATATTATGTGTCTTAGTCCTAAGTCGTGGGAAGACACACCTAAATATATTGTTGTATCTCCCTAAGTGGAGCATGAATATTGGCCAGAACTGGCTCTTTAAGGTATCGTCTTAGATACTCATTTATCCTTCGCAAGCCTTTGGCAGAGCTTCGACACATCTGGCTATGGCGTGTTGTTAGTGCGCCCTAATTCCTGCTGGGAATTATATCGGATCTAACGATTTATTTTATGGAAGACCTCCGAAATATTATACCAGATGAATAGTCTCGTAATGGAAACTGAGATCATACGGACATATCGCCGCAGAGCTTCCGTCGCCCTTGAGATGGTGACGGTTAGTGAGATTGATCAACTTCAATATTGATTATTTATATCGATATATATACGCCTGCCATGAATTTTAATTTAACTCTGAAATGTTATGACACGTGATGATCGCTGTACCAGTTCGTCAAAGTATCCACGTCTGTTTTCAATAAATGATGTCTCGTCGCAAAAACCTACGAGTCCAGTGATTGCTTTCTCTTGGGTTTAATCATACTGTTTGGTTCATTGTGATGTAGACTGCCACTACAATAACGGCCCACACATCATTCGCGTAATCCAGCTATACGTCGGCCATTGACAGTAAGCCTGACAGGCCAGAGAATATAAAAGAGGAAAGAAGATCATCTGGGTAACATATATATATATATATATATATATATATATATATATATATATATATATATATATATATATATATGTATATATATATATATATATATACATACATATAAAGTTAGGAAGTTTACAAGCAGACAAGCGTTAATAAAATAACACATTAATATACTACATAGCTTTTAACAAACATTCAACCCCCAAAGAGTTTTCTGGAGCGGTAAGTTTAGGCACCCGTATCAACGTAGATTTTATGAATATATATTTACATATGTTTATTTACATATGTTTATTTACAGCCTTTGCGCATTTTATGCTTGTTATTTTGTTCCTGAATTTCACCCTAACTCAACTAACTGTGCGTATAGTCGTTCCAGTTTCTTCAATTTGTTTTGTTTTTCTGCAAACAGGAAGCGCTGCGAGACACGCCTGCCCTCCGCCAAGCGTGTCAACCGCGTGACGGAAGCTTAAGTGAACTCTAGATATGGAGTTTAGATGTGAATACTGAATAAGCAGACGTGGACTCAACCGAGGTGGTTGTCACTCCAGAATCCACTATCAACGTAAAAGGAATAGTTGTAACGCTAGTCAATAAATTCAAATAACTAGGCACTTAAATGACATCGGGCGGAAGATGTATCACAGAGGTGGAGAGTAGAACAACACAGGCATAAGCAGTATTCTTTATATGAAACATATTGTTTGCAATAACTCTTTGAAAATATTTACCTTTGGGGGTAGGAGTGGCTAACATGTGTGGCGTCCGCCTCTAATTTTTAAGGCACCGGGTTCGGTCCCGATCCAGAGAATATAATTGATAAACATTTTTAAGAAGCAGTGTCCTATTGATGTCATACTCCCCCCCCCCTCCCCCACACACATACAATCTCCTGGGTAGTAAGATCGTACGCATAGCCTTCTCAGATAAGGATGATAAAATAGGAGGTTCCTTGTGCAAGTTGCGCACATTACAAATCCCTCGGCAGTTGGACATCATAAATAAATTCTGCTCTGGCAAAATTTAAAAATTAGGAAAGTTACCCACCACAAAAATATTTATACAATGTATGAATCCTGAGCCGCGCTGGTGTAATGGTTACCACATTGCGCTGGCGATCAGGTGTTCAAATTTCAAGAACGGGCGTGGGCATTTGAAAGAGTGTCACCGACCGGGATTTTGACTGAATAATCTGGGCGGCTCCTGAGATAAACCCTCTGTGGATGGGAAGGAGCGATGCTCCTGACCTGGTTGGAAGGAAAGTCCACAGGTTCCCCAGCCTCGGCAATGACATGTCATTGGGCCGAAGGGCTGAAAGTTAAGAAAGTTCCTTCCAAAATTAGCAGATTTTTCAAGGAGCGAAATATCAGAGCGTTAGCAACATCTGTCCCGAATTCTGACAATTTTATCAGGGCAGACGACCTGCCCTGGGTGCTGGCTGACTCACGCACCTGTCTAACTTTTTTTTTTTTTTCAGGAAGCCATTCACGCATGTTGCGCAGATTTAGCTGGATCGTTCGATATATTTGGTCTTCTGTCGCGTCGTTCCTTCTTTGTTTGCAATGAATATGCGTGTGTGTCATCAGAGGCTGTCTATCTGACTAACCTGCCCTTAAATGAGTCTTTGTGTGCATATACGAAAACTTTTTAGCGTCGCCCAGCCAGGGCTTCTCAACTTGGTAATCTACGAGGGGTTTGCAGGACGTGTCGAAAGGGTTCTAGAAGCGGCGCGTCGTTAATTTGTTCAAATTACAGATACCACATGAGCATCCGACTGGCAAAGTGGTTAGAGCGCGCACCTTTCATGGTAAAGTTACCGATCGATTCCGAAATCTGGTCGTCACGCTCCAGTATACCCAGCTGTTAATGGGTACCTGCTCCTCTTGAGTACGGGAAGACAGAGGTAGCGAGGACGGGAACTGGTCATACCACATCACCAAGCTGGACCTAGTAAAGTGAATTATCTAACATGTCACGCCCGTACGGCAGTATCTGTTATTGGACTACCTTTGCCTGTTAAGTGTAACTGCAGTCAATTGATTGTGTGGTTCGTTGTATGTGTGTAATACCTTCCGTCTACGCCACATCCTCGGTATTTCGTGAAAGGACAAAGTGACACATCTCGAGGTGCTGGCATCCAAAGCATGTACACACTGCTTAGACAGCGCAAACTGCTCTGGCTTGTCTATGTCCGCCGCATCCCTAAAGGTATCTTCTACGGACAACTGACAGATGGTAAAAGACCAGTTGGGCGACCGCAGCTGAGGCTCAAAAATGTGTGCAAGAGAGACATGAGGGCATTGGACATAAATTCAGCAACCTGAGAGGATGAAGCTGCCGATCGTACCATGAGGCAATGCTGTCTACGGCAGATTGGGTGAAAAGAAGCTCTCACAACAAGCAGAAGATAAATTGTGACCGCTTGGCATACACTAGCATTTATACGTGCTATAATAGAATAAGAATGGCAGAGTTAAAAGCAGATACGGCGTTTTCGCACAAAACGTAGGATCACTAAAAGTTCAGTTGATCATGGCTGTGAGCGGCATTGTACATCTGTCTCAGAAAATAATTTTGAATGACTGTTATTGAGTGGAAAATTTTGTGAAAGTGAGAGTTGCTATTTTGGTTTTTTCCCGTTGTTTAGAGAGAGAGACGTGTGGAAAAAGTCGAAAAGCTGAGAAAACGTGTGCAAATGTAGATAACTGTACCGTGTGAAAAAGAAAGCATCGTGTGAAAATTGGCGGGAAAAAAAGAAGAAATAGTATAAATAGGAGAGAAGTGCGAGAAAGGGCATGATTGATGATAATGATTTATTAGAAGAATTATTAGAGATAGGTGAACTGCGTCTTCGAGATTATCAAGACCAGTTTATATTTTTAGTTGACAAATTGTTATATTATTTTGTTGGATATATTTTTCCTTGTGGATATATATTTTCATTTTGGATACTCACTATTTTGTGTAAGCGTAAGAAACACGTACTTCAACATTGTGTCAATAACATTGCTGTTCTAATGACGTTAATAAACTTTATTTTATGTTTCTACATTGCTGAGTTTTCTTTGGAACATTACAGTTGGATTTATTCGACAAACCATTATACGATATTGCTTATCACTAAACCTAAAAGGGTAAGAACGAAAACTGGGAAGAACAATTAACTTCAGTAAAGAATTTCCATCTCAGGCGGAAAGGCCTGTAACCACTTGAACAGAAACGTATTGAAGGATTAGTTCTCGTCAAAATATTTACCTGCGCACAACACAATTAACTGAACTGACCCCGGCCACAAAAGGAACACCACTAAAGTAAGTAGCTAAGGGCTATAACCTTTGGGACGTATTTCCATAGTCAGTCAAGACTGAAAGAGCTACTACAGTATCTTTTTTTTTTTGGTTCGGTTTTTGCCCTCTTCTGGCGAGGCGCGTTCCTTTCAACCTATTTGGTTATATCAGAGCGCATTTACCATCCAAAAAAAAGGTCAACTCTGTTGACTGCTAACCCGATCAGCGTTGATAGATACTAAGTCCTGAAAAGGACCAACATTATCTATCTGCTAGCATAAAGCCCTAAAATGGACTCTCCAGCTGCGTCAACGCCCGAGCTAGTCTGTGCTGGCTATTTATGTTACCTTTATTTATGTTCCTCTGATAACTTTTATCGCGTGTTTCAATTCCTATGTGGTCACGAGTTATCTATTAGGTTACCTGTTATCAGCTATCTTTCTGTAGTTTTTTTTTTCCGTCTTCCATTGCTACCAATTTGTTATCAGTACTGTTCCCTAGTCGCTATATGCGTGACAAGTTCCTGGTTAACTGTCGTTCGTTATGTTATGATTTTTTGGTTACTTATTGCTGGCGTTTTTTGTTTCCCATATTCTGATAACATGAGCAAGTAACCCGCCAAATGGAATAGTTATGCTGTGCTCTTCTCTGCTGCATGTCCCGATGACGGCACTAATTATCATGTGGTCATGATTCCATTTGCATTCCACGCCGATGTCATTGGATCTGTGAAGTCAAATGTATCATAACTTTTGCTGAATGCTTCATGATGCAACAGAAAGACATGCGTGCTTTTATTAATTGGTTTTCAATTTAGCTTCCGCAATGCAGTGTCCGCCTTTTCCGTATATCCCTGAATCGGTGACGGGATTTTTAAATTGCTCTTTACAGGCGGTATCAAGCTAACAATACTAGCTGCAAGTACCCGGCGTTGCCCGGATTTCTTTATGAAACTGACATACATAAGTTACACACATGGAAGTTACATAACTTACAATTAATATATTTGACTACACCGTATCATACTTAGCTATCGTTATCTTCCACTTTTATTCCAGTGCTTTTTGATAAACAATATTCTTGGTGTTGCCGCCTGGGGAAAAATGAATAAATTTCTTGGTGTGCCCTCCCTGGAGCAGCTGTCCGTGTGAAAAGCACGGATTTTCTAAATTAATGCATGCTACCATAAGTGACTGTCCTTGGGCCTTGTTTATTGTCATTGCAAATGCAAGACGTACAGGATATTGCAGTGGCTTGAAATCAAAAGACATGTCAGTTGGGATCAGAGGAATGCGTGGAATGAATGATTGTTCTCCCCTGGCATAACCTGTTAATATTGTTGCTTCTATCACTTTTGGCATGAGGTTCTTAACACATAATCTGGTTCCATTACACAATTTAGGACAATGATTACATATTATATCCATTTTTCCTGTCACAACTTTTGGGTGAAACCGGTAATCGAAATTGGGATTGTAACCAAATGCTGCCAATTTCAGATCAGAATCTTTAAACGCTTCCCTTAATTTAGCACATCTTATTCTATTATGTTCAAGTCGAGCTGCATGCCGTTGAGGGCTTTCCTTAGCCCTGGATTCGGCCTCTCTAATTCGCTGTATAGTAAGTCGCGCTTCATTTTGTTGAGGGCTTTCCACTGCCCTGGATTCGGCCTTTCTAATTCGGCTTTTATTAAGGCGGGTTTCATGCTCTTGAAGAGTCACAGTCTCTCTTACTAATTTCACTTTCTTAGACTTAGGATTGATTCTACCAGTAGATTTTCTTTTTTTTTTCGGTGGCATGTTAGAGCTGTTTTTTTTTTTTTTAAATCACACTGTCGCAGGCTAAGCAGATGGGTACTTACGTTTAACAATGGAAATAAAAAATTTCAAACAAATTAACATGAATCAAATTTGACACAGCTGCTACATCCAGACATTTTCAAAATTTTAGTACTAAGTGGGGACGAAGGTTTATTTTAAAAAATTCTGAAGTACCGACATACAATAAGTGAAAGCGAATGAATGCACAAATCTGCTTTTTCAATCAAAATAATCATACATTCAAATGATTTTTTCTTTCTTCTTCTTCGTTCGTCCTGAAAAGGACGTTGGTTGCGTTGTGTCGCCGTTTACAGCAAAGCTGCGATATCTGCGCCTTTCGGCCCGACTTCGGCACGGTATTTTTAGGACTGGGTTTGCATTCCCACTTCTATCCCTACTCTCTCAGCCAGACTGCAGTGATGCAGCCTGTTTCCAGGACCACCACTTGGAGGTGGAGTAGCGTCTTGGTCAGCTCTGGTTCGCTGACCCTGACGCAAGAAGTCAAATAAATTGAATAAATATTTGACAAAAAAGCCAATAGCTTTTTTTTTTTTTTTAAACAAAGCGGTAGAAACCAAATAATGTGACCCGGCAACCTGTAAAAAAATTAACTCCATTTAAACGGTCCTTCAACGATCATAACTATCTAATAATTTTGTTTTCGTATTAAGAACATACTTTGCCTTTTATTTATATAGATAGTAATATTAGTGTAAAAGCCCGTCACAAGACGGGAATAAAATTCAAAAGCACCAATACCTAACGGCAATTTTACTTATTCAAAAGTATGTAACTCTTAGTATACGAGCGGCCTTTCATGACTACCATTACAGATTTTGCAATAAATAATTTATTTATAAAGATAACATAAGTATTATATATCAAAATGTGAAGAAATGAAACCCCTATATCATGCATGTAACTAAATTGTTCAGTGGTTTTAAACATGCATTCAGCTATAAATTTTTGCTATTGACGGGGATCGATCATCGGCCTCTCTAGAAGGCCGCTCGTATACTGTGCATCACCACAGTATACGTACGAACTACGTAGCAGCAGCGAGGATCCCAATGTGTGTATACGGGATCACACATTGTATAAATATTTTTTTGTGCACACCGTCATTTCCGCACTTTTCTTTGTCGAGTGTTACTATTTTCAGGAGAGTACATTTAAGGGAAACAATACAATAGCTACCACAAAGTGCCCGCTTCTAGCTGTTGAAAACGCACGAAAGTTGAGAAAACTAAGGAAAATTCGTCAAGTTTAAGTCGTCACTGTCCCTTTGCTATTAAGCGGATTGTAATAAAATTTATATCACGATACTCATTATCCTCTTCTCTTTTGAAATGTATTAATTCCCGAATAATAAAAGTTATTGAAGTATTTTTTTACTAATAAAAACTAACAGCAACGTTACGCGTAGTTGGCCCGGGCGCGCAGCCAACTCTCTGCTTTTTTTGCCTCACCCCGCTTCATTCAAACGGGTTTCGCTTGACCAGCAAACGTCTGATTTGCATACGGTTTTCACCATTAGAATGGCCAGAGGAATAGCTTTAATTTCTTATAATGCAAGCTGTAGAAAACAAAGTGAAAAACGTAGATTTCTCGAAGTGAAGTTGAAATTTTACAAGATTTGACATTTTAAGTTGTGTTATAATTCCTTGCATGGTATGAGAAGATTTGGGAGCCATTTTTATTTATTCCTGTAAAATATCACAGACTTCTGATGTTTGCTGGTGAAGCGATTTGACTTTAAGTAGCGCTCTCTCAGTCAAGAATTTTAGCGAAAAATGCAGAGCGAGGCTGTTACATCGACAGGGATAACTCCCGATGTCGATCAAAATCGGCATGCCACTTATGTTGGTTCGTGTTCAAACTTCATCACATCTTCTGATTTGAAGATGACTATACGTAAGTATATCCCTTATTAACAATGTTTTGAACTTTAAATGTAAACTTTACAATAGTTTTAATATTATTTAGCAATTGAAAACGATCACATAGTTGTTGTAAGAGCGTGGAATGAATGTGTTATCACCACTTCAGACATTCACGCATCAATCTAATTATTTCACGAGCTTGAAAAGCTAAGAAAGTTACCAATTGTCGTAGATTTTTCGATAGGAGAATTAAGACTTGGGTTGGTCCCTTCTGAATAGGTTGGAATGAGTGATAGTCACAGTGAGAGTTAGAAAAAAAAATAGATTCCACGAGTGAGATGATAGAATGTGATATAGAGGCTGTCTCTGAGATGCGAGAAAATCTTCTCTCTCTCTCTCACCTATCCTCTACGACAGCTTTTAAAGTGTCAGACAGTCTAAACCACAGATATATATTACATAAATCTCTATCTACTCACGGCACGCACATACACGTGACGACAGTTAAACACACAGACGTGGGAAAACTATAACAATGATATATATATATATATATATATATATATATATATATATATATATATATATATATATATATATATATAATGTCCCAGTCTTGACATATGGATGCGAGTCGTGGGCAATGACTACAACCCACAAAAGCCAGATCCAAACCTCAGAAATGAGGTATCTGAGGAAAGTGGTTGAAGTAACAAGAAGAGACATGGTCCGCAACCAGACGATCCGTCAAGGCCTAAAATCCCATCCGCTGCAGACCCAAATAGAACAGTCCCAACTAAGATGGTTTGGCCATGTCTGCAGAATGGGAGAAGATCGGCTACCACGACAAGCATGGGAAACAAAGAGCCAGGGATCCAGACCTCCAGGACGACCCAGAGTCCGCTGGGAGGGCAACATTAGACAATCTTTGAAGGACCGAGGACTAGAATGGAACCAGGCCAGGAAGAAGACAGCTGATAGAATGGTCTGGCGCTCTTTCTTCCAAACCTCTACACCTCACGGTAGAAGGGGAACGACTAAGTAAGTAAGTATATATATATATATATATATATAGATATATATATATATATATATATATATATATATATATATATATATATATATATATATATATATGTGGCGGGTGGGCGAGATGATGATGATGATTATATTGTGATGTGTGATATCACTCTCTTGTCACACTCGCACCGACCCGAACAACAATAAAACTCTTGATTCTAGAGGCAGGGGCTATATTTATTTTTACAGCCCATTCAGTGACAAAGCAAACATTAAACAAATAAACTAGCGAACATAACACCAAACCAAACAAACACCCAACAGTGCCCGATGCTAATGTGCTCAATGCATTTACAGTTTGGCTCTGTCGTCTGTTCTCTCTGGCGGCTGATACTAGGAAAGGTCCGCTGGTAGCTCGCTATCTCTTTTTATAGGCACTAGGCTAATCACTCACTTTACTGCGCTAGGCGTATTAATCTTGACTACTTAAATATCACACGCGATTATCGCTTAGGAATAGCGAAAACACAAATAAAACCTACAGCTATTTAATATAACACACGAATCTCAAATATAACTCACAACTATACACCACAATTAATATTTAGGCGTTATTGTGGCCTAATTAATATATTTTCTATCTCGTTAGAATTTTCACATCCCAGCATGCTTCGCGCACAACGAAAATATGTGGGGGACAAACATGCCTTGAACTGAAGTGGGGGTGGGGCCTCAGGGGCGTCTTCCCGGACCCATCACATATCTCCCTCCTGATTTTGTTGTCGTCCCGACAACATCACCACCTCTGGCGCTTCGATCGTAGCCTCTTAGATCGTTGGTGCTGCGTATGACTCTTTCTCTGCGGCGATGCTTTGGGCTGAGCTTCTGTCATCGGTACATCCCGGCTGGGGACTGTCTTGGTCGACATGTCCCTAGTTGTGCTTTGTCGGGCTGGCAGTTGCTGTGGTCTAGAAGATTCGCCTACTTGTGCCGCGTCGCTGCTGGCTTGTGACATCTGCTTGCCAGTGCATGTAGCTGTCGAATCTGTAGGGGGATCGCTCTTGACGTGTTCTGCACTCATTTTGTGTGGACGGTGGCTTACATTCCCCACAGTCTGCTTTTGATGAGTCTCCTCTGCTGAACCTTGATTTGCACTCCCTCCTATCTGCTTAGGACGGGTTTCCTCCCCTAGACGACGCGTAATTTTCTCGGCGCCCTTAGTGTGACAGTTGTCGTGGCCATCTCTTGGCTTGCACCCGGAAGGAAACCTGGTTGTGGTAGCACGTCTCGGGAAAGAGCTCTTTGAGGGACAGGCGGCTATCAAATGTTCAGTTGACTTGCATCGAAAACATCTCTTCGGAAGCGGGCCTTGAGGGCACTTGGCTGCCATGTGGTCTGACAGGTCTCCACAATTGTAGCATCTTATCTTTCTGGGCTTCCTCTGTGCCATGGGTCGCTTTCTGCTGCCCTTACACTCTTGACCGCCAATGCCGCATACATAAATTGCTTCCATGCCCTGGACCGATGGTTTGCTGTCAAACTCTACTCGTTCATTCCTCGCCAGACTCCGGAATCCCTTTCTGTAGATCTTGGTCTGATGTACGAATACATCAATACCTCCATCATCTGGCGTGATGAATCCCCATCCCCTGCGGACACTGTACCACTTGCAAACTCCTTTTCGCCTTGTCGGTGCAGCTGCGCTGGTCGGTACTGTCAGCTCACTGCTTTCGTTAACGACAGCTTGACTTCACATACCAGAACATGCACCACCTCTCGTCGTGCTTTGGCTGTTCCCGCGGACACACCTCCTTGTCTTGCGTTGGCTGTTCCCGCGGACACACCTCCTCGTCTTGCGTTGGCTGTTCCCGCGGCTGGCATGGTGCTCTCTTTCTCTGCACCTCCTTTTGTGCTGGCGAACTGGACTCTGACATCTGTGCTATCTGGGACTTTAGGAAGGATAACTCTGCTCTGAGTGCCTCCTCCTCCTTCTTGACTTCTGCACTTGCTATCTGGACCCGTGTCTCAGGCTTTTTACTTCCACCATAAACAGCATATTCCCAAGGGAAATTCCTGTTCACCTCACTGACTTGTGGTTGCTCGCTGTAGGCTTTTTTTACAATTTCCAGTAACTTCTCAGGGCTGGCCTTGGCTCCACCTTGTATCCGTAACTCTCTAGATACCATTGGTGTAACGTTGTTCCATATCATGTCTAACTTGTCTTCTGCACAAAAAGGCGCCACCTTCCACGCGGCTTCCACATCCTCCACAAACTCTTGCCAAGTGGGTCTCCCCTCTCCACTAAATAACCTTATCTCTGGCTCCTCCACGTACAATATCTTCATATGCGCATTAGCCATCTTGCTGCAGGAATGCACTGCTGGGTGTTTACTATATTTGTTCGTTCGCTGTTTGCTCGGTGCCACTGTCTGCCTTATCCTGTCGACGACGCCAATTGTGGTAGGGTGGGCGAGATGATGATGATGATTATATTGTGATGTGTGATCACTCTCTTGTCACACTCGCACCGACCCGAACAACAATAAAACTCTTGATTCTAGAGGCAGGGGCTATATTTATTTTTACAGCCCATTCAGTGACAAAGCAAACATTAAACAAATAAACTAGCGAACATAACACCAAACCAAACAAACAAAACACCCAACAGTGCCCGATGCTAATGTGCTCAATGCATTTACAGTTTGGCTCTGTCGTCTGTTCTCTCTGGCGGCTGATACTAGGAAAGGTCCGCTGGTAGCTCGCTATCTCTTTTTATAGGCACTAGGCTAATCACTCACTTTACTGCGCTAGGCGTATTAATCTTGACTACTTAAATATCACACGCGATTATCGCTTAGGAATAGCGAAAACACAAATAAAACCTACAGCTATAACACACGAATCTCAAATATAACTCACAACTATACACCACAATTAATATTTAGGCGTTATTGTGGCCTAATTAATATATTTTCTATCTCGTTAGAATTTTCACATCCCAGCATGCTTCGCGCACAACGAAAATATGTGGGGGACAAACATGCCTTGAACTGAAGTGGGGGTGGGGCCTCAGGGGCGTCTTCCCGGACCCATCACATATATATATATATATATATATATATATATATTTTAGAACGAGCTGACCAACACGTTTTCTAAGTTTAAGAGAGATTTTAATTATCATTTAAAATCTTCTCACAACACCAAAGAAATACATCAAGGAAAAACATATACAAATAGTCATAAAAATCAAGAAAATGCTACAAGGATGATAGCCCGTTAGAATCTTAACTCTAGGTTTAGCCCACAGCCCCGTTAAGAGAACAGATGATGGCCCAAAAAAGTTATAGATACATAGGGTTTGAGACTAAGAGTTTTTCTTTTTTTTCTGGTAAATGTATGAACAGAGTTGAATAATCTGATTTAGCCTAAGAAAAAGAAAACTCTAGAAATAGCAACAAATTCTGCAGATTAAAAAAATTAAGACAGCAAATGGGTGACAATATACAACGGTAAAATAACACTCTGACCTGCGTACACTCATTCATTCAGCCATGGCCATGTGAAAATTTTGTCCAGGCACGAAAGTTAGCAGAGCACAATGTCATTAGCTTTGGTTTCTAGAATTTTAAGGAATGTCAGATCGGTGCCTTCTCTCCGTATAGGATTTACTTTGGTCACACCACAGATTTTTCCACAAATTTATCTAGTCGGACAATGTTAACGTTATTTCTTGTAATATACACGCCGCCAGGCAGAAAATTTACGTAGAGTTTATGAAAGAATATAAGATCTGGCGCAAAGGCCCCGTATTGATCATTACAGTCTTTGAAACCCGTTAGTGGGATATAGTATTTCTGTCTAACTCAGTTGGCATATGCCCTGTCAGACCAGTGTTACTTGAGAAACCCACGTGGTTCAAAATAAGGACTGTCTATTTCTTCACAAATATGAAACTCTTATTAAATGCCGGTAAAGTTCGGGTCACCCCAGTATTTCCTGAATAAAAGGAAAAGCACATATAAATCATTTACATATTATGTACTCAATATAACTTACATTTTAAACAGCAAGCCGACCGCTTGACTTATTATTTAAACTTCCGGTGAAATAAGTTATATTTAAATCAATCATCAGGAATTAGGAATATCTGCGTATTCCGTCAATATTCACTGATGTCGCATCTAGCATTTATGAGTTAGTTTAGAAAAATATGATCTCGTCTGATTACTTAGCAGTAAAATTAACTTCATTATAGCTACATTATTGTTTTAATGCTAGAAATATAATTTGTTCTGCCTTCCACTGAAACACGTCACTAGAAAAATAATACAGACTATATAAATTAAGCGCTCTGTTCAAAAGAAACTAGTTAGAATGAAATGAGCGATTTAACGCTTTAAACACTTTCCAAAATACTAGATATCTATTTTATTAATCTCACCACAGCACTACGGTAACACAACGACTAGGATAATTCACTAGATAGGTAGTTAGAAGCTCGTCACAAATCTGACGAGAACTATGAAATTCGCTATAAAGCTTCATTCA
Source organism: Oreohelix idahoensis (assembly GCA_024509875.1). Classification (NCBI taxonomy): domain Eukaryota; kingdom Metazoa; phylum Mollusca; class Gastropoda; order Stylommatophora; family Oreohelicidae; genus Oreohelix; species Oreohelix idahoensis. The sequence continues at coordinate 365,670 of JAMPIV010001597.1, forward strand.
CTAGCACGTGTGTTCCGTCTACTGAAAAATGTTGAAGACTGAAATGAAATCAGATTTCAGCTCCTGGGTGGATATTTGAAAACAGGGGCAAACAATCCCACATTTTCTCCAACTCCGAAATCATCTCCCCTTTTACGTGTAAAACACCCACGTCAGCTTAACGCGTGACGTAATCGCCATCAGTGACCGAGAGTACGAGTGAGTCGCCAATCTCAGACAGTCTGTCTGCGGTGCGGAGCGATTTTTCACGCTACGCCGGGTTTTTCTAACGAAAAACCTCATGCGTTTCTGCAAACTGTAGACAGCTGTCTCGTTCCTGCACTGTGAGGATGCCGGGTTTGACACCTTACGCTAGTGTCAGGTGAAAAATGGTAGACCAAAAGTCTGCTCTTTAGTCTGGGTATGAAACATAATCACACCTTTCGTCTACTGACATCTATGTAATAGACTCACTATTGCGATTCTCCGTTTTGAGAAAAGAAACAGGTAACGTTAAGGAATAGTATGAAAAAAAATATATTTCGCAAACGAATGGATGCAAAATATACAGGAAAAAGGAAATAAAGAGAGATAACAAAATTTAAGAATTCGGGTGAAAGAATAGGAAGACGCTATAGGCAATTTAATGATCAAAACCTACGTGACACCAATCTGAATTTAAAAAATGCATGTTTTGATTAATGTGTAATTGAATGAAGGTTTATTTTGCAACATAATAGGGTAAATTATGATCTTAAACGCGAAGGATATCGCAAGGCCAAAGCCAATTGAGTCAAGGCTACGGGACCGGAAAATGCCATAATTAAAAAAGCTGATGCTGTATGTAGTAAAATCTGCGAGAATAATCGCTCATTTCAGTAAGACGTTAGTCATAAAATGATAATATATAATAACAGCCCTATTGTGTCTGACGGTGATGCTCTCACACGCCAGCAACGCTTCCTTTTGTGCAGTGCTAAAGCCTATAGAACGATTCCACGGTAAAAATCTAACACGCGTTTTAGTTTCGGTTTCGAAAACGTACTACTAACATTTTACCAGATCTGCTGCATACATCTTGCAGCCAAGACTTATAATTAACGATTTGGAGGAAGTGTGCCGCAAAATAACTATCTGAATTAACGTATTCTGTCAACTTTAACGCAAATTTAGTAGTAATCCTTACATTTTTTGGTAGTGTTACACGATACAATACAAATTATTAACGCCAATTCTTAACCCGCCATGCGCAACCCCGCTTAGCCTGACACATTCTGCCATGCATATATACACGTGGCGACAAAGCCAAGAGAGGCAAAACACGCAGACAATTTTATTGCCTCCTCGCGGTAATGTTTCTGACGTCACAAAAACAAGTTAGTTATTTGAAAAATACATGCTAGCGAGAGGGGAAGATGGCCGTCTTGTGTAAAATATTTATTTGACGATGACCGGTGACAAAATTGAAAATCTAAAACCATAATGAAACTGAACATAAAAAATATATAGTAGTATAGCTTAGAATTCACTGAGCAAGAATGTGTTTTAAATATGATAGTCCCTTCTTCTTCTTCGATCCTTAACCACCGACCGTCAAAGCAGTCAGTGGCCATCACGCCTAGTGGCGTCTTGTAGGGCAACAACAAATTGATTCCACTTTGCACGGTCGGTTGCCATCCTTCGTACAGTGCCCCAACTCTGGTTCATTCTTTGCATCTCAGCCTCCACAGTCCTCCGCCAAGTTGTTTTTGGTCGGCCTCTCTTTCGCTTTCCTTCAGGGGTCCAAAGCATAGCTGTTCTTGTGATGGCATCGGGGTCTCTTCTGAGGACATGACCAACCCAGCTCCAGCGTCTGCCAGCTATGATGGTATGCATGTCCTCTTGCTTGCTACGAGTAAGCAGATCTTGGTTGGTGATGGTATTCGGCCAAAAGATTCGGTGAATTTTTCTTGGGCATGTTGTGTGAAAAGAGGACAATTTTGACATTTCCTTCTCTGTGACTCTCCAGCATTCCGCACCATAGAGAAGCACAGAAAGCACGCAACTCTGGTATAATCTTAATTTTGTGCTTGTGCTGTATTGGGAGGACTTCCAGATGTTATTTAGGCTAAAGAAGGCTGTTCTTGCCTTATTCATTCTGATGTTGATGTCTTTGCCTGCCCCACCGTCTGGTGTTACTATGCTTCCTAGGTATGTGAAGGTATCTGTCTGTACCAGTTGCTGATTCCTTACTGATATGGGCTCAGGGTTGCTCACATTGAGCGTAATGACCTCAGACTTCTTTAAATTGATGTTCAAGCCCACCTGCTGGCTAAATTTATTGAGTCTATCCGTTTTTTCCTGGATGTGTTGATGTGAATGTGCCAGCAGTGCAATGTCATCTGCATATTCCAGATCTTCCAATGTTGAAAATGTAGTCCATCTTATTCCTCTTGGACTGCCCTCTGTTGTCTGGCGCATCACCCAGTCCATGACTGTTAAAAATAGAGTGGTTGATAAGGGGCATCCCTGTCGTACTCCTGTCTTCACCTCGAAGGTTAGGTTGCTCTGCCCAACACTACACGTAAAGTTGGCATAGAGGCTTTTTATGATTGACACTATGCAGCTTGGAATTCCATAAGCCCTCAGTATTTTCCATAAACTGTCCCTATGTATGCTGTCAAAAGCCTTTTCAAAATCAACAAAATTTATGTAAAGCTGATAGTCCCAGTATTACCCAAATGGTTGAGAAAATACTAAATGTCTACGGACGCACGACCAGACGGACTGTTGTTTCTGCTTTTTTTTTCTTAACGTTAGTGGGGACACCGGCTTAGAAGATAGGCATTGAGGACATTAAAATTAGCTTGGGTAACAAGAGTATAGAAGGAGAGGGGAGCGGTAGGAAAATTGTTACCAAAAAAACTAACATCGTTTTGCATTGGCATAACTAAAGCGGACTGGCCAATCGACTACCAGACGCAGAGTATGTTTGGAATTATTTTTGGTTTTTCAAAAACTGCATTTGAATTCTGGTAGTCGCAAGCTTTCGATTGGCCAGTGCTACTAAATATTAGCAAAAAGCTTTCACTATTCATTGCCAGTTGAACTGTAATTTTATTCAGATACGCTGAGAACAGCTGTGTTAAATTTAAAAGTAAAGTAAATAACTATATGAGTATTTCACAGTCTGGACTTGAGCAGAGGAAACTGAGGCCATTTCTTTGCAAAGTCAGCGTCATTTGTTTATATTTCTTGATTTGTGGTAAGGATGCTTTAGGAATTTAATATGTTTAAACCCATTACCAAAGTTAGTTACTGCTATTGGGGAAAAGTGAAGGACGTGCCGGGAGCAGACATTGTTGAGTCCTCACGTTGAAATGTATCTAACTAATGTATGTTGTCATGATTATGTTTGAATATTATTGTATTAGATTATATTAGTAAGCCTCTGTGTTCAATGAACACTGTTCAACATGCCTGAAGCATTTATATTATAAAAGAAAAGATGAGAAAAATATATATAAAAGGAAATGTGGTTACCCACATTATATTATTGAGGAAAACTATGTAAACGTACAGTGGCGTATCTGCCATAGGGACCTGAGGGGTGGTCACAGCAAGGTGGGAGTCATGATAAATTAGGGGATGAGTGCACCTGAAATGCATGCGAGGCTGACCCCATACCCACGTATGAAAGTAAATAAAAGAATAAGTGATCAGATGTAAAAGGCCAGGGTGTCCTTTTGTTGCAGAGGTTTCGTTTCCTGTTGCCAGCTGGTGACAGGAAACCTGAGGAGTGACGACTACGCCAAGAAGTCTCCTACACTTTACATATGCTGTCAAGAGATAACAGCAGGAGCTTGGGTGTGTGACGTGATATCGATATTTCTGCAACTACACAGTATCTTATCTTTCAACAAGAAACCCCAGGTGATATGTTAAGGACCTGGGTACATCTGACAGTTTCGGTTTAAATAAACCTTGGTAATTCAAGTCATACTCAGGACTTTTGTGGGTATGATGACATTACAGCCCCTCATACACAGTGACTCTCTCTCTTAGAAGAATAAATTTAAGCTGTGAACATTCAAATAGGAAATACATATAATAACATTGTAGTATTTGGGCAGATTGTCCACACAATTTTAGTTAATTTTTTATGTAAACTATCTTGTCCTCATTTTCAAAGACCTGTCCAAACGATATGACTGGACAGGCAAAATAAATTGTACAAAAAAATTAATTTAAAGAAAAACTTAACCACAAGTTTTATTCACTTCCTCATAGTAACTTAGTGTTTTTGTGTTGTGTACCATCATTTCATTTCTCCCCTAGACACTAGGTACATCATACACCATACACTAGAGTGACCGTGTGAGATCTAGGGAGGTAGCGTTAGGTTCCCTGCACATAATTCATCATCATCATCTTTTAGAGTCAGGGGCCTACATGTGCTTCACCTCACATGGTTTATGCAGACACCGATTTCATTCTTTGTTAGGATACCATCATAACCTCCCCAGCAAAATCTAACTTTGCTACACTGTACTGAAATGCCCGGACTCGCAGCCAATAGTTGATAGTCTTAAAATTCCCCGAAAAGAAGATATATATATATTTATTTTTATTTAAGGAAGAAAAATATCCCGTTCAACCTCTGATGGGTTATAATTAGGATACATATTGTTTTCAATTCCAAATAATATGAAAAATTGCCGATATGAGAAAGTGGCATCACACCATTGTAAATTAGGACAATCACATTTGTGCTTATATGTTGAAAAAAAAAAAATCAAGAAGAAACTCTGAACAAGAACAAGCCAGTAATAGTAATTCTCTATACAAGTAAAAACAAAAATAACTTCTGGAATTTTAATTTTCCAGATGACTCCTAGGGTCTAGTAGGAGTCATCTGGAAAAAATAAAATTCCAGAAGTTATATGGATGGGAATGCAACATGGCTCGAGGTAGACTGCTTATAGTTTTTTTTTTTTTTTCATAAAGCTACAGACCACAAAGTAACACACTACAAACAGATAAAAAGTGAAATGGAGAAGAGGAAGGAGCAGATAAAATAAAAGTAGATAATGCAAGAGTGACGACGAAGAACCCAAAACATAGACTGAAATGGAAAATACGGAGTAAAGAGTCAGAGAGGGCAGTCAAAGAAAAAATTAAACAGCGAATAACTGACAAGAATAGGAGGAAAAAAGAGAAAGATATTAAAAATGCAGAGAAGAAGATAGAGTTATATAACACAATCATAAGCCAAGGGGGTCTGTGCACCACAAAGGAGGATGTGGATAAAATTTGTAAAGGACGAAATGCCCTTAGAAATCTTAAGGCTAAGTTAAGAAAGATACTTACTTAGTTGTTCTCCTTCTACCGTGAGGTGGTAGAGGTAAGATACAGATAATTAATATTGAATGATAAGGACATTAATATTGAATGATAAGGACATTAAACTATCAGGAAATATCAAAGAATTGTATTTTGGACTTCTGAAGCATTTAGGTTTTGAGGTGTCATTGCCCTCTCACAGGGAAAGAGTGCGCCATGATCATTCTTCTCCAGTTAAAAAATGTCTTTTTAAATGCTAATAACCAGTTGTTTTAAAATAATATAGCGTTTAGATGTTGCTAATTATTGTTTAGATGTTGTTAATTATTGCCTACAAATTTTTTTTAATGAAATATGGACAGCATCCTAAAAAAAAAATTTTTTCTTCATTTTCACATTTTTTTCTTCCCCTGCGACAAATTGGCCTCTGGACACATTTTAAAAAATTATACAAGAACAAATAGATGTTTAAATCCTCTGAAAAAAATTGAGATATATTTATGTAGTATGCAGGTTAATATGTACAAATTTAAAGCTTGTACCTTTTATACTTTTTGAAATATGATGTGAATATTGACTTTCATTCAACAAACTATATTTTTCGGTAATGTGTTTTGCAAATTTGCAATTTTTGGTCTCAAATATATTGATAAGTATTCATGATGTAGCTCTATAGTTTTCTTTGTGTGATCAGTATATTCCAGACTATATGCTGTTTGTTAGAGAAAGTTGTAAGATTATATTTAAGAAGACGGCAGTGTTCTGAAGTTGGTGTGATGTAACTTTTTCAATGTTGCGAAGTCCCCACATTTTTTAAAATGCTATAACTTTTTTATTTGTTCTATTTTAAAAAATAAAGTACCAAATTTCCTGATTTACCAAGGGCTTCAAAACTACATTGTTTTCTCTGGTGTTTCTGTGCAAACAAAAATCACTTTGTGGTACCTAAATACAATTAATGTCTAACTTTCAACCAAAGTTGCATCCCTTAGCATTTGTGACAGAAAAAGCTGGGATTTTATATATATATTGATGGAGATGTGACCTATTTCGTCTTTACAGCCAACATTCGAAACGGCAGGCGACACACTTTATTTAATGTGTTCAAATCCCTCAAAACTAGCTCTGTTTGCAGACTTATTAAAACAGGTTAAGGCAGCCCCTTAGCAGATACTGATATAGGGGGAGTGAAATGTTAGAGACTTCACTGTACTAAGTCCAGCCAACATTGGAACTGGAGGTGGCTCATTTAATATGATCAAATCCATTAGAATTAGTTCTGTTTGAAGACTTAGTAATAAATGACGGCTGTCCAGTAGCAGATACTGCCATAGGGGAGTGAAGTGTTAGAGAATGCTATGGACCCCGGAAGGAAAACGAAAGAGAGGCCGACCAAAAACAACTTGGCGGAGGACTGTGGAGGCTGAGATGCAAAGAATGAATCAGTTGGGGCACTGTACGAAGGATGGCCGCCGACCGAGCAAAGTGGAATCAATTTGTTGTTGCCCTACAAGACGCCACCAGGCATAATGGCCACTGACTGCTTTGACGGTCGGCGGCTAAGGATCAAAGAAGAAGACATTTAGTAAACCACTAGATTCACAAGGCAGACCATGTTCTTGAATCTCCGTGGAAAGAGAAGTACGGGCAGATCAAAAAATACATGGAGAACAGAGCAGGAGACATATGAAAGTAGAAGGAAGACATGCTGTAATGTGTTCATATTTCTTTTGCTTATAATGTCCTTATTAGCATTACTTTACTTCCTTGTCTTTGTTCACTTTCATATGTCAACTTGAATATGTTCAAAGAAAGCAATTGTCAGTCTGAGGCTGTTGATATCTCCGCAGAACTTTTCTAGGAGTGGCCATATGTGCACTCTCTGTTCCTCATATGTTGGGTATCTTTGAAGTAGATGCAGATACTCAGCAGTCAGTATATCAGTGGCGTAGCTTTACAAAGATTCATGTTTTTATTTTCATGAGATTGCTTCGCCTGGTGTTTTTTTAAAGCCATACAATAAGACTGACTTGACATCTGAGTTGAAGATTCTTTTTTTTATATGTTTGATTAGACTTCTCTTGATCTCCATACATTTCCCAGTGCAATAAAAGCTCCTCTTGCTTTTTGTATTCTTATTTTGATATCATTGTCTGTCCCTCCAACTTTGTCTATATTGCTGCCAAAATACGGTACTGCTTAATCCCATCTCCACTTTTGGCCAAAATTGACCTGAGGTCATAAATCCACATCTTATAGTTAATCTGGCACTATATCTTAGAGTTAACAATTTGGGTCATCATGATAAGTTTCTTTTTAATGAGTTACATCCATCTTTTCAACTAGTAACCCAAAAACTTTGAAAGACGTTTTTCTCAAAACAAGCTGAAGTGGCGATGGAATAAAGTAGTATTCGGGTGGTGATATGTGTATAATTCCACATCTTGTATTGGTGTTTATTTTTTCAAGTTCAATCTTGTTGTTTCTTGTATTTATTCTCATTGTCTTTTCAGACCAATTTGTAATCTCTCATTGAGTCTTGCATCTGATTATGGGACATTGGAAGTCCCCAGTAAAATCTAGATCATCAAGCTGTTTAGTCAGATTACACCGTATAATGCTACCAGTCATTGCTCTATAGCGTGATTGAAAAGTCACTTCCTAGTTTCAAATAAATCTTCACTTGTAACAATAACTGTCAGTTCACAAATAAGTTTTATTTTTTATTCATAGAAAAAAAAAAAATTTCAAATGACCAATAAACTAACGTTACAACAGACAGCAACAACTGTTGCCGGCTGTGAAATCACTTTTAGAACAGATCTTGGCGTTACGATGTAATGTTATCATGACATAGCCATGTTATGTAATACAATAAAAGTTAATTTGTCTTTACATTTAGTTTCATAGAAATTAGTTGGATCGGTGTGAAGAAAAAATGTAAAATTAGGAAGTTACTATCAATCACCCTATATATTATTATATGTGGAACAGACGTGCCGTGTTGAGCGGTCTATTAGCATTTCTACCAAATAACTCAAGTAAGTAAAGTCAGTAACGCTGAAGAGAAGTATAACCATGACAAACACCCACAGTACAGAAGAGAAACCCCAATAAAGAAACATGGAAGAAAAATCACTATAACAAACAACAAAAACACAGGAAAAACTGGTATAACAAGAACACATGAAAGAAAAATCCACGAAAACAACAAAACGCAGAGGAATAACTACTTTAACACTAAAACACAGAAGAAAAAGCACTAAAACAAAACACAGTAATGAACAAGAAAAGAGACATCAACCATAAATCAAAAATAAAGAAAAAAAAAACAGTGCTGGAATGGTATATTTTGTATTAATAAATTATCTTCGTCTTTACAATATTTCTGAGCATAACAAAACCATCAAAGTCAATGTACAATAAATTCATACATAAATGTACAACCTGCATTTGCCAAAGGTACCAAATACATTCACAACAAAACCATGAGTACTCGGACAAACACAAAGTAAGCTCTCATGCTCAATTTTTAAAAAATGAATGTGTGAATCAAACAAACATCACACAATGTATTGCTTTATCTGTTTTAAGTACTCCAATCAATTCACCACATACATTCATCTTTCTCAGACTGAGCCTGCTCAGAAGTTACGCACTAATTTTATCTAAACGTACAAACTCCAAAAGTGACTTAACTTTGAAATGAAGCATGAATGATAGATAACATAAATAAAAATGAATGATAGATGAACAGATGAATTAAATAGATGAATTTAAAAAAAAAAGAAATTAAATTATCAAAAATGTGTGTAAGGCATATATAACAAAATTCACAACTGTAAAAATCTACCTCCATATCTTCCCAGTATTAAATCACCAATCAGTGTCATTAACTGTAACACAAGAAATTTACCTGTCTCTCCACGTTAGAGAATACCAGACATTTTTTTCATACAGCTCAACCACCTTTTCACACATAAGAACAAACTTCTGTTTCAAACCCTAAATCATAGGTAAACGATACCCATTGAGGCATACTAGGAATATGGTGTTACTAACACTGTTAGGCCTATATTTTCTTGATCATCAGCACACTAGGGGTGATGTGGTCAGCATCACACCGGCCGCCTTTAACCTTCCCAGAGTTGCTCTGGTACCCAATTCACGAGGCTGGGTCAACCCCAGAGCCATTTGCAGTCTAAAAGACCCCACTTGACTGGTAACTGAACCACGTACCACTGAGCTCGGAAGTCTGTGCACTAATAACTGCACTACCACGGCTCAAAATGTATGCCAAGCCAGGATAGAATACTCGGACAAGAAACTAGAGCTCATGACTGGCTCAAAAATAAGTTTCAGAATGGCGGAAAAGCCATTATGTACAATGTAGATAATGAGGATTCTTGAAAGAGCGACAAACTCAGCAGCCCTAGTTAAATAACACATACACTAGTTTCACACCACGTAGCACACTCCACTTTAAACTAGTATCGCACGACTGCACACTATCATGCAACAAATTTTACCCCTGCAGTAAAAATAAAAATGTACACCCATCACAACATACACATTTTTCCTCACGATGGTAAACTCTGTTACATTATTAGTAAAGATTAACAATTTTTAAGGCGCTGTCCAGCAATCTCATACAATCTTTCAATCAAATATTGCACAATGCACCAAGTGGATTTCAGCCAAAGACATATCAATAGGTTGTCCCTCCCATAATCTTCTATGGGTTGTCAGGTGTGCAATGGAAAAAAGGTCACTTATGTTCAGTATTACCTGATTATTTGTGGAATGTATGCATATCAACTTTTAACAGGTGTCCCATAACAGATACTGCTACAGGTGTGTGAAATGTTAAACACTATCTATATTTTGCTTCCTAGCATTATGAGGTGAGGTGACCAGTTTATTGTCTTGCTGCCATTGCTCTCCCTAACTCTAGAGTAGAATTAGGTACCCATTTACAGCTAGGCAGACTAATGTGTGCCACTACCAGGTTTGAACCCGAACACTGTAAATTTTCCGCACATGGCAAGTGCTCTGACCGCTCACACTGACTGTTACCCTAACTAATCTGAAACGGCTAATTTATAAAGTCTTTATAAAATTGTTTTTTTGTGTGTCCATTTTTGTAAAATTTCACTATGGTCTTTCTGTTACACCATATTCAGTTATGCTCAAGTCCTTAAAGCCAAACCAAACCAATTATGCTAAAAATTCATTCATTTTCCTTGTCTACACACAGAGCATGAAGCCAATCTGGCAGCTGACCCCTTTTCCAGGAAGCCTGCACAAAAGCTTTAATGTGCTCTTGTAAAGATGGTTTCCGTACAAATTTGCTTCACAAAATGAGAGGCCAGCCCCAAGTAAGTAGGTATAACTACCTCAAATTAATCGCATCTTGCGACATGCTTGAGGCAACACGTCATTTTATTGTCTTCCCAGAGACCCATTGAAAGCACATGGAAGTAAGCTGCCTAATAATAACTCACAGACAGTGGATCATTCATATATAGGCCTATATTTAAGTTGATATGTATGATAAAACTGATATGCTGTATGCAATGTATATTGTGCTTGTTTAAAACTGTTTAAGAAGTAAGGAACCATCACAATGCTTATGGTCCCATTGTAGGGTGTCTGTGTCAAAGCATTTCACCTTTATTTGCAACTGTGGTTTCTGTTGCATGTTTGTTTACATTAGGCCTATACGACTGTTAAACAAAGCAAAACTTTCCTTAGGTGAATTATTCCCTATGCTTGGTAGGGTGCTGCAGCCCTCTTCAAAAAGAATCTATGCCATTCTCTAGGATTCAATAACATTTTCACAGATTTTTAAAATATACTTATTAAAGGTTGTCCCATAGCAGATACTGCTGCAGTGGAGTGAAGTGTTACAGACTTCACTGTACTAGGTTTCCATTTATGGGGTGGGATGATCCTTCCTCGCTGTCACTGCCTTCACTAAGTCAGGTAGGCCTACCCATGTATATCTGGTTTGGCCGGACTTTGCCACAACAGGCAATCGGATGGCCATGTAGACCAACACAGTGCTAATCTTAAGTACACATCACAAATGAATTATACAGTGCACATACAACCAGGATGCTATTTGTTGGTAGGAAAGTACTTTTCAAACCTTGCTATTTATATAATGCAGGATGTTGTGAAGCTAGTTATGAATCTCCTGTCTAGGCTATTAAAAGGCTTGAATAATTAAAAAAACCTAAAGTATCAAAATAACTATTAAAAAAAAACACATTACACCATAATTTTGTGAACAAGTAGGCTAATTAGAATTTAAAAGTTCACAAAATGTGTAGGCTTATCAGTCAAACTAAATCCCTGTTGATGTGTCACTTTAATGATGTGCTAGTCATATCTTTTGAATCTTCAGATATTAACAGCACAAAATAATTGATCACTAAGACTGTTTGTGCTGATTATGTCCAAATAATGACATGTCATCACCAAATATCAATATTAGTTCATGGAAATTTGACATAAGCTCTTTTGGAGCCCCGCAGTTCTGCAAGTGGTGTTGCTGATGTAGCAACAATGTAGCCTTGGTAGCCATGTTTAGTACAGCTATGAGCCTTGTTGTGGATTCACGATTCTGACGACACACATCAGAACATTCATTAGTAAAAAAATCCTTCACGGCAATTCATCTGTTTTTGGGCTTGGTCCATCACTGCAAAATCCTGATTTTTACATTTAAAAACAGGAGCAAATGAGTCTTGGGTTAAACTGGCGCTGGAGTACCAAATAATGGAACTTTATCCGTGACTGTTTTATAGATATTTCAAAAAAGTCTGACAGATCAAGCAGATAAAATAATAGCTGATGGCAAGGACTCTAGTCTGCTGATCTGAGTTGAACAGAGCAAAGATGGTTCTGACATCATTCGTGAAAAGGCAGGTGTTGGTGATTCTGATCTCAATTTGTTTAACGGTGTGAACTGAGACTGGGAATTAGAAATATCAAGGTTACTTTGATAATCGGACGTGTTTAATCCTGAGTCACTGTTAACTGCACATAGTCCAGAAAATCCAGAATTGAAAATATTAACCAGATTTGAGATTTGGGGAGAGTCGGACTTGTCAGATCCCACATCTGATTCGTCTGAAGAAAAATCTGAGTAGTCAATGCAAGACACTGGAGGCAAAGAAACGTCGCAGGTAACTCTAGCCTTTTTGCTGACTGGGCGGTCGTAATCCGTACAAGTAGTGCCACGTTTGTTTTTTCGCCTTTTCACAACTTTGCAGGTGGTGTTGACATTTGATAATGTTAACTGGGCATCTTGTGATAACTGGTTAGCTGCAGATAGGTGATCAATTTGCTCTGTTGATTTTGAGACAGAATTTGACATGCTTTCGGGAAATACAAGACGATCCTCGCTCGATGGTGGAGAGTTTTCTTTATCATGAATGACTTCAGCTTCAATAACCAAAGACTGCGTGGGTTCTGGAACTATCGGTTCGTATCTAACGGAAGTATATACCTCTGGCATAGTTTGTTCATCAGCCGTCGGCGTGGCATCGGGGTGACCTAGATTTGAGTCACAAGAGGACGGACACACTTCCTCTTTGTTCGATTCACCGACGAAGGACGAATCCATCGCCTGGCTTGGGACAGATGTCTGGTGGTACATTTGCTGGAGTTTCTGCCGCTGTAGAGTTTGCTGGTAGTTATAAGACTCCATCATGTAAGCAGTTCTGGCTTTGTGCAACACGGTGGCCACTAGTAAGTTTTTATGCAGGTTTATACCGCCACGTTGGCCTCGCGACTGGGCGATTTTCCCTAAACTCATAGTAATCAATCGCTGGGTCTCCATGCTAGCAGACATTAAGAATAAACCACAGAGCTTGTTTAAATGTCCTAGTTGAATAACAACAAATCGTAGTCCAAATACACTTCGAGAAACCTTACACACAACACAGACAGCCACTTCGCTGTATAAAAAATAATGAAACCTGGTTTACAACCACTCTCTTCTGCTGCCTGGCGTGAAAATGCGTGGTTCGTTCCCCGCTGTCCTGTTTTCAAACCAGTGACGTCAATCGTTACTGTTTCCAGCCAATCGGCTTCAACCGGGACGTACGTCATGCGATGTTCGACCAATCAGAGGCTGGGTGTGTTGCGGAAGAAAGAAAATTACCCCCGTGACATGGGAATTCTAAATAAAGAACTGACCCGCCAAATAAAGTCAAGCGTTGGTAAGCGTTCAGACTTGTTAAAAGAGATGGGAAGGGCAGAGTAGGCACGTTATGATTCAGTGCAATCGTAGGGCAGGCCTAGAGGGGAAAGGCCGTTGACACAGAAGTGGCTAGGCGGTTGTTGAGTTGTTAACTAAGGGCATAATTTCGCTATCGAAAACAAAGCACGATCCTGTGTATTGAGTCATTCAATTTAACACGTTCTTGCGGAACTCACAATCGCCCGTAACACGAATTTATATTAATTTTTAAGTGTGTTAGCAGCGGATATTAAGTGCCAGCCCACATACTTCCTGTGTTTCGTAGCGATTGCTCCAGCTATGGAACAATCCTAAATTAAAAGGCAATACAATGAAAAATCCCCCAGGCACGACATAGACCGCGACTAAATGAGATTGGCTAGGCGTGATGATGATGACGATGATGATGATTAAGAATATGAAAAATGCCCAGTGTTGTTCCTGTGATCTCTAAAGAAACAATAGGCCCGACTGTTCCCTTAAGCATATCGTAAGAGGCGACAAATGTGTGACTGTATATAGGGCTGGCAACTTTACCGTGTAGAATAAATTGATACTGGAAAAAGATGATGATGATATTTCTTATTTACAAACAGACAGGCTGCAGCAGTCGAATGATATAACAATTCACAATTATGGTTTGAAGATAGCGTATCTGTATTCCAACGATTTGAACCAAACAAAAAGATTCAGTAAAGGTTGTGGAACTACAACACAAAAATCGGAATCTTCAACTCAAATGACATGCTACAGCAGGCAACAGCTTTTTGCTCTCTGTCAGTCAAATGTCAAGTCCAGTGGCGTCACTAGGGTTGGTGTCAACCCAGTGCGGTAACTCATGGTGTCACCCCCATGGACCTTCTCCCGTACCAGACCATACAGAATCCTTAGTAATGTTTTTTGTACTAATGTTACTCGTATATCGTAATTCCCGTATATCTTTGAATGTAATGGCAATAGTAGTGACATAAACAACTAGCAAAATTACACCTTTAAACTACAATATCATACGCACAGCGATTCAAATCTTCATTGTAATTGGGTAATAATGACAATTCTGACCGGAGCGCATGCGCATTAAAAGGTTCTAAAAAGTAAATTAGCAGAGTTTTAGCCTTGTAGGTATATTGATACAGTAATGTAAGCTTGGCTTACGAAAAATGTTTTTGTGGTTATAACTAACTACAGGGATAGTTTTATTAAAAAAAATAATACATTTCTGCGGAAACACTGCCCACAAATTTTAGACAGTCATTTTGGTGTCACCCCCTCTGATGGTGTCACCGGGTTCGGTCCGCACCCCACCCCAGTGACGCCACTGGTCAAGTCAGTCCTATTGTATGGCTCTGAAACATGGAGAACAACAAAAACAACAATCAAATATCATAAACTTTCATAAATGGGTGCTTGCGTAGAATAGAACGATTGAAATGGTTTAACAAGGTCGCCAGTGTTGAACAGATGACAAGAACCAGACAAGTGCCAGTGAAACAAGAGATGAGCAGAAGACGCTGGAGATGGATAGGACACACACTGAGGAAACCAGTTGATAGCATTAAAAGGTAGTCCTTGTGTTGAAATTCCCAGGGTAAGAGGCAGAGGTAGACCAAACATACGCGGAGACGAGAACTTGAGACAGAAATGAAAATAACAAAGGAAAACATGAAAAGAACTACAGTTGATGTCACGTGACAGGAGGACTTGACGTGTGTTCGTTGAACGCCTATGCTCCTTGGGGAGCTAAAGGGTATTGATTACATAAAAATGGAATTAAAGTCTTGGTTCCACCTAACTTAATTTTAACGACAAGGAATTCGCTGGTTTAAATCTATGGCATGCCCTTCACACTTTACGTCCTGTACTGCCCGAGTTGTTTGCGTTTCATGTCCTGTTATCTCAATACACATTTTTTTTCCCTCACAGAAGTTTCTTAGAAATGAAGGCAAGCGTGTCATAAAGACTGAAAACTGAATACACTTCTTTTCCAAGTACCATGCCATCTGGAGTAGGCGACGATAAATCTTCACAACTTTGTGACCTCGGTGTTGTTTATCAATTCCGCTATTGACTTCTTTGCAGTGGCGGTTCTTCATTTTGGGGGCCCTTAAGCTTCAACTCTTGGAAAGGGGGGAGGGGGGGGAACCTTTTTGTAAAATACAAAGGTGTTGGGGATGGAAAATAAAAATGCTATAGAGAAAACTGGACTTGGGGGCCCTAAAGCTCAAGATTCATTATAATACATCGGCCTCTGCTTCTGTCAATGCAACGATGTTATACCGCAAAATATTTTATCTCGTTATCGTCCTTTGTCTCTTTTTTTCCCCTTCAAGGAAATGAAAGGATACATCATGTCAGATGAGAGAGAGAGAGGGGTGGGGTGGGGGTTCCTAATGATGTCATAATAACCCCCCTCCCCCCCCCCCCTCGATCTCCTGGGTAAAGAGATCGGATGGATAGCCTTCTCGGATAAGGATGAAACAAAATATAGGAGGTCCCGTGTGCAAGTTGCGCACGTTAAAAATCCCTTGGCAGTGGGAAATTGTAAAGAGCAGGCCATATGGCCGCTGCCATGGCCAAATTTAAAAAAAAAAAATAGAAAACCTACCCACCACAAAAATATTTATAGAATGTGTGATTTCTGTAAACACACATTGGAATCCTCGCCCGTGCTAAGGAGTTCGTGCACTGTGCTAAGATCCTCCTTGTGTAATCTGAGGGAGGAGATCAGCGCACTGATGGAGTTGTCCATGTGCAAAGAAGACGGTCGTTAGAACCAAACAAATCAACAAGCTAAAGTTAGGAATTACTAATGAGTGTAACTGTAGCACCGATAAAATGACTGTTAAACATCTCCTAAAAAAAGGTACCCAACATATGAGGAACAGAGAAAGCACATATGACCATCACAAGTACCATTCCTGGAAAAACTCTACGGAGATGTCAACATCCTCAAGCTGACCACGGCTTTCTTTGAGCGTATTCAAATTGACGTCTGAAAGTGGACGTAGAAGTATAAGAGTTTCCTTTTCGTTCAATATGGAACGTGATGTCTTTTTAACACTTAACTCCCCTACTGCAGTATCTACTATAAGGCTACCCTATTACCGTTCTTTGCCAATCGTTCACGGTATTTCTGTCTCCTTTATCCCTATCATGCTTGTCTCATATTCTCTTCTCCGTGCGCTTTTCAGTACCCCTCAATTTCTTTGACCATGGGATTCCCAGAACAAAGACTGCCCTGTAATGCTGTCAACTGATTGGAAATCTGCTGCTTCCGATTGTAGCGTAGTCTTGAACCAATATCTAAGGGCAATTAACGAGAGCCTACCTTGCCTACCTATATCGAAATATGTCAACACATGTTTTCGACCAATCGCTGCACGAGCTGTAAACCGGTTTCGGAAACCGTAGGCTGCAGGATAGCGGGATGGAATCTGTGTTTTGGTAATATGTATTTGTGACTTCAGGTCAAAGGATAGGGCATGTCCCTCGGAACAGTGAGCACAATAAAATAACAGGAATCTTAAACTTTCATTAGATACATGGATTTAGTTGTAGAAGCATGGACACAGGAGTTTTGAGTGATTACATGCAGTATAACTTAGAGCGAAGACTGTTTTCCCCGGTTTCAACTGTGATTGCAAACGCTACAAGGGAGGCAGAAAAAGGTTAGCGTGTTTAAATGGTAGCGCCCAAATGGCCGGTTTAAACAAGACATGGATGGAAAGAATCGGTTGGGAAACACTGGAAGAATAAATTATCGAAGTTTTGTATGATCGACAGATCGGGCAGAAAGGGTGGTTTTACAGAAATTTTTGTAAACATAAACTGACCCAGCCAGCCAATAGAATCGCTTGTCTTCCTTTTGCCCGCTACCTGTAATAAAAAGGGGAAACAAATCTGGAATATTTCTCTTGAACCGCCAGAACCCAGCTCCTTCGCCAATTGCCAGTGAAGCAGACTGCATGGGTTTAATTAAAAGCCTGTTGAATCTGAGATTGTGGGTAGAGAATTAAGTCATAATATGTATAATATTAATTACTAGTGGTTAATGGAAGTGATATTGTGTGTAAATCTCATTGTGTGATTCGTAGAAGGAAAGCTACTTTGTGCTGTACAAATTATGCTCGACTTTAAAACTAAGGCCTATGCAGTTTTGGTACACTTAACACTCGCCGTAAGGCCTATGCAGTTAATGATGTCAATCTTGGACATATTGGGAAAGTGTGTGTGTTGTAATGCTGTAATGCTGTGTTATATTATTGCATAAAACTTATTTAGACACTCAACACTCACCATAAGGCCTATGCAGTTTTGGTGATGTCGGTCATGGACATATTAGGAAAGTATGTGTTGTAATGTTGTTATATTATTGCATAAACCATTTGTCACTGACTGAGTCTACCTTTCCTGTGTTATCATCACTTATTCTGAACTGCCTCACTAATCTACAATCTGGGTAGGAGGATTTTAGAACCCGATGCTATGTAAGACCTACTACATTTCAGGTCAGAGGTATCCTGTCACTCATCTTGTAGCAGAGAAGAACATTGGTGTTGTACCTAGCGGTGTATGATTTAAACAAGCACCCTGTACCTACATCAGTTGGAAGAGTGGGGACCCTCAGTGTTGGGCTTCTCCATCTTATATTCTGGCTTCAAGGAAAAGGCGGAAGCGAAGAAGTTAAGTTCTATTAGACAAGACTGACTCGCAGAGCATTGGCGTACCACACCCAGTTATAGTAGTAGTGATGAAAACAGTGATGATTGAATTAGTCTGGAAGCAACATAGACTTTAGTCAGTGTGACATTCTCAAAAGCTACATAACATAGAAATAGTTTGAACTCAAGTGATCTCAATAACATTGTAGTCAGTGTGACATTTTCAAAAGCTACATAACAAAGACTTTATTTTTAGTGATTGACTTTTATTTGGTGTAGATACATGCAACATCATCAGTGTGTTTTTATTTTTAGGGTTTGTGTTTACACAAACAAAACTAAACAGATGACTGTACATAAATAAAATTAAGAAAATTGTAGTGCACTGTTTTATTACTTTATGTCAGCTTTGAATTACTTTGAATTTAATTAAATCCCCTAGATACAATAACAGCCCATAGGTATAATTCTGAGAGGGGCACCATAGAATTCTGGTACTGAATATTACTATCTCGGCCAGAAATTCTTTACAGCCTGACTTTATACCTATGAACTCTATACACCATTGCTCTTTTCTGAGAATGGGGTATTTCTTTTAAGACCAGACTCTTCTCTGGCAACTATCCTAGTATCACCTGATACACCTTGTTGTCTTATACTTCATAAATTAAGGAACCTCTCGCGACACCGATAACGCGTTCGTTTATGGCGCTAGATGTCGCGAAAGGTTTACGTTAGAAGTTATTTATTTCCATACACTACTCCCCAGGTAAAGGCAAATGGGCGAGAACATTTTTCTATTTTCGGCCTTGACAGGCATATCCTAACATCAGTCTAGCAACATAAGCACTAATTATAGCGTACTGATAAACATGACGCAAGCCTGTCCCTATGTTGTCACGGATTAAAAAGACATTGCGCTAATATTGAGACAGCTAACCGCCCACTGTCGACTCAGATACTGTATCATCTATTCACATATTAAACCTTCAGCTCTACAAGCACGGCTGTGATGTCGGAGTCGTGGCGTCGGTCGTATTTTAGTCAAGTCGGAGTCGGTAATAAATGTCCGGAATCCGACTCCGAATTGTATGTCATAAAAAGGTAAAGGTGGTCCCATAGTTGATACAGCTGTAGGGGAGTGAAGTGTTAGAGACTTCACCTACTAGGTCCAGCTTCGAGAAGTCGGGTGACCAGTTCCATCTACTCGCTGCCTTTTCCTTCCCTAACTCAAAGTACCAGTTAACAGCTGGGTAGACTGGAGCATGTTGGCACCGTGATTAGAACCTGATATCTTTGCCGCGAGAGACCAGCGCTCTAACCACTCTTCAATCAGATGACGAGCAAAATACTGTAGTCGGAGTTCATTCATTCATAACCCTCCACTCCCAAAGGAGCATAGGCCTTCAACAAACACATGCCAAGTCTTCCTGTCCCGTGCCATCATCTCAAGTTCTTTCCATGTTCTCCTCATCATCTTCACCTCTGTTTCCAACTCTCTTCTCCATGTACTTCTTGGTCTTCCTCTGCCTCTCTTGCCCTGGGGGTTCCAGAACAAGGACTGCCTTGTAATGCTATCAACAGGTTTCCTCAGTGTGTGTCCTATCCATCGCCGTCTTCTCATCTCTTGTTCCACTGGCACTTGTCTAGTTCTTGTCATCAGTTCCACGTTGGTAACCTTGTCATACCATTTTAATCCCTCTATTCTACGCAAGCACCCATTATGAAAGTCTGTAGCTTTTTGGTTGTTGTCTTTGTTGTTCTCCATGTCTCAGAGCCATACAATAGGACTGACTTCACATTTGAGTTGAAGATTCTTATTTTCGTGTTGGATCCTATTTCTCTTGATGTCCATATATTTCCCAATGCAATGAAAGCTCCTCTTGCCTTTTGTATTCTTATTTTGATATCGCTGTCTGTCCCTCCAACTTTGTCTATATTACTGCCAAGATATGTGTATGATTCTACATCTTGTATTGGTGTTTCTTCAAGTTCAACCCTGTTATCATTACCTGCATTTATAGGTAATAGTCGGAGTTGGGAGCTGGAAAATTGTTGGGCCGACTCCACAACCATGCCTACAAGGAGCATAGGCCTTCAGCATATTATACCAAGTCTCCCTGTCTTGTGCCATCAACTCAAGGTCTTTCCGTGTATCATCTATTCAGTAAATGAAAATTTGGACAAACGGATAATCCGCAGTGTGGGGCACGAAAGTTTGTAGTGAAACATGTCTTCCAGGAATGCTTCTCTTTTGTCTTCTTCAGGTGCAATACCAATGGCTTGGGCGATTATGTATGATCACAACTTCCTATGCCAGTGTAGTTTAATAATTCTGTTGGTGGCTTCCTTCCACACCATGATGTAAAACTGTCCAGTATCTTCTCCCTTTGTTGTTGTTTAACTAGGGCTGCTGGGCTTCTCGCTCTTTTGCAGCCATTACCAAGTTGAAGACTCCTTGGTATTATCTACACTGTACAGCTAGGCTTTTCTGCCATTCCGAAACATGTTTAGTTGAAGTCATGAGCTCCAGTTTCTCCAGCTTGGCTTGCATTTAAAGGATCATCACATCTAGTCCCAAGCTAGGAGGAAGAAGCGTGTGGAATACTGTGCATTCCCCGCCATCCAACTATGCAGAGGTAAAATACTGTGCCCTGGTTCCGGGCTTTTCCATGGAATTGTCACGTCCTGCACAGAGCCACTTCTCAGCTACCCCTGCCTATTACTGGGTCCATAGTGAGATCCCTCTGCATGCAGTTAACCAAGTCAAAGCGAAAGAATCACGTGTGGGGCTCAAGGGACTTCTCTAAGCGTAGTGTGCAATGCTGGGTTCTCAACAAGTTTCACCACAGGCGAATCCCTGGAATTGTTTTGATTTTCGTTGATTGTTGAATTTCTTCTATTGATATTTTTTCGATTTTGCATTTTCCTTGCTTTATTATTGCTCTTCACCTGTGTTATTATACTTCATTTATATATTACGTTTTTATTGTGTACATAGTATTTTAATGCTCGTTTTGTTTCTACACTGATATACAGAAGTTTGAGTAGTACTGAAATTTGGTAAGCCACCATACTGGTTTTCTGACGTTTTGTCATCTGGAAACCTAACACAGCACGATGTAATATCACGACCCGATGCAAGTACAGGACGCATGTCTAAGGTTGGAAGAGACGTTTCTCTTATAAATAAGGCAAACAGTTCATTTAAAACAACAACAATAACAAAAGTATACCGTTAAAATATATAACCCGTCTCAGTCTATTTGGTTTTAGTATTTTGATTAGACGAAAATAATCTACGTAGCTGCGTTTGAAAAAAAAAAAAATTCAAATTCACGATATCCTGGGCAAGTTCTATATCCTTAAAGTCTTAATCAGCTTAATCAGCTCTAAAAATAGGATTCATTTTTTTACGTCGCTAGACTCCTTGATACCTTACAACAGTGCTTCCCAACCTGTGGTCCGTGGACCACTTATGACCCGCGGCGCATTATCAGGTGGTCCGCGGCTGTGTTATCGATTTGGTATTAAGTGCTTTGATCTTACTCTGATCCTCTCTACGTTTTATAATTTAGTGCTATAAAAACAAAAACAAAAACACAGAAACAGTTTGCAAGTACGAGTAGAACCAGCTTTGAGACTGTCTTTAACTTCTATGAAGCCTAATATTGAAAATCTAGTGATCGAAACGCAAGCACAAGGCTCCCATTGAATATTTTGTAATTTTAACCATTGAGTTGTATGAATATAAAGTATTAAACCAATATGTATGTAACCAGTATGTTTTAATATTTCTTTACAGTTTCCATGTCATCTGGCAAATAATTAACACCTTGTGTTTTTGAATATAGTCCTGTTCATTTATTGAATAAAAACAGCTAAATGTTTATATGGCATTGCGATATTACATATAAGCTGGTGGCCCGTAACATATATGTAGTTAGGAAAGTGGTCCTCAGGTGTAAAATGGTTGGGAACCACTGCCTTACTACATTTTTCGGGTATTCCCGCGTGACAAATTTAAATTAAGTGGTTCGCAAAACATGTTAACTTCGAAGAAACGGATGTGTGGTAGAATAGAACATACGATTATGTATGGAAATTAATGTAGAGAGGGGGTGGTGAAGAGCAAACAGCTGAAATACTGTCACTACAATGAAACAGCAATTACTATATGAAATTACAACAATTAAACTGAACCTTGACCCTGGGCATTTTTTGCGGATTGATGTAGTTTCAGAAAGAGGCTATGTTTGTTACAATCATAAGGTCTTAGATTTCAGACGGGTGAATATGGGAAACATAGATATTGGTTTCTTCGACACTGAACAAGTAAGATTAGTTACAGTTTAGATATCGAAACCTTACTTTGACGCATCTCCATTTTCTGCGTCTTGTCTGGAGGGTACATTTTGATGTGAGGGGTTTATGCGTCTTACCTTGATGGTACACTCTGAAGCAACTATTATCTTGTCGTAATGGGTACGCTCTGACATTGCTATATTCTGTATCTTGCTTTGTTGACGCACTCTGGTGTGAATATACTATGTCTCTTGTCTTGATGGTACACTCTGACGTTATATAAATTGTGCCTCTTGTATTGATGGTACACTCTGATAGGACTATTTCTATCTCTTGATTATATGATACACAATGATGTGACTATTTTCTATCACTTACTTTAATGATACACACTGACGTGACTATTTTATATCTCTTTCTTTGTTGATACACACTGATGTGACTATTTTCTATTTCTTGCTTTGATGATACACACTGATGTGACTATTTTCTACCTCTTGCTTTGATGATACACACTGATGTGACTATTTTCTACCTCTTGCTTTGATGATACACACTTTTGTGACTATTTTCTATGTCTTGCTTTGATGATACACCTGACATGACTATATTCTGTCTCTTGTATTGGTTGTACATTATTATATGACTGATCTCTATTTCTTACTTACTTACTTACTTACTTACTTAGTCGTTCCCCTTCTACCGTGAGGTGTAGAGGTTTGGAAGAGAGAGCGCCAGACTATCCTATCGGCTGTCTTCCTCCTGGCCTGGTTCCATTCTAGTCCTCGATCCTTCAAAGATTGTCTAATGTTGTCCTCCCAGCGGACTCTGGGTCGTCCTCGGGGTCTGGATCCTTGGCTCTTTGTTTCCCATGCTTGTCGTGGTATCCGATCTTCTCCCATTCTGCAGACATGGCCAAACCATCTTAATTGGGACTGTTCTACTTGGGTCTGCAGGGGGTAGGATTTAAGGCCTTGACGTATCGTCTGGTTGCGTACCATGTTACTTCAACCACCTTCCTCAGATACCTCATTTCTGAGGTTTGGATCTGGCTTTTATGGGTTGTAGTCATTGCCCATGACTCGCATCCGTATGTCAAAACTGGGACATAGGTGGAGCGGTAAACAGCCATCTTCGTTTTCTTACCAACCTCTCTCTTGCAGAGGAATCCTCGATTTATGGCCTGAAAAAGTCTCCCAGCTGCTGCTTTTCGAGTGGCCAACTCTTCTTTGATGCCTCCCTTTCGGTCTATAATAGCTCCGAGGTATTTAAAGTGGTCGACCTGCTCCAGGACCTGTTCTCCCAGCTTAATCTGATGTTTTTTTTCTTCTCGTGATATCACCATGGATTTTGTTTTAAAGCTGCTTATGACCATCCCTCTCTTCTCCAGCTCTTCCTTCCAGACTTGCAGATTGGATGGGAGATGTGCCTCTGATTTAGCAATCAGGGCAACATCATCAGCAAATGCCAGCTCCGAAATATAGACCTGTCTCATCTTCCAGTACCCCACTGAATACTTTCTTGTTCTCTCCTTACATGCCTTGATGACATCGTCCATAAGGAGTATGAAGAGGTAAGGTGATAGGATATCACCTTGTCTTACACCAGTGGTGGTCCTGAACTCTTCCGACTTATGGTTTGCTGTCCTCACATAATTTCTGCAAGACTTGTAGAAGCTCTGTATAGCATGAATCAGAGGTGCTGGAATATTCTTCCTTGCCAAACAGTCCCAAAGTTTGCTCCAGGGGACCCTGTCAAACGCCTTTTCCAGATCTATGAAACAAAGATGCATCTCACTCTTATACTCAAGGGCCTTTTCACTCAGCTGTCTGAGTGTGAAGATTAGGTCTTGAGTACTTCGGTTTGCTCGGAATCCGCACTGGACCTCATCCAATTGTGGCTCAGCTAGGCGTCGGAGTCTCTGCTCTAGGATTCTAGAGTAGATTTTACCAGGGACACTGAGAAGGGATATGCCTCTATGGTTTCCACACTGTCGATTGTCACCCTTTTTGAAAATTGGTGTTATGATGGCAATCTCCCAATCCTTTGGTATGGTCTTGTTGTACCACGCTGCCTGTAAAACCCTTAAGAGTAATAGGTCGCCTGATGCTCCCATGAACTTAACCATTTCTGGTGTTATACCATCATGCCCTGCTGCTTTGCCCATCTTGATTTTCTCCAGTGCTGCCTTCAGTTCTTCCATCTTTATGTCATCTTCACCATCATTGGTTTTCTCTTCTGTGCTAGTGTTTATCATTTCTGATGCTTCACCATGCTCACCATCCAGGAGTTCTGAGAAATATTCTTTCCATCTTCCCATTACTTCCTTCGGGGCAGTAAGCAATTTGCCTTGCTTGTCCTTTATAAATTTGAGAGGGCATTGTTTTTCCTTCCTCATGTTCTTTAGGGTCTGATAGAACAATTTCTGGTTTTCTTGTGCATCTTTTTCTAGCTTTTCTCCAAATTCTTCCCAGGACTTCTGTTTTGCTGCTAGCACTTTGTTCTTTGCTTCTGTTCTGAGTGTCACATATTCTCTATATTTTTCCATTTGTCCTGTTGTGTTTTTAGCTCCTAAGTATTGTTTCCATGCCATTTTCTTCTCTCTTATTTTCTCTTTGACTTCCTCTGTCCACCAAAGTGTCCTCTTTCTCTTGTTCCCAAGTCGGACTTCACCGCATGCTTCTGCAGCAGTTGTCTTTATGATATCCTTGAATTTAATCCAGAGGGTTTCCAAGTCATCAGGTCGTTCTTCTGTGTTGCTCACCGCTGCAGCAATAAGCCCCTGATATCTGGTCTTAATTTCTGGCTCTCTCAGCTTGTAGATCCTAATGCTCATTTCTCCTGCTCGTTTACTTGGTTTCTTGCGTGATGTTGGACAGTTCCTAGGCTGAGCAACTCTTTCAGTTGTTCTTTTGATTGTTAGCAGGTAGTGATCACTTCCAATCTCTGGCCCCCTCCAGACTCTAGCATCTCGGACATATTTGAATGAGCTTCTCCGAACAATGGCATAGTCGATCACTGACTTCCCATTCTTTGTTGGTTCACATCTAGTGTATGCATGTATGCGCTTATGGGGGAACTTTGTGTTTGTAATGATCAGATTCTGCTCACTGCAGAATCTAAGGAGTCGCTTTCCATTGTCATTGAGAGTATCTTCTCCATATCTTCCGATAACTCCACCCCATCTAGCATGGTCATTTCCAACTCTGGCATTAAAATCTCCGAGCATGATAACTTCATCTAGGCAGTCATCCACTGTCCTTTGAAGCAGCTCGAAGAATTCCTCCTTGACCTCTGCTCTCTCATCCTCATTTGGCCCATACACTATGACCAGGTTGACTATGGTTTCTCCTTCTTTTAGTTTAACAACCATAATGCGCTCCGAGACAAAGTTCCATCCCTTGATACTATCTTTTTGATTTTGGGCCACAATGCAACCCACGCCCCCTTTAGCTCTTTCAGACATGGGTACACCACTGTAGAGCAGCGTGTTGCCATCGAGATCCATGACTCCTTGTCCTATTTTCTTTGTTTCCGTTATAGCCAGGATTTCTAGTTTTGTTTTCCTCATCTCTTCCACCAGCTCCTCTTCCTTCCCATTTATACTTCTTGTGTTCCAAGTTCCATAAGTCGTAGTCCGTAGTCCGTTCCAGTTCGTCGCCTTTAGAATCAGTCCAGTTTTCTCTCTTGTGTTGCTAGTAATCGTGATTTAAAGCAAACAGGTGATTGGCCTGTTGTGCCTTTGCATGGTGGAGGAGCTGCCTCCTTACGGCCTATCTCTATTTCTTGCCATGTTTATTTACTCGTAAATGACTATTTTCTGTCTTGCCTTGATGATTCGCTCTGACAAGACTATATTCTGCCTCTTGCTTTGATGATACACTGTGACAGTACTGTTTACTGTGTTTTACTTTGATGGTACAATCTGATAAGACTATTTTCGATCTCTTGTCATGTTGGTACACTCTGATATAAATATTTTCTGTCTGTCTCTCTGTCTCTCTGTCTCTCTCTGTCTCTCTCTGTTTCTCTCTCTCTCTCTCTCTCTCTCTCTCTCTCTCTCTCTCTCTCTCTCTCTCTCTCTCTCTCTCTCTCTCGGAATTTCCTTCCTACTGTAACCGCGCCATCTTGTCTCCGTGGTTTACTGCCTTTGTACCACAAAATCTTCAAGAAGAAGATATATTACTAAGCCACAATAAAGCCTAAAAATAGTTGTGGGTTATATTTGTGATTTCGCTCTAGAAATAGTTGTGGGTTATATTTGTGTTTTCGCTCTAGAAATAGTTGTGGGTTATATTTGTGTTTTCGCTCATTCTAGAGCATTCCATCGCGTGTTATTTGCGTGGCAGGCAATCAGGTTTCCAGATGGCCTATGACAGCCGACCAGAAGCGAAGGTGGTCTGAGCATCTAGCTGAGATGGTTATGGTCTACAACTCCAACCCCCCCACTCTTCGACAGGGTACTCACCATCCTACCTCCTCTTCGGCCGAGAACCAAGGCTTCATCTAGACTTAATGATAGGCACGCGCCCTGATGAAGAACCGGAGACAACTGATGAGTGGCTGCAAGGTCACCTAGAGAGGTTACACGTAGCGCACCAAAAATCTGCAGAGAGAATGCAGAAAATGGCCGCTGATAGGAGGGAGAGAAGTAATCTTCTTCCAGGCCCCACACCATTGCGAGTGGGTGAAAAAGTGCGGAAAAGAGTGCACTACACTGACAGAGCCAAAATACAAGACGTGTGGTCCAACGACGAATTCATTGTATCAGCAATTCCAGAAGCTGGCGGTGGTCCTTATGTGATAAGGCCAGCAGGCAACGAAGATCTGAAGATGAGGGTTGCGGCGCATGAACTGAGACGAAGTGAAGACAAAGATGATTCTCCCTCCGGATCTGGTAGATGCTACACTAGGCCTACCTGAGACACCAGCTTCGCCAGATGAGACAGACCCTTGGGAGGACGTACATGGTCTAACGCCCGAACCAGGCTGGTATGCCCTGCAGCCGATAGAGGGTCCTGCCCCGAGACGATCTGAGAGATTACAATTGAAGCGCCAGAGGTAGTGCTGTTGTCGGGACGACATCAAAATCAGGCGGGGAATATGTAACCGCGCCATCTTGTCATCCCCATTGTCTCCGTGGTTCACTGCCTTTTTACCACAACATCTTCAAGAAGAAGATATATTATTAGGCCACAATAAAGCCTAAAAATAGTTGTGGGTTATATTTGTGTTTTCGCTCTAGAAATAGTTGTGGGTTATATTTGTGTTTTCGCTCATTCTAGAGCATTCTTGTGCGTGTTATTTGCGTGGCCCAATTAATACGCGCCGCGCACTAAGTTCAGCGATTCGCCCTAGGGCCTATATAAAGAGAGAGTAAGCCTGCGAAAGACCTAAACGCACAATATACCCCATTTATAACCAACTTTCAGGTTGAACAGCAACATAGTAGACAAACGAACGAACTGCGAAAGACCTGATGATGATGCGAAAGACCTTTTTTGTGCAAGAACAGCCTAGAGAGAAAACGAAGTTAGGCGCGCCCTGTGTGGGTAGAAGATGAACAAAGACATGACACATTAGCAATCGAGCACTGGCTTGGTGTTTGGTTTTGTTTTGTTTCCTTTGTTTTATTTGTTTAATGTTTGCTTTGTGGGTTAGTGTCACTGACAGGGTTGTATGAATAAATACAGCCCCTGCCTTAGAATCAGAGTTTTATTGTTGATCGGGTCGGTTGCGACTGTGCAAGAAAGTGATCACATATCACAACAGCATCATCATCATCTCGCCCACCCTATCACACTACTTACGGCGTTGTAGCCATATTTACAGCTTTTCTTCAACCTTCTTACTACTATGGAAAGTGAACACGGCAGTTAGATGTCGCTTTCAAGTACCGGTAGCTATAAGAATTTTATTTTGTCAAATCCTAATCTCCACCCAGTTTAAATGTCAACGGTAACTGAAGACCTAAATGCTCTAGACATAAGGCTATCGATTGGGTAAAATGCGCGTCTGCCTTGTATTCGCTAGTTCGTTTCTTGTGTGTACGTGAATAAGTTGAGGCGTAGTACACAAATGTCACGACCAACAAAAGGACTTCTGAGAGCCAGTGTGAAAGTTCGGTGTGACCTTTGGTTTACAGGCGGTGTAAATATTATAAAGACAGTAGCAACAGAACTGCATCACGTGTAAATAGTTGCCTAAGATGTCTTTTCAACATGAAATAACAGCAAGGTGTAAAAAATAATGAAACCTAGAGAGAGGGTGAGATAGATAGGTAGGTAGATAGATAAATAGATAGATAGATAGATAGAACGAACGAACGAACTTTATTTTCGAAGGGTAAAGAATTGGGCGCGCAGGCCCGTCTAACATTCTGCCCTTCCACTCTCATTAATCTTGCATACTATATCCTTTCATTCCCACATAATGCTTTAAGCATTAATTTAAAGGCATGCAACATTATAAAGTTACCATAACAGAATTCATTTACATTATGCAATCATAATTTAAAAAAAGATAGATAGATAGATAGATAGATAGATAGATAGATAGATAGATAGATAGATAGATAGATAGATAGATAGATAGATAGATAGATAGATTGATAGATAGAGAGATAGATAGATAGATAGATAGATAGATAGATAGATAGATAGATAGATAGATAGATAGATAGATAGATAGATAGATAGATAGGTAGATAGGAAGGTAGGATGGTAGATAGGTTGATTAG
This sequence comes from Oreohelix idahoensis, assembly GCA_024509875.1. Lineage (NCBI taxonomy): Eukaryota > Metazoa > Mollusca > Gastropoda > Stylommatophora > Oreohelicidae > Oreohelix > Oreohelix idahoensis. The sequence continues at coordinate 394,927 of JAMPIV010001597.1, forward strand.
ATAGGTAGATTAGATAGGTAGGTCGGTAGGTAAGTAGATAAATATGTAGATTAGACAGGTCTGACGGTAGGTAGGTAGGTAGATTATATAGGTCGGTCAGTAGGTAGGTAGGTAGGTTGATTAGATAGGTAGGTAGGTAGGAAGATTAGAGAGGTAGGTCGGTAGGTAGGTAAGTAGATAGGTAGTTTAGATGGGTAGGTCGATTATATATATATATATATATATATATATATATATATATATATATATATATATATATATATATATATATATATATATATATATATATATATATATATATATATATATATACCAACGGGCTGATCACCCGTTTGCCAGTCACTTCGATTACGGAAACAACAGTACTTTGCAAAAAAAATGGCAGTCATATTGCTCAGCTAAATATTCTGAAATCTAATTAAATATGCATGTTCTGCCCCAAATTTGCACTCCACTTAAGTGAGCAAACACTACCAAATTAAAAAAAAAATTAGCGCAGAGTACAGTCCCTTTATAATAGAGCAGACGACAATTTCTAATGCTAGTGGCAGAAAATTTATACAAAGACAAAGTGTATGTTAATTTCACAGCTTTGGAATGAAGGAAATCAAACATGTTCCAACATTTCTAAAACCTTAAACATTCCTGAGCGGACTGTCTACAGAGTTGTGAGTAAATTAAAAGCAGGTAATGGAATCGAGCGAAAAGAAGGTAGTGGGAGGCCAAGAATTTTGAACACAAAGGACCATCGGCGTCTCGCCCAAATCGTTCGGGCTGGGCCAATGAAGAGTGTAGAAAACATACGGAAGCACATGATCGAGTTGGGAAGCCCAGAGGTATCTAATGCTACTGTCAACCGGAAGCTACACAGGATGAATTACACAAAAAAGCTGGTAATTTCGTCACCATTGCTCACAGAGACTCAATAACAGATGCGCTTGAACTGGTGCCATGAAAACAAAAATTTGTCATGGGACAATGTGATTTTTTTCAGATGAATGTTCTGTTTGGTCTTATCCTGCTCAAATAAATATTTGGACGAAAGACTCTGTAACGCCTGTGTACCAGCGACCGAAACATACCCAGAAATTCCATCTTTGGGGAGGGGTGTCAGCAAGAGGTGCCACCCCACTGTGTGTTTTCACAGGAATTCTCACGAAAGAAAGGTACATCGACATACTAGAGGGACACCTTCTGCCATTTATGCAGGTCATGTACCCCGATGGGTGCACATTTCAAAATGACAATGACCCAAAGCATACAGCTCATACCACCAAAGCATGGCTGCAAGAGAAGAATGTGATAGTGCTGAAGTGGCCCAGCAACAGTCCCGACCTAAACCCAATTGAAAACGTTTGGGCACTACTCAAGAATCATTTAAAAAAGAGTGGACTCAGAGACGTTGAACAATTGAAGAAGATAGCTGAAAAATACTGGGACAGTCTGACTCACAATTACCTACAAACATTTGTGGGAAGTATGCCTCGCCGCATCCAGGCTTGCCTTGCTGAAGAAGGCAACATTATATTGTACTGAAACCACTGTTAATAGATAGGGGAGATATCAATCTTCCTCTGGACATACAGTTTTTATTATTATTTGCTTTTATGAGTGTGCTGCGTTGCGAAAATATGACTGCCATTTTTTTTGCAAAGTACTGTATATATATATATATATATATATATATATATATATCTATATATATATATATATATATATATATATATATATATATATATATATATATATATATATAGAGAGAGAGAGAGAGAGAGAGAGAGAGAGAGAGAGAGAAAGAGAGAGAGAGAGAGAGAGAGAGAGAGTGGGTCCAGTGTCCCTTAGGAAAAGAAAATGACGAATGATGACGATTGTGTTGGTGGTGGTGATGACTTTGTGGACACTGAAGTTGGTGAGGATGACTGATGGTTGTTGTATTGGTATTGACGATTTTGGTGAAGATGATCCTGTTGATGAAGTTGGTATGATAATGTTGCTGATGATGTTGGGGACGGTACTGTTGTTGATGATGTTGATGGTGATGATAGTGGTGGGGATGATGTTGATGATTATATTGTTGTTAAGGATGTACATGATGATGTTGTTAGGGATGTTATTGGTGAGGTTGTTTGCGATGATGTTGGTTTGGATGATGCTGTTGATTATGCTGAAGTTTATAATTATGACCTTGTTAATGATGTCGTTGGCGCTGAAGACGTTAGTGATGCTGATGTTGGTGGTGATGGTTACCTTGGCCAAGTTGATGTTAATGAAGATTTTATTAGTGGTAATGATGTAAGTGCTAATGGTGCTTGGAAGCGTGGGGAAGACGATGGCTGTAAATAGGACGCGCACTGAGTTAACTATGAGCTAGCATCGTCCAGCAGTACTTCTTATAGAATCTCCGGAGCAGATAGAAGACAGAAAGGATACCAATCTGTAATACGCCAGGGATTTTTGTTGTTGTTTAATCTCGCTCTTTTGAAGCCAATACCAAGTTGAAGACTTCTTCTTGGTATTATCTACACTGTAGATCTTGGCTTTTCTGCCATTTCGAAACATGTTGAGTTGAAGTCTTGAGCTCCAGTTTCTCCAACTAGGCGTGCATTTCTTCTTCTTCCTAGTTCGCCTTCAGCCTTCCACATTAATGATTGTACTAAAGGCAATAGCCAGCTGAAGGTTCCTGACATCTCCAAACAGTTTTTCGTGGAGAGAAGTGGTTGTTGACAAATGCTACTCCGTTCATTGCTGTATGTTGAGCAAGACTGCAGCAGGTGTTCGGCTGTCATTGGACTGGTGCCGCAGATACAGAGATCTGTTGCACCTATTCTGTACTTGTGGTATAAATGGTATCTCAGTCTGTTGTGTCCAGCGCGTAGCCGGAAAATGATGACTTAGTCTCGCCTAGATAGCTGATGATATACATCATTTTTAAAATGGCCTGGTTGCTCTCTTTCCCATTTGGACTTGAATGAGACTTTTAAAGTAGTTTTGCCATTTCATAAGTTGTCCATATATCATACTGTTGAAGAGCTATTCCTTCTTTAGCAGGTTTGCCTGGTATGTTGCAATGAGCTGGTGTCCACTGGATTGGCATGCATTTAAAGGATCATCACCACATCTGGTCCTAAGCTAGGAGGAAGATGTGGCAAACTGTGCATTCCTCGACATTCAAGGGGGCTCTTCAAATATGCAGAGCTAAAATACTTGTACTCTGGTTCTTGGCTCTCCCAGGGAATCGTCACGTCCGGTACAGAATCACTTTTCAGCTCCTTCTGTCTAGTATGGGGTCCATAGTGAGATCATCCTGCATGCAGGCAACCAGGTAAAAGCCTAAGAGTTACGTCTGTGGCTCAAGTGACTCCTCCAAGCTTAGTGTGCAATGCGGTTCTTACGATGTTTCACCACAGGGGAAATCCTTGGAATTGTGTGGATGATTTCAAGAGTCAACGAGGGTGTTATTAGCCTAACAGACAGAAGGTCACACCCAAATTTATATACATTAGCATTGTGCATAGCTGGTGGTCATATAAGGATGACTCCAGATATGCCAGGGATACTTATTTACTTAGTCGTTTCTTTTCTACCCTGGGGTGTAGAAGTTTGCTAGAGAAAGTGTCATGCTATCCTATCAGTTGTATTCCTTTTGGAAATAGATGTTCCTCGATCCTTCAGAGATTTTTGAATGTTGTCCTCCTAGCGAACTCTGGGTCATCCTGTAGGTCTGGATCTCAAGCTTTTGGTTTCCTATATTTGTCGTGGAATCCGATCTTCTCTCATTCTGCAGACATTGCCAAACCATCGTAGTTGGACTGTTCCACTTGAGTCTGCACGGGCTAGGTTTTGAGGCCATGACAATCTGATTGTGAATCATGTCTCTTCTTGTTACTTCCACAGCCATCTTTCTCAGATATCTCATTTCTGAGGTTTGCAGCTGGCTTTTGTGGGTTTTTGTGGCGTTTTCTCCCTCTATTATGTCATAGTGGTCTACAAATGGTTTCGCTTATTTGTCGTGGTAGTCGATCTTCTCCCATTCTGCAGAGAATTTGCCAAGGATGTTAAAAAAAAAAAAAAAAAAAAAATCTCGGACTTAAATATGTCCCGGACAGATGGCGAAAGTGAAACTTAGAAGAATAAAATAGACGAAAGGACAGTTAACAAATAAAATGATAATATTTGTTTATTAGAAGACAATACTACCCATAATGTTATACTATCTTACAGTAAAAACGCTTAGATAATAACAGAAATATTGTAAAGAAAAGACATAGAGACAGACGCATTGATGTTCTCACTTAACTTTGCCAGTCTTGGGAAAGGGGGGGACGTTACATTTTTGAAAGTGTAATTTATTTTGGAAAAAAAGAGGCTAGTGGGCATAACATAATTCGATTGGCTGTGGTAGAATAGACTAACAGTAGTAATAAAAACGATTTGAAACCAGCGTTAGTTGCCACTCGAAGAAAAAAATCTCACAAGTAGTGTTAGCATCAGACGCAAGGAATACATGACCAGTGCCTTCGCTCTTCTGCATCAGTGGCGATCTGAATGTGCCCATTGATCGCCGGTTAACCTACAAATTGTGTATTATTTCATTGATGCGGTAAGATAAACATTTATGTAAACCTTATTATTGATATGTATTTGTATTATTGAATGTATATGCATTATTGATTGGGTAGAGGCATACCTAGAAAGGCGCCAACCTCAAAACTTGGTGTCATGCCACAAATGTTATTAGGAAAGATTATCACCTTGTATTAAAGCCAGACAGGCTTACTGAGACTTTGGGAGAAAATAAAAATACATAAAAGGGGAAATTGATGTATATTATTATGATGTAAGACCAGAAAACCACTGGCCGTCTTCAGCAAGTCACAGTGTTTGCACATGACTTTACATAATTAACTATAATTTCTTCTATGACTAGGAATGTATCAAACGGATGTTTGAAGATTACCTGATGTTGAATAGGACACCAAATCAGATAGTAACGATAGCTATTTATTTAGCAACTCCGCTGATCTTGAAACTGTTGATAATGTTTAATTGTTTAGAGATGGAGATAGGTGTATGATGTACTGAGAAGGCCTTAATCCTCTCAATTTCAGGGTTCCATCGTGAAACAATCAGTGAGCCACATACCATAATATACGTACTCCTGAAGCTGCAAGCTCGAGGCAAAAGTACCTGTGTGCCTTAAATCAAAAGAGTTTTGAAGCAGTCTTCAGAAGTTGCAGTCGTGAAGAAGGTGGTTGTGAGACGGACATCACAGCGTTCCAGAAAATAAAGTTAAGCCAAATTGTCCACGGGCGTGTGTTAGTTCATTTAACCATACTCTCCATCATTATTATATCAATCAGTATTCTTGACATGATGATACAAGTCGTTCCGCAGAAGCGTGTCCATTCATAGGAGTTATTGCTTCATCAGAACACTTCCAGTCAGAAACAATTTAGAGTAATATAAACAGACACAGTTGTTGTTTTAAATTACTTTGCTGTAAATAAATTGCATTATATTTTGAATTTAAACAGTCCTGTATCCCAGCAATTGAGATACAGAAAAATAAAATTGTAAAAAATATTATCATTCAAAATTTACCAAGTGACTTGTTTAATTACTCGTTCATTAAGTTATAGGTGTAGTTGTTGTCATTTTATTAACATTACATTGCATATTACCCTAGACACCTAGCCAGATAACATCCAGACACCTTAACATATAATTAGGATCAAAATATATAGCAGATTGAGGTCGTAGGGTGGTAGCAGACAGGTACCCTGAGAACAACTTCATCAACAATTAGACTCAGGGACTTGCATAGCTGACCTCACATCTGTAGACAATTAATACTTAACCTTTTAACATCTAAACCCACCACAGACACGTCTATTACAAAGGGAGTCTTCACAAGATATTCAGAATAAGCTAGAACAATACTGCTTTGGCTGAGTATGTTAACTCTGTAATTCTGCCGACGCTTTTGTGAAGGATTTAAGCACGTATTACTTTCAGCTCGTTTAAGCCCCCACCCCTGATTTACTCAGTGGGATTCTATTATTTTAATATAGCTATGTTTAGAGTGTGTGTAATAATTTGACTGAGACAAACATGCAGTAACTTTAAAATGATTAAATCGAAGTTAAATTTGTAACATTACAAATAACAAAATTTAATAACCACTTTAGGTTTTAACAGTTGGAAATAATTTGAATAGTTATGGATCAAGAAAAGTTATCATCACAGTTTTTAGGGAATGTGAGATATTACAAGAAGTTCAAGTGGCAGCATAGATTTGAACTTAGCTGCCAATGACGGTTCTGCTCCTTCTTATGAGTTGGTTCTTTTCCCTCTGCTCACGCTCGTCTCTGATCAAGGTTGTCGGGAGTAGCTCGTTTCCCAGAAACGTCAAGGAGAGTCTACCACGTGGGTCCTGCGTCTTAAAGCTTAGGCCACGGTTCTCTTTTTGTTCCAGAGATGGTACTTTCTGCTAGTACCACCAGCTAATCCTGACTCACAGACTTTTTGCTCAGATGAATAAAAGAGACTTGAATCGGCCTTTTACGTGCGTTTGGATTGTCGTAATTTTAACTTCAATTCCCTCTGAATTTCTTCAGTTTCCTAGTCCTGGTGTTCCTTATTAAAGTGTAGAGATTTCCTGTGCTTTGTAAGTCTTATTTGGTTCTCCAATAAAAGGTCCGATTGAAAAAGGGAATTATGAATCTAATCTTCACTCTTGCGAGGTCTGATGTTGTCTTGGCGAGCGTGAAATTCACAGTGAAATAAAACTGCGATATGGTCAGGCTATATTCCTATCTTCCAACACATTGTTGTTATGAATCTGATCAGAAAGATCCAATCATTTCAAATCATGCAGATAGGGTGTGATATTTTCAAAATAGTCCCACGTGAGATAAGGTGCATGCCTGCAAAGGTCACGTATTACCAATTATGGACATCTGATGCCTTACATACACTCTCACGGGCAGATGGTAGACGCACATGACAACATGGGTAAGCTGTAATACTTATTACTTTATTAGAAAGTAATGTTGTCATAACAAGTCGGCCCGGAAGCGATTATGTCACACTTGTCCGACCACATGGGTCACACAGACAGTAATCTCATTATCTGTCGTATGAGTACGCAAAAACTCCGGGTCTGCCTATCTCGTTACCAACCGAGTCGTCTTATCCGCGGTTCAATCTAAACACGCCGGCGACTATCTTATCTCAGTTGCTCACCGCAAGCCAGGATGACCGGGTAACAAACAGGTGACATCACAGAAAGGAGTGTCAACAAATGTTTGCACCTACAAAATATGTGCCACACAAGCAGAAAAAGAAAGAAAGAAAGAAAAGTGCGATAATTGAGAGCAAATAATAAATATCAGTACCACAAATGTACCTATACTGCCGGAGAGAAACAAAGATGGATAAGGGCCGCCCCGTTTTGTCGCAGTGAGCTTCTATCTGTGAGGCTAATTACACTGTCACTGACTCTTGAAATCATCTCCACACTTCCAGGGATTCCCCCTGTGGCGTGACATGTTGAAAACCCAGCATTGCACACGAAGCATGGAGGAGTCACTTGAGCCCCAGACATAACTCTGGTTTTTACCTGGTTGCCTGTATGCAGGAGATGTCACTATGGATCCAATGATATGCAGGGGTAGCTGAGAAGTGGCTTTGTGTAGGATGTGACGATTCCTTGAGAGAGCCCAGAACCAGATCACAGTATTTTGGCTCTGCATATTTGGAGAGCCCCCTTGGATGGCGGGGAATGAACAGTGTACCACGCGCTCCTTACTCCTAGCTTAGGATCAGATGTGATGATCCTTTAAATGCAAGCCAAGCTGGAGAAACTGGAGCTCATGACTTCAACTCAACACGTATCGGAATGGCAGAAAAGCCACAGGAAAAGCCCAGATCTACAGTGTAGACAATTCCATGGACTCCTCAACTTGGTATTGGCTGCAAAAGAGCGATAACCTCAGCAGTCCTAGTTAAACAACAGCAGCGACAAGAACAAGAGGCACACAATAAAATAGTTTGATATTTCAGTTTATGTGTATGCTGGCCGCTTATTTTGAATATCCATATATTTCCCAATGCAATTAAAGCCCCTCTTTTAGCCTTTTATATTCTTATTTGGACATGCACGATAATGTAACTGAAGGTTCATATGTCTAAGTTGAGCGGAGCGAACCTCATCAAGACGAGGCATTATACTCGTATATATATATATATATATATATATATATATATATATATATCTATATATATATATATATATATATATATATATATATATATATATGAACAAAATATCGGAGTTTTGTTCCTACGACGTTGCCCACATCGTTGCCAAGATATATGTACAATTCTACATGTACATCTCAAAGGGGTGTTTCTTTACGTGTCCTGACGTGATTTGGTCTGTCTTACAACACGTCATACCGTAAGCCTTACTGCGGGAACTGTCTGATACAATAGCCAATGAAAACCTTTCGTGGTGTGTATACTGAAACATTTTATGCTTAACATAGGGGCCCATTTTGTGTAAATGATAGTACGAAGTTATTTAATTTCTTAAGGACTAAAGATGTTTAAATGGAAAGGTATAGATATTTCAACAACGGGAATGTTACTTTAGAGGAAGGTGCAAAGACTTCCTCAAATAGTAGTTCATTTATAGAGAAAGACCGTTTAAAATGACATCTATACATCAGGGTAGTCCCCAATTTAGTTAGTTAAAGTCTGCATAGATTTACATGCAGTTTGCTGCATAAACAATTATTATATAGAACGGTAGAGATAAATTCACGGTATAATTCTAGCTTTAAATGATCAAAATCGGCCCAGAATTAAGAAAGATAATGAATATTAAAATATTTTGCACATTGAACAGAACGCAAAAATACGCCTCGGTTTTAGATTCCTAACACCGTTTTTGGCCCATGTTCTCCGAGACGGGGAGCGGTAGTATATATGTCCTTGAACTTGGCTGAATTGAGGCCACAACTTAAAAAAAAACAAGCTGAACAGAAGAGAACGGTAAAAGTGTTACTGTCATATACTTTGCCACTGCATCTACCTAGCAGACCTAGATGCCCATTTACAGCCTGTTACAGCTTGTGTGTATTGCCTGAGGGTAAGAAAGATATATATATATATATATATATATATATATATATATATATATATATATATATATATATATATATATATATATATATATATATATATATATATCTTCTTCTTCTTCCGTCCTTAGCCACAGACCGTCAAAGCAGTCAGTGGCCATTACGCCTAGTGGCGTCTTAGGGCAACAGCAGATAGGTTTTCTTTGCCATTGTTTCCCATCACGCCTAGTGGCGTCTTTAGGGCAACGGCAAATCAACCCATTTGCTGTTGTTTCCGTAATCGAAGTGACTGGCAAACGGGTGATCAGCCCGTTGTGATATATATATATATATATATATATATATATATATATATATATATATATAATTATGTAATTTTCTTGTGATTAATCCACTTGTGTGTTAGAAAGGGGTAGAATGTGTTAAGAAAAATTACAGGTCTAGTGTGTTGCCGGAAGAAACCGCCAGCATATGTGTACAGTTAATAGGAAAGCCAGCCTTGTAAATGGGTAGAATAATTGAGAATGATGGCCAAAGAAAGCCTGTAAGTTTGGTAACGTATTTAAAGGAGTATTTCCTACAGGAACGACACACTGATCAGGAACATAAGAAAGAATGACAGGATTTGTTAAAATGTATGGATCAAGGTATTACTTAGTATGTTATAATATACCAAATCATTGTATGGAGGCGGAACATGAACAAATGGATGTAACTTAGGATTTATAAGGAAAGTGTAGTCACATTGAACTTGCTGTGAGTGGTGTCGAGGTAAATTGTCCTGTGCATATGTTAGCACAATGTCTGACACTGTTCGTCATGTCCCTTGTATGTGATGATAGGGTAGTGATGGAACATATAGAGGTTGTGTTTAATTTTGTTTTAGGTTTTATCCTGCAACTACAAAGATTGTACGAGACATCCACTTCTGTGAGACTCTGTGGTGCGATAGTTCTTGAGGTTCATAGAACTGGTTACCCTGTTTTCCCGGCCTGGAGATCCAGACATTGAGTGATCATGGCTAGAGTCGGATGCATCTCAACATAACAGATAAGTGGATAAGCAAATCCACTAGTCAGCCTATCCAGAGACTATATATAATAAATAAAATACAAATAACACAAACCTAGTGAGTGATGACTCATGATGGATATTATTAAAATGGTTACTAACTCCACAGTCCAGCGAAAGTGATAAACATATGTGAAATATATAATTGATATTTGAAAGATAAATTTATCATATTGAACTATTTTGGAAATTGACATTCCATGTTTATTTATTTTATTTTGTAAAAACATTTGAATTCTTTATAAGTTACCTAACCGAAAAGATAAACGGTATAGGATCAATAAATTGTAAATATGTACAATCAGTCTTGCTTAATTATTTAAATTGAGTTAAAGTTCTGGTTGATATATAGTTACATATTTAATTAATTAATTAATCCCCCAGCGGAGTCAATGCAAATATAATAACCATTATTCAAGGGAGGATCTGGAGAGGTAGCCCATAGACATTCAGGAACAAACACTATCATCATACCTGAAGGTTTATACAGCTTGATCCTACCTTTGATTGTCGATACACTCTTGCTCATTTCAGAGAAGGGGGTATTTCTTGTAAGATCAGTCTCTTATCTGGCACTATCGTGGTATCATCTGATACATCTTTTTGTCCAGGATATCTTACATTCTAAATAACATCTGAACCTCTCGCGACATGTCCCAATGTCATTACTGTTTAATGCAACGTTTTAACTTAAATTTAACGAATCGTAAACAACAGAACTTGTATGTAATTGGAATATAAAATTGGACCAACGTTGCTGACCAGTCATTAGTGAGTTGTATATAGACGCTTCTTCTTCTTCTTCTTCCATCCTTAGCCATCAACCGGCAAAGCAGTATGTGGCCAGTACGCCTAGTGGCGTCTTAGGGCAACAACAAATTGATCGATCTATCGCTGTTTCCACCACGCCTAGTGGCGTCTTTGTGGAACAAAAACAGACCAAACAATCTATCATTGTTTCCGTAATCAGATTGGTTGGCAAGCAGGTGATCAGCCCACTGTGCGAAGTTTTTACGGGATGGGGTAAACAGCCCCATGCCCATACCCTCCTTAGTCGCTTTTTACGACATGCGTGGTAGGGTGCAGTGTTACTATTCTTTGCTCCCCTTTCGGGCCCCGGTAACACACGGGTGATATAGACGCTATATGGGGAAAATCTGCTACTTTTTATAGATGTGAGAGGTGGGGGCAAGCGTTTCGTCTGCATAACGAACCCTCTGTGGATGGGAAGGAGCTATGATGCTGATTAGCTTCTGACCGGGTTGGTAGGAAAGTCCACAGACACCCCAGCTTTACAGTGCCAAAGGGCTTTGTCCCATGGCCGCTGGTTATGTCATCATCATCATCATCATCATAGATGTGAGAGCCATTAGGGCGGGAGGTGATGATAGCTTCTTAACATAGATAGATAGATAGATAGATAGATAGATAGATAGATAGATAGATAGATAGATAGATAGATAGATAGATAGATAGATAGATAGATAGATAGATAGATAGGCGTTCCAGTTATAAAGTGACAGTTAAGCAGTACCTTCTGCACACACCCCACCTCTCGCCCAACCAGTCACCAAGAAAAGATACGAAAACAAAAACCACCTATCTTGCGTCATGGGGTCTCACGCCTTGACCTTGACTTTTGAAGCTATTCAAAAACAGGTATTAAAAACATGCTCTGTGACACAGTCGTGGGACGGGCTGTAAGTCACGTGGGCTCTGTCTTGGCGTGACTCACACAGCTGTATGAAAAGATTGACACATACCACATACCTGACGTTTACGTCTGCACGTTCGCCTTGGTGTATCCTTTATTGCTGAATGTATTATTTCAGAAATAGTATGCCGGACAACCAAACACTAAAACATAATTGGCCAATGACAACAAAGCGAATTCAACAAAATTCTAAGGAAGTCATTATGCATGAGTGACAAGGGAAAAACAGCCCAGAATATAAACAACGTGACTTAGGATCGGGTGAAATATGCAGACCGGATTAAAATAAGATATTTGAGAAGGAGACACATGAGAAATTTATCAAAATGTTAGGAAGTATAAGTATTGGCGGCAACGACCTAATGATGATGATTATAATGGTACCGTAATAATAATAATAATAATATACTAAAGCACATTAAAAACGCACCACCTGTATAATCCAGGAACAGAGTGTGAAATGTAAATATAAGTGTTAACAAGTTTACATACAGTATTTGGAATCTTTAGTCATTTTCGTATGAATCCATGCTGGTCATTAATTTGTACATTTGATTGTTATTAAATTCATTGCATTCTGTGCAGGCAAGGGAGAAAACCAAAATGCAACCGATAAAAAATTCATTCACACTATCCTCAGTATCTGGTATGTCCGCCGTGTGCTTGCAAACAAGCTTGGCAGCGGCTCCACATGGAACGCACAAGTCTTTGAAGGAAATTCCGGGAAATCAAGTCCCATTCACGTGTAAGAGCAGCTTCGAGCTGTTGCAGATTAGCTGGAGAACCTTGTCTGTAGACTCTGCGTCCACGCTCGTCCCACAGATGTTCTATAGGGGATATGTCTGGTGATAGGGCAGGCCAATCAATCGTCACAATGTTCTTCTGCTGCTGTAGATATTGCTGCGTAATGCATGCGGTGTGCGCACGTGCGTTATCCTGCTGGAGAAGCTGCAAGTCTGGATAAATTGTGAACGCAGGAGCAACCAATGCATCCAGAACCTCATCTCGATATGTCACAGCATTAACATTTCCACGGAAGACGTGAAGAGGCAAGCGATGTCGAAAACTGAATCCTCCCCAAATGTGAATACTGCCACCTCCAAATTGGTTGTGCTGACGAACACAGCAATCTGCAAAGCGCTCTCCACACCGTCGCCAAATCCGCATACGTCCATCAGCAAAGGATATGTTGAATCTGCTCTCGTCTGTGAATAGGACAGCATTCCACTGCAGTCTAGTCCATCTGACATGTTGCTCTGCCCATTGCAGGCGCTGCTGACGATGTCTGTGAGTCAAGTTTGGCCCAACATAAGGTCGTCTTGCAGTAAGGCCTGTATCTCTGAGTCGTCGTATAACTGTCATTCGAGAGACTTGCCCACGTCTACCCACTTTTGCTCTTGCTGTTTGACTTGCCGGGAGAGAACGATTCCTTAGGTGACTCAGCACAATATGACGATCTTGTGCAGGGGTAGTAACTCGTGGTTGACCACTTCGAAGTCTATCCCGGGCACTGCCAGTGGTTCCGTAACGTTCATTGAGACGTACAATAGTGCCGTGGTGGCAATTCATCCTTCTGGCAATGGCCCGCGAGCTCATTCCGGTCTCCAACATACCAATGGCTCGTTGGCGGTCGTTTTCAGATAGTCGTGGCATTTCAAGCACATGTACTGGGTGTTTTGTCTCAACGGCCTTTTTATACCAGTATACTGCCACAACGCGTACACATTTTCAAGGTCATAGCTGTTGGGAATCGTGTTGCACGTGTAACTTTCATTGTTTTCATGTAGTCTGTACACAAACCCGTGGGTTGAGTCATGCACTTTCCATTCCAGCAGCCATTCGTTCTCTACCTCATGACAAACACAAGGAAAATCCATTCCCACACCTTTTTTTCCCAGCTTCTCGGAATCAGTATATATAATAGTGGTGCGTTTTTAATGTGCTTCAGTATATAATATCCCCTTCAGTCATAGCTGACTATGGGAATGCGCCCCTGAGGTGACAGCCTTAGCTGCTTATTTTCCTGATGTTACTTTAGACGTTTTCTCCTCTCTTCTGCTTGTTGTGAGAGCTTCTTTTCGCTCAATCTGAGGTGGCGCCGTAGAGAACGTCGCCACTTGGTGCGATCGGCAACTTCATCCTCCCAGGTTGTTTGATTTATGTCCAGTGCCCCTCATATCTCTCATGAACACATCTGTGAACCTCAGCTGCAGTTGCCCAACTGTTCTTTTGCCATCTGCCAGTTGTCCGTAGAAGATATTTGCCGGGATGCGACTCTCTTTCATGCTGCGGGCATGACCACGCCAGCGTAATCTGAGCGGTCTAAGCAGTGTATACATGCTTTGAAGGCTAGCGCGTGACAGCACCTCGACATTAGTCACTTTGTCCTTCCACGAAATACCAAGGATTGCCGTAAACACCGTAGATGGAAGGTATTGAGCTTTCTTTCTTGCTTATTACAGACTGTCCACCTGACGCTGGCTTATAGAAATGTTGTTGTTGTTTTGAAGAATTGATGGGTGGAAAGCGGGTACTTAACAGCTGACCGTTATTGCCTCTTCTCGTACCATCTTGGTCTACCCTGTTCAACCTGAAAATTTGTTATAATTGTGGTATTTAGTGTCATTTTATTTACTAGTTTTGTATTCAATTTAAATAATTATTGTCGTTTGCAGTTGCTGATTTTTATTTATATTAGTATTTGTCCATTTTATTTTCTCTTTTGTATTGGTTATAGATAACTATTGTGCTTTACCCTTGTTTTCAATTTGTATTAGTATGGTATTTGTTCTTTTTGAGTTGTTGTTGTTGTTTTTTTAAACCTCATTGTCTTTCCTTGTTGTATGAGTAGTTTTTTTTTTACTGATTTGCTAGTTCTTGTTGCTTAATCTCTACGAAGTACTAACCTTATATGTTTTCCTTTGTTTTATGTATATATCTTTTAAGTATTGATTGGGAATCTCTTGGGGCATCTATACTTAAAACCTTATCACCTGTCATGTCTATATTGTGATTTCTATAGTAAGTTTTTAATTCAATCCTTTGTTGTTCATACTTTTTACAGTGGATCAGGTAGTGGTCTATGTCATTCTCTTCCTGACATTCTTGGCAGTGTGGTTCCTCTATCATAAAGTATGCTGCACCGAGACGGAGACGCCACAGTTTTTTGTTTGATGGTATCTTTAGTTCTTCTCTGACCTGGCACGTCCTTGTTGGTTCTTTCAGCAGTTTGAACGCGTGTCTGCCTTTTCTACTTTTCTTCCATGTTGTCTTCCATTCCTCGTTTATAGTTATCTTCACTTGGCTCTTGATCTCCGACCTTCCCAGTCCTGCTCTTATATTGTTTTTACTCATTCTTCCATTCTTGGCGTTCTGATCTGCCAATTCATTACCAGCTATACGTATGTGTGCTGGAACCCACACTAGCCTCACACTACATTCTCTGTTCCCTAGTGATGTATTAATTGCTAGAATGTCTTTCTTTATGTCTGGCCGGCTACATTTACCTGGGTGTTCTAGTGCTTGTAGTGATGATAGTGTGTCTGTAAATATCGTAACAGCTTTTGGTGGGTTATCTTCGATTATTTCTAAACTTTTTAGAATTGCTACCATCTCTGCAGTAAAAATCGAAGCCCCTTCAGTTACACTGTAGCTCTTTTTAATTCCCCATTGTAGTATTACAACTCCTGCACCTAGTTGCCCACTATCACCCTTTGATCCATCAGTGTAGACGGGCAGACTTTGTTTAGTTAGTTGATCATTGAACTTTCTACTTATCATTTTGGCTTCCTTATCTGCTATGTTTTGTTTGATCTTTTCAGTAAGTGAGTAGTCTATGATTGGTGTTTTTAGTTCCCAGGGTGGTATTTTACTTCTGTATTTATTACTATTTTAAATAGTGTTTGATAGTTCTTTGAACTGCGTTAGATCTTCTATAGTTCTCCACCCTGTTGGATATCTATCTTTTTTTAAGGGGACGTCCCATACACTTGGTTGGTTTTTGACAAATGCTTTATGTGATGGGTGGGTCACTTCTTGTGCTACTTTACTCCAATAATTTAATCTTAGTTCTTTCCATCTTAGACCAAGGGGTGGTATGCCAAGAGCTACTTCCAGTGCTTCTACTGGTGTCGATATGAATGCACCTGTAATGGTTCTCATGGCTGCGTTTTGAATTCTGTCTTGTTATGCTTTGTTAGAAGCTGCAGCTGAGTCATAGACTATGCTGGCATAATCCAGTTTCCCCCTGATGAAAGACTTGTAGAACATAAGCATTATTTTATTGCTGGCCCCCCATCCATTACCTTTTACTATCCTTAGTATATTTAGGGGTCCCCTACAACTTTCTACTAAATTGTCTATATGTTTATTCCAATTTAGTTGTTTATCTAAAGTTATGCCCATAAATCTTGTTGTTGAGGAGGTACATATTTTCTGTCCTTTAATGGTTATATTGATTTTGTTATTTTTTTTTAAACTTTCCTTAGAAATGTTCTGGTGACGCAGGCATTATATACCGCAGCTTTGATCTTCGTTGTGAGTTTCCCTAAACACGCGTTGTGAGGCGGGCAAAGGTGTCTGCAGCTTTGCCAATCCGGCTGTTAATTTATGTGTCCAGAGAGAGTTTGTCGTTGATGGTAGACCTCAGGTATGTGAAGTAGTGCACCACCGCCAATTCATAGTTATCGATAGTTATAATTGGTGCAACATCCACATCCTGACTCAGCATATTGGTTTTCTTTAGACTTATTGTGATGCTAAAGCCGTTGCATGCGATTCATTAAGCTCTGAAGCTCCTTTTGACTTTGAATGACGATTGCAGCGTCATCAGCGAATAACAAGTCTCTTATAGTGACCCTTCTCATGTTTGTTTTTGCCTTCAGCCTTGCTAGGTTAAACAGTCGGCCATCTGACCTAGTGAAGGCATATTTCTTAAGTATATAATATAATAATAATAATCATAAGTATTGGCAACAAATATCCAATGCAAGAATTGGCAATTATATAGGAAAGTCTTGGCAGATATGATGTCAGGAAACTCGTTAATAGCATTACAAGGTAGTACTTGCTTAAGGTCTTTCAATGTCTACTTCGTCCAATTCATGTCTGTCTCCGGTCCTCTTTTCCATGTATCTTGGGATGTCCTCTACTTCTCTTACCCCCTTGTGATTCCTGTCACGAAATACGTTCATACTTTTTTTTTCTGGTCTTCCCTCCTGTCTAGCATTATTACACTGCTATTCATTGTAGTGCTAATTCTTTCAGTATTCGTTGTTTTCGCTTTCCTCGTTCAATGATTCCTTATCACATCTTGTCACACCTCTCACCCACCTCTCTCTCCTGACTATTTCTCCTTTGTTATCGACGGCGCGTAACGCAGGAGTGGAGTTGCCACATTGATTTTTCGCTTATCGCTATCTCGAGACGGAGTAAGAGTCTACACTAAGCGACACCCATACTGTTAACTTCGACTTCTTGTCTGAGAAGATACACTCTACCAGGTTGCCGCATGATAAGGTGCGAGCTGGCAAACATGACGCGATAAATAACACGGCAGTGTTAAGTCGTTATATTGTTATGAAATGCAGGCAAATGCATTTTTAAATGACATGTAGTGAAAATATCTTGTGTGTCGTTCAAAATGTTCTACAGATGAAGAGTGTGGGGAAAAGGCCCATAAGGATATCAGACACTAATTCGTGGTTGGATTGGCATGGAAGTGCTAAAATAAACCACTTCTGATTGGAACTTTTCCCAACGAAACCACACGATTGTGTGGGCGAAATTGTCGCTTGTAATCTGCAACATTTTAAGACTACCTCACTGCATTTCCATCTCGTCAAGAAGGCATTTCAGACAACCTGGATAAGGATTAAAAAAGAATTCCAACATCTTTCATCCGATTCACTGGGCTTAACATTAATGTTCAGGGGGGATAACTTTTCTGAGGAGGATGAAATGGTGAAATAGAAGCGGATGGCCTAATTCTCATCGTCAACACCTGGCTAGTTAAGTATTACAGTCAGACCCAGCAAAAGAACTTTTTTTTTAATGATAGCAATTTAAAGTCATTACTACCAGTGATTACAACCCACAAAATCCAGATCCAAACATAAGAAATGAGCTATCTGAGGAAGGTGGTTGAAATAACAAGAAGAGACATGAGCCGCAACCAAACGATACGCCAAGGCCTAAAATCCCAACCCCTGCAGACCCAAGTAGAACAGTCCCAACTGAAATGGTTTGGCCATCATTTTTATACTGTAAGTTTGGCCATTGCTGGACCACCGCTGCAGAGCAGGGGAGACAATCCCGAGACATTTCCAGAACAAGGACTGCCTGGTATTGCTATCAACAGAGCTCCTCAATGTGTATCATATCTATCTCCAGCGGCTTCTTCTCATCTCTTGTTTCACTGGCGGTTGTCTGGTTTTGTCTGTTACTATTGCATAACACACACAAAACTTGAAAGTCATCATCAGCTTGAGCATCACCGTTCATCCCTTCCAGGAACACATGCCGTCAACAAATTCAAGCCAAGCCTTCCTGTGCCATTTGTTCCATGTCTTTCCATTTCTTCTTTATCCCTTTCATGTCTGTTTTAAATTCCTTCTCCAGGCAAAAATTAAAGAGAAGCAGCAAAATAAGTTTATCAATAATAGCAAAATTGATAATTAAAAACAACAACTAACCATCAAAAACACAATAACTGGTGATCTTTTTCTTCTTCGTCCACTTTCAGACGTCAACTTGAATAAGTTTTAAGAAAGTGGTGATTAATTTGAAGTTGTTGGTATCTTCGCAGGGTTTGTCCAGGAGTGGTACCTGGAAACAGGCTGCATCGCCGCAGTCTGGCTGAGAGAGTAGGTATCGAAGTGGGAAGGCAAACCCGGTCCCAAAAATGCCGTGCCGAAGTCGGATGTGTCGGGCCGAAAGACGCAGGTATCACAGCTTTGCTGTAAACGGCGACACAACGCAATCAACGTCCTTCTCAGGACGAACGCAGAAGAAGTACTCATATTTTGGGCGCCCTTGCAGCAGATGATCAACTGTCATTTTATCGGTGCCACATCTACATTGATCAGTTGTTCCTACTTTAACTTGTTGAATAGATGGTGCCCCCATCTGTTGCGGCATGTGTGGAGTCTGAAGATAACCAATTATTCACTTCTGTTAAGCTGGTAAAGAGAACCGTTCTTCTGGTGGCCTGAATGTTCTGCTTCCCACTTGTTTATATATCTGCTTCTGAGTTATCAAAAACAACAAAACTGCTCATGAAAAAAAAAAACAACCGATCATCAAAAACACCAAAACTAATCATCAAAAACAACAAAACTGATCATGAAAAAAAACCCCAAAACAAACTGATCATAAAAAGCAACAAAAATTGATCATCAAAAACAACAAACCTGATAATCAAAAACAACAAAACTGATCATCAAACACAACAGAACTGATTATCAAAAACAATAAAACTGATCATCTAAAACAATAAAACTGATCGTAAAAAAAAGCCCAAAAAACTGATCATCAAAAGCAACAAAACTAATCATCAAAAACAACAAAACTGATCTTCAAAAACGATCATCAAAACCAACAACAAAAACAACAAAACTGATCATCAAAAACAACAAAACTGATCATCAAAAACAACAAAGCTGATCATCAAAAACAACAAAGCTGATCATCAAAACCAACATCAAAAACAAGAAAACTGATCATCAAAAACAACAAAGCTGACCATCAAAACCAACATCAAAAACAAGAAAACTGATCATCAAAAACAAGAAAACTGATCATCATAAACAACAAAACTGATCAACAAAAACAACAAAACTGATCATCAAAAACAACAAAACTGATCATCAAAAACAACAAAACTGATCAACAAAAACAACACAACTGATCATCAAAAACAACAAACTGATCATCAAAACCAAAATCAAAAACAACAAAACTGATCATCAAAAACAACAAAACTGATCAACAAAAACAACACAACTGATCATCAAAAACAACAAAACTGATCAACAAAAACAACAAAACTGATCAACAAAAACAACAAAACTGATCAACAAAAACAACAAAACTGATCAACAAAAACAACAAAACTGATCAACAAAAACAACAAAACTGATCATCAAAAACAACAAAACTGATCAACAAAAACAACACAACTGATCATCAAAAACAACAAAACTGATCATCAAAACCAAAATCAAAAACAACAAAACTGATCATCAAAAACAACAAAACTGATCATCAAAACCAACAACAAAAACAACAAAACTGATCATCGAAACCAACAAAACTGACAATCAAAACCAACAAAACTGATCATAAAAAACAACAAAACTGATCATCAAAAACAGTGATGACATCGTCAGAACGAGACCACACTGTGCGTGCGCTCTGATCACTTCTTTCGAAAACATCGAACGCTATCCGTTACACAATACACCGATCTCGCCATAAGCACGTCGTGAACTTTCATCTATCATTCTTCCGAGCACATTTCTTCGACCTTTATCTATTCCCACCGTCAAATTCTAGAACAATCGGGCTCCGTGAGGCCATAGTTCTGATGAACCCAATCCAGTTTTTATCAGAAATGTACTTTACTCAAATAACAATACAGGCAAATTCAAACAATGACATCTTTATATGATGAAATAGTAGGTAACAGTTATGTTTTTTTTTTTTACACTTTAAAAAAATTTAATATGAGCGTTGCTTGGATAATTCAAATCTTTGAGTCTTTGGAACACGAAGTTTCAGATGGTAATAGGAAGCTGAAATTTTGCACTCAACCTTCTATCGTTGTACATTTTAAAACAGTAGTCAGCAACCAGTCGATCTCGACTACCAGTCCCTGCTAAAGGGAAATCTTCCCAAGTGAATATTCTGTGTACAGCGAGTGGCACCGTTCTTCTGGAGATTACCAATTTATATATATGGCAGATCTTTAGAGGGCTTAGTGTCACTCAAGTACATCCCAAGAGACTCCTCCGTTGCTGATCTCTGTTTTAAACTACGCAAATTTTAAGGAACCTCGAGTGACTTGTCCCCTGCCTGCCATACACAAAAGCAGAAATGGTAATAGAAAATGTACAAGATTACAGCTGTGAAAGGATCACAGAACATGGCGACATTGTACACAAAATTGTGAACACGATCATAGAACACTTGGTGACGTACACAAAATTGTGAACACGATCATAGAACACTTGGTGACGTACACAAAATTGTGAACAATGCCACATAACGTTACCATTTATAGTACATTTTAAAATAAAAGCGTGTTGCATTAAAAATGGGTTTTTCTTTACTTGTCTCTTACTTTGTAAATGATTTTTTACAATCCTTCCTCAAACGATGTTGACATTCGAAGTCCTGAGGAGATTCCAATAATTAATTGGTAAGTTTGGTTTATGCGGATGGTTGTTAGATTGATTTTGTTTTGCACACTTGTGATAAAGTGTTCCTATTCTTTATCGCATTTTACCTTCTTCATCAGCAGGCCTGTCGCCAGGACAAAGTCCACAGTATTTTCCAGGTCAGTGCGGCAACCCCATAGCTTCTGCTTGAGCTCAGCACCACTTGGCCAGGCCATACGTCATGGGTTGGGCAGTTTTGGAGTATGTGTTCGGGGGTCTGGATTCCAGTCTTAAAAGTCTAACTTTAATCACGCCTTTGATATTTTCCAACCTGACGTTATTTTTTGGAATACACCTGGCTCGTTTGACAAGCTATTGTTTGGCACTGGAGACGGCTACACTGGCAATAAAAAGAATTCGTTTTGATGACTCCTGTTTGAAACACACGGTGTCAAAATATATGGGCACAATGGCAAGCGTGCTGCTGAAGGTCGTAAACAAAGGACTCGCACAAGCCAGATTGTGAACCTTTTGACGTCGTTACCACTTAGATGGCATGTAGGTGGCGAGACATTAAATAAATAGATTGAAGGAAAATCGATCGCGGGCCATACGAAAACAAAACAAAAGACGGCGCTTCAGGCAGGAGACGCAAGGGGAATGTACTCAAAGCTGCAGAAAGAGAAATACTTGGTGACAAGGTTCGGATAATTTATCTATCAGGCGGCCTATCCCAAACTACGAGGTGTCTCATCACCGGACACCCAGCAAGCAGGCGAAGAATCTGTTACGAAAACAAACCCATTTTAAATGATTAATAGACACTGGTCTTCGCAAGCCACATTCGGATACGTCATGGCAATGTGGAAGGTGGATTGTTGGATCAGAGTACGGAGCCATGGGACACAGTCCACGCATATTGACAATCAGGAAATATAACGATACGTTCGATAGAAGTCAGTACGTTTTACAACACCCGGGGAGCATAAGTGGAATAGTTTCCCAGAGCCTAACATGTTCACAGCCTGTTCCATAGTTCCATTCCTCTGAGGATTTATATTTCATTCCTGGGGAATTTATTTTTATATAGTGTTCTGCGAAGTGAAGGGGGGGGGGGGGGGTTTAGTAAATATCTGGCCTCGGAGGAAGGAGCATTTTCCTAACATCACCAAGTGCTAGGAATTAAAAGAGGTGTTGGTCAACAGTTTCGGAGGATTAGTAACATCGCAGGCATTCTGGAGAGTGTCTTGGTTGGATTATGTTCAAGTGATAGTTGAATGGAATAGGTTGTGATCTGGGCCAAAAATTGGTGCTCTGATCCCTCCTTATAAGATGGCCGATGTTTTCATTAGGATCAGGACCCGCCATATGTCTGTAAACCTCTCTATCGGTGTTTGCTATGGCCCATCTCTTCAGCCACGTTTCTTTGTTTGTTGTTCGTATGAGTGATTTAGCTGTTTGGAGCGTTGTTGCTGTGAGTGGTTGTTTTTGTCTTGTTCCCTTCTTTGCTAATATGCCTGGTCTGACATTACGTGGTGTATTTGAGTGACCAGGGTTGGCATCGACATGAATGGAAAACCTCCACAGCAGCACCGAATCTTCAAGAACTGGGGTATTGGGCAATGAAAGAGCTGATAATGAGCACCCATAAAAGGTGCATTGGCCATGGATAAGGAAGAAATACTGAGGGCAATTCATGTTCGTCTATAAGAGAATGACACTGCAATCGATGAACCATCAAGGCTAAGACTGCTGGAATTTGGCATCAAACATAAGACCAGCAGGAATGGACGTATGAGAGGACGCATCCGCCGTGTATACAACCAGTGCACAACAGGAACAATTAACATTCATACTCTTTGACATATGCTGAGGGAGACTGAGCACCTATGGGTTTGCCCGGAGTGCAATGACGTCGATTCTGATTAACAATAACATTAACATTAACAGGGATCCACTGAACAACTATTCTGAATCACAGATCCCTAAAAAGCAGGAATGAAACGACAAATACGAAAAAGATTTTCTTTAAGTTTAAATTAAAATATTTTAGATATATAAACAGATCATAGAGTCCAGGGTACTTCGGGGGGGGCGGGGGCGGGGGGGGGGGATCTGATGAGACAAAGAAAGAATAGAAGTAGTGCTCACGCAGGCATGTCGTAAGTGGTGACAAATATGATGTTTGTTTGAGCCTGGCAAACTCGTCATGCAAAAGCGACTGCTACGGAAACCACCGCTGTAAGCACACATGCAAGTTTTCGTGCAGGCTTCCTATGATAGGGACAGACTACAACATTACAGTATTGTAGTCGTTCTAATAGCTGCGCTAAGGTATGATAGGGACAGACTACAACATTACAGTATTGTAGTCGTTCTAATAGCTGCGCTAAGGTATGATAGGGACAGACTACAACATTACAGTATTGTAGTCGTTCTAATAGCTGCGCTAAGGTATGATAGGGACAGACTACAACATTACAGTATTGTAGTCGTTCTAATAGCTGCGCTAAGGTATGATAGGGACAGACTACAACATTACAGTATTGTAGTCGTTCTAATAGCTGCGCTAAGGTATGATAGGGACAGACTACAACATTACAATCCTTGGTAAGCCACTCATGTCTGTTGTTTTTCTGTTGTCTAGTGTTCTACTTCTTTATTTCCTACGAGTGCCTAATAACATACCTTTATGTTTATCTCATACTAATTTCTGTGTACAGGCCTCAGGTTTCCCTTCCTTATGTATTACAGCATTGTAATCGTTCTAAGTACAGCGCTAAGGGATGCTAGGGACCGACTACAACATTATAGTATTGCATTCATTCTAATAGCTGCGCTATGGTATGCTAGGGACCGACTACAACATTATAGTATTGTAGTCGTTCTAATAGCAGCGCTCATGTATGCTAGGGACCAACTACAACATTATAGTATTGTATGCATCCTAATAGCTGCGCTAAGTGCTAGGGACCGACTACAACATTATAGTATTGTAGTCGTTCTAATAGCAGCGCTCAGGTATGCTAGCGACCGACTATAACATTATAGTATTGTAGTCGTTCTAATAGGAGCGCTCAAGTATGCTAGGGACCGACTACAACATTATAGTATTGTAGTCGTTCTAATAGCAGCGCTCAGGTATGCTAGGGACCGACTACAACATTATAGTATTGTAGTCGTTCTAATAGCAGCGCTAAGGTAAATAAATAACTAATTGTTACTTAAAGAGCGTCCGATAGGCAGAGTGGTTGGAGCTATGGCCTCTCGTGGTAAAGATACCTGGATCGAAACACTGTAACGTCGCACTCCAGTTAACCCAGGTGTAAATTGGTACCTGAGTCTGCTCTAGAGTTAGGGAAGGCAAAGGAAGGGAACTGGTCACCCCCATCACTCGAAGCTGAACATAATATAGTGAAGTCTCTAACACTCTCCCCTATGGCAGTATTTACTATGGGCCTACCTTTACCTTTTAGGTACATCACAGTTTTCTGTTATTAGGATAAGAAAATATATATAACAATCCACAGTATACAGGGACACCTGCAAATTCTTGAGCAATTAAAATGCTGAAAGTGTAGATTTGATAGAAAGAGAATAGTTGCTGATTCAGACACACAGCGGTTGTAAATCCGCGCGCGAACAGGTGACAAGAATGCTGACTTTACAACGGGGACAGGTGCTCTTTGACCTCACGCGTGGCGGGAAATCATGAATCAGACATGAGTGCTGGTATGTCTGTTAACATTCATGGTGACACTGTTGAACGCTGTCTCGCGAGTTTTCTTTTCAATTATGTCTGTCTATATTTCTTTCTTTCTTTCTTTTGCTTCTTCTACCTCTTAGTCTTATGACTTTTGAAAGTTTTATTTTAAAATAAATCTTGTTCATTTCTTAATATCGTCTGCCGAAGTGCTGAGTTGGCCGTGTGTCCTTCCACAACTTACTCCCGTAGCAAGGCGATGTCCCCGTTCAGATGCACCTTGTTTCGATCCACGATGAGCCCATCACTTCTGTTATGAATTTTTTTCTCTCGTGTTTTCCTTCTTTCTCTATTACGATTGTCTGGGATATAGCTATTTTTGTTCAGTATTTACAATCTATGTTGTCTTTGGCTTACCATTTTTTCTTGCCCCCGGCATTGTTATTTTACAGAAAACATTGAGCAATCCTTATGTTCTTGCCACATTGTCACATCATTTAACTTTGCTTATTGTTATACTTATCTCTAGGTGTTATATGGTTCCATCTGCTGTCTTGTGAAATTGTGCACACTGTCATTTTGTGTCGTGATCTACGCGTGACATTTCAAGTTCTATTTAAAGTAACAAATAATAATAAATAAAAACAAAAAACAAAGAGGGATTAGTCTATTTTCAGATAATTTATAATCTCCAGAATCTAGATTTATTCTCACGTTGTTTCCACGTCTGCTTCATCATTTTCACTTCTGTTTCCAGCTCCGTGTGTTTTGCGTCCACCTCTGCCACTCTTACCTTGGGCGTTCCAGAACAAGGACTATCTTGTGATGCTATCAACATGTTTCAACAATGTGTGTCATATCGCCAGCATTTTTTTCTCATATTTTATTTCACTGGTACTTATCTGGTTCTTTTCATCAGTTCTACTTTGGTGAACTTGTCAAATCCTGAAAGTTGACAAGTTAGAAGCTGATTGTCTTTTTGAAGTCAGTCTTACAAGCAAACTACTACAAAATATTCTATACAAGCACAAACTTATGAATGTATGTAGCATATTGGTTGTTGTCTCCACTGCTGTTTATCAATTATGTTAACTTCTTTCCATGCCATGATGTAAAACTGTCCAGTACCTTCTCACTTTGTCGCACTCTATCTCTTCTCCATTCAATCTTTCCTGTTAACACGGTATTTTCCAGCTGTCTTCTTGTCATAAAACGTCCGAAGAAAGTGAATTGCTTGCTTGTAACATGTTTTTGATATGTTTTCAGAATTGTAGTTTACATGTATTGCAAATCATGTTGCAAAATTTGGCACTGTTTTTATATAGCAACTTTAAAGTTCATTAACCATGAATCTACTAACGTTATCAAAAAATCTATTTTGACAACAGTTTTAAATATACGTACAATGATGAACTTCCAATTTTTAATTTAGTTCTCATTACGCAAAAATAAACATCCTCGCTAAATTGACAGATAGTCGTAGAATCCAATATGGCGACTATTACCATGGCACCCAACAGCATTATACAATCAGACGCTTTCTTATACATAACAATTTTTGTTGTAGGTCAGTCCGGTACGTTTGAACTGAAATCCTGCAAGTATTTATGTTAATAGCACTTCAGTGTAACTCCTCCCCTTTTAATCACGGCTTCTTAACCTTGTTTGTGTCACATACCCCTTTGTCTGGCGAAGGCAATGGACCCCTTCTTAGGTTAAAAATATACATCAGCGCGTAATTTAAAAGCTTACATATAATAAACTTACCTACTCGTTCCTCTTCTACCATGAGGTGTAGAGATTTGGAAGAGAGAGCGCCATGCTATCCTTTCGGCTGTCTTCCTCCAGGCCTAGTTCCAATCTAGTCCTCGGTTCTCCTGAGAGTGTCTAATGTTGTCCTCCCAGCGGACTCTGGGTCGTCCTGGAGGTTTAGATCTCTGGCTCTTAGCCTCCCAGTATCTGCTGTGACAGCCGATCATCTCTCATTTTGCAGACATGGCCAAAACATCTTAGTTGGGACTGTTCTACTTGGGTCTGCAGGGGTTGGGTTCTTAGGCCTTAACTAACCTCTGGTTACATAAAATCAATTAATGAATAAATCAATAACTTATAGCTCCCCAAGGAGAATAAACCATCTGAAATTAAATGCAAAGTCCTCCTGTCACGTGACATCACCTCAAGATCTTTCCACGCTTTTCTCACCATTTTCACTTCTATTTCCGGTTCTCTTTTCCGTATGTTTATTTGGTCTACCCCTGCCTCTCTTACCCTGGGGATTCCAAAACCTTAGTTGTGGAAGGAGATCTTAACGACATTGATGCAGATGTTTTAGAGATATGAAAGAAGCTAGTTCTCTTTAGACTGTTTTTTTTTTCCTTCTTTTTTGTTGAGCTATGGAGTTTGACAAGCATTGGATGATTTGACATTCTTAGAAGCTTCTCGCTGTGAGCAAACACCATTTCCTCACGTCTCTCATCAAGGTAGTAAATGTTGGTGTATCTATGTGGCAGAATGGGGCGACCCTTCTCCATCTCTGTTTCACTACCGCAGTATCAGTTACATTTTTGTACTGATTTTTATTGCGTGCTTTCAATTTGTCGTACTTTCTTTCTTTCTTTCTCTACTATGTGTAGCAGATATTTAGTATTTTCCTTCTTACACCCCTCTCAGAGATAAGCCATCACATCTGTTTGTTACCCGTCCCTTCCCTAAACATTTGAAGAAGCGGCAGAGATAATATTATCGACAACCATGTTGGTTAATATCGGCAGTGGCCGACATCAGCTTAACACTAAATCGCTCAGCGTATTTGCTTAATAGCTGATAAGGGCAGACTGCGCTCGTCGCAAAGCTGGTAATATGGGGAGACACTTTATGGACAGACATGACTGATAAGATTACTTTAGATAAAGTAATAATTTGCTACATATTACACACATTGCTGAGAGATTTTACCGATGTGTTTGTGAGTTGGTACACAAGGCATCGGAGGTTTGATTGCCATATATGGGAAACGTGACCTTTGCATCACGCGCAAAATTATTCCATGTCGGAATATTTTGAAATTACCCCACCCAACATTTTTGTTTAAAATGATTGGAGCCCTGAGCAGCTCAAAAACAAACAGATGCGGGGGTAGGACATTAATATAACCTGACGCGTTTCAGAGTTAAGACACTGTGAGAAATCGCTTAAAGACATCAACAACAGAATGAACAAAGCAAGAACAGCCTTTTTTTAGTCTAAACAACATCTGGAAGTCCTCTCAGTGCAGCACAAGCACACAATTAAGATTATATCAAAGCTGTGTGCTTTCTGTACTTCTCTATGGTGCGGAATGCTGGAGAGTTACAGAGAAGGAAATGTCGAAATTGTCCTCTTTTCACACAACATGCCTAAGAAAAATTCGCCGAATCTTTTGGCCGAATACCATCACCAACCAAGATCTGCTTCCTCGGAGCAAGCAAGAGGACATGCACACCATCATAGCTGGCAGACGCTGGAGCTGGGTTGGCCATGTCCTCAGAAGAGACCCCGATGCCATCATAAGAACAGCTATGCTAAGACACCTGAAAGAAAACGAAAGAAAGGCAGACCAAAAACAACTTGTCGGAGGATTGCGGAGGCTGAGATGCAAAGAATGAACCAGAGTTGGGGCACTTTAAGAAGGATGGCCACCAACCGAGCAAAGTGGAATCAATTTGTTGTTGCCCTACAAGACGCCACCAGGCGTGATGGCCACTGACTGCTTTGAAAGTCGGCGGCTAAAGATCAAAGAAGAAGGAGAAGAGAAATCACTTGCGAAAACAACCAGACTTGCCAGAAGTTAGAATTCATAATTTCCATTTATCAGACCGGACTTTGTGTAACAATCTTGAAGGACTTACAAAGCCCAGGAAAACCATTTTGATAAGGAAGGCTGAGAAAACTGAAACACACGGAGTCACAGAGGGAATTATCTTATAAAAGTAACGACCCCCAAGAGCACGTGTAAGAGGCTTAATCAATTGCCTTAGCTTCATTCATCTGAGCATAACGTCTGTGAGCCAGGATTGGCAAAAGTTGTCATTTTACATTCTATATTTTTCATTACTAACATGTGAACTAATATGTATATATTGCCATGCGAATATTAATATGTGAAAATCGCTAGTGGATGTCCAAGTCATTTGAGGCTGGCAACCTCATCATATAGAATGATGCTTTCATGACCCACCACTGCAAGGACTGTGACCGCTTTATTGCTAGTTTCTTACAGAGAACTGAAAGCATAAAGTAGTCCCAGGTTCCATAGGGAACAGGGGGGAAAAAGATGAAAGAAATGATGTACATTCTAATTATAATACTTACAGGTTCAAACCAGTGTAAATGTCAATGTAAACATTTTCACTTTAAAGTTAATGAAAGTTTCAAACTTTTCAATCAGTGTAAATGTAAATGAAAACAGATTCAGTTTATATTGTGAACACTTTTCAATCAGTGGAGATGTAAATGTAAACATATTCTATCTGTACTATTAACCTTTTCATTTAAATGTATACTAAGGATAAAACTATTCAATTTAAATGGAAAGAAAATTTCTCTCGAGGGATTAAGTTTAATTCTTATCGAGGGTACATTCTGAGATAGATGGGATTGTAGAATGGGAGAAAGGGGACACATAAAGTATGTGTCTTGAAACGCAATACTCAGGAGAGCGTTTCGTTTCTATTCTTTTACCATAGTTGTTGGTGATGGTACCAGTGAAGGTGCTAATCTCTGGAACAAAGTGAGGGTAGAAGTGGACTGACGTAAAAACGCGGGACCAGCTTGGCAGTTACTTCTTGATTGTTCTGGGAACGTGCTGCACCTTTAAGCTTAACCAGAGACGTGAGAACGCCAGTGACCTATCTGTACCGAACCCATCAGCGGGAGCAGAAACTACTATTGGCAGCTAAGTAAATCCTTTAAGCTGCCAAAGTGAACTTTTTTCAAAAAACCTACTATCATTCAATGATGAACATTTTCGTTTAAACTATTCAATTGTTTTAACCCTTGTTAAAACTAAATGATTATTAAATCTGTTATTTGTAATTATACAAATTTAACTTCGATTCAATCATTTTAAATGTACTGCATGTTTGTCTCGGTTAATTTGCTAAACACACTCTAAACAGAGCTATATCATAATAATAAAAATTCCACTGAGTTAATCAGAGGTGGGGGCTTAACGAGCTGAAATTAATAATTGCTTAATCCTTAACAAAAGTTGTCGGCAGATCACAGAATTAACGTGCTCAGCCAATGCAGCATTGTTTTCGCTTTTCTGAATATCTTGTGGATACTCCCTTGGGATATGTCACGGAGAGTTATGATCATCAATTTTTCTATATTTTCCTCTTCCTTTCTTCCACCTGTGTTCTCTAATTATTGTCGCTCTTTACCTTTTTCCTGTGTTTTTCGCATTCGTTCGTTTGCGACTATATACATTACTATTTTCCCATTCTAACGTTTACCTGTTTCTTTTCTCAAAACTGAGAACGCAGTTGTTACGTAACGTGTCAGTCCCTCGCACCAGATGATTTGGCGTGAGAATGCATTCGGTCAATCACTGCAGATTGACGAAATAACTGTGAATATTTTGGCTATCTCAGACATAGGGCCGACATTTGCATCTGACACGTAGTTTCCTCGGTAGATTCTCAGTGTCAGGGTGGAGAAGGCGCCATCACGCATTCGCTCAGAATGGTCATTTTGGCGTGAGGTGCGAATATAGGAGGTGTTAAGAGAAGGGGAGACTATTGCGTAGTTTATGGAAATAGCGTACCTCTTTGTCTGGTGTTTCATATATACTGGAGGGAGTTAGATTTCATTTTCACTCAGTAACTTCGCAGTCAAGACTAGAACAAGCCTTCGTTCGATTTCTAAAATCTCTGTTAATAGAGGTGTCATTTAGTATGATCGTAGTGGTTTAAGTTCTTAGTAGTTCTGTGTTGAGGTAAATCTTATATTATTTATCTAGTATTTTGTGAGTGTTAAAGTGTTAAATCGCTTATTTCATTTTGCTAGTTAGATTTTTGCAGAGAGTTAAATTATTAAGTCTGTTATATTCTCTAGTCGACGAGTTACAGTGGAAAGCGGAATAAATTATAATTTCTAGCTTAAAATCATGTAGCCATAATGGATTTAATTTAACTGCTAATACGCAGTCGAGAATATTTTAAAACTAACTTATTAAATGACTGCTACATCTTGAGTATTGACGGAATGCATAGGTATTCCTAAGTCAGGAGGTTTGATTTTTAAATATAACTTATTCCACGGGAAGTGTTAAACTATAAGACAAGCTACGCTTGCAGTTTAAATTATCAGTTATAGTATGTATAATTATTTGATATGTGGTTTTTTCTATCTATATATAGTGAAACTGTGGTACCCAAACTTTGCCAGCGTTTGAGTAAAGAGATAAATCTGTGAAGAAAACAACAACATTCTTACCTTAAAGATTTGATGTATAACTTTTACATGAACTTTAAGATTTTAAAGAAGTAACGGGTGATCGAGCCTGATTTGATTCTTCCTGAGAAAACTCTAGTCATTTTCCAGCCTTTGTGGCAAGTAACATATTTCAATCAGTAACTTTCCCGACACTGTTGACAAGTGGTGGTGTGACCAACTAAATTCCTATACTGAGAGAAAGTGCCGACCTGACATTCCTCATTCATTTGAAATCTAAGATGTTGACACTGTGCTCGCTATGAACGCTCGTGCCTGGACAATTTTATGTGACTTAAACAGACATCCAAAACAATAGTATTCCCAAGAGAACGGTCCCGGAAGTAGTGAATTCAACCCGTCTTTTTGGACCTGGGGGTTTCTTGGCCAAGATTACCATTGAAGATTCTGTATGGGCAAGTCCTAAAAATATTGTTTTTTTTTTTTTGTTCCCGAAGTGGCTACCTGACGTGGAATATTCTAATCCACATATATAAATTATCAAGTAAATAAAAAGCCTAATAAATACATATAATAAATAAAGGAAGAAGAATGGTAAAGAACAGTGCTGTCACAATGACAGTACTCGAAATCCCCCTTCTTTTCTACTTCGTCGGCAAATTGTAACGTTTCACGTTGATATTAAAGGCCTTCTGCAACATACACGCGTTTCCCAAACACACAATAAAATGTGCTGCCTTTCTAAGAAAAACCTTGAAATATGCAAGTTGACCTAAATTTTAAATTCCATTCATGTCTTTTTCTACACTATGTTACCAAAAACAAAAGACAGATGGACTAAAGGATAGCGAGAAGGGAGAGGCAGAAAGCCGAACACTAAACACGCGTCGCGCGATACACAAATGCTGCCATCACGCGTGTAAGACTACATGCACTAACTTTTTTTCAGACGGACAGTGATAAATTCACTACCCTTCCCAGAGTTAGGTTTTAAAATCTGAAAAACGCTTATTGGGGAAACCTGACATTCTACTGTTTTATGTCCGAAATCCTGACATTAGTCTGACAGTACAGCAGGACAGGTGGCGGTTCTCACATAAAAAATAAAAAAAAAAACAACTACACGACTATCCTAGAAATTGCATATTTTGAACGCAGCCACTTAGCTCTTTTAAATTTGGATATTTGGGTTCCTTAGGGTTTGCTGACAAAGAATATGTACAACGTTATGCAAATAGTCTAGGAATTAACAAGTTATAGCCAAAATAAAATGATAGTGCTGTCAGACAACACCCAAAATCAGAATCGCTCAGTGGTAGATTTTTTTACACCACCATTGTACGGGAAATGGGCCACAAGTTACATTTGAACTGATTGGCTGGAATGATATGTAAGGCTAAACACGATTAGTCGGGCTATAAATGCTATCCTGGTTGTTAGGGGAGACGTAGGAAGTTAAAATTTTTTCAAACCCTTGTCGAAACGTGGCTCGATTGGCCAGACTCGCTGATATACTCACTTAGAAGCGTTAGTTCGAGACCACTAGTGCAAATAAGCTTGATAAAGCAACAGTGCGTTGAAGCCAGCTCATATTTTTGCTAAAAAAGCCTGGAACATAAGCAGATGGGAATTTGTGCCAGTAATTGTGCCAGAATTCATTGCTAATCAACGTATCTGTGTTTGTTTCCATGAATTGTGGTAAGCTTGAAACATTCAGTATCTTTTAATGAAAATTGAATGTGAATTGTTAATTTATGCCTGTATATATGTGTAGTTCAGTAGCAAACATGATGTAAAGCCTATAATGCTCCAGCCTGAACAGAAGGTGTCGGAGGAAAGTAAAACTGCATGGAATGGCCAAACAGTACACTGACACCTAGATTGTTGATTAGACAGAAATAATGCTGGAATTGCAGAGGCGTAGTAACCATTAAGGAGGTTAATGCTGGTATAAAGTATTTCAGATGAAGCTGACAGTTGGCCTAACGCTCTGAACTCAATGTTTGTGATGTATTGTGCTCTGTGTAGAACTAGAGTATCAATTAGTTATGAAGTAGAAGGTACATCCTTCTTGTTTTCAGGGACCGTGGTCTTGATGGTATTGAGCAGCACCTGGTCAGAGCTTTGCTGAATCCAGAGTCGGACAGCATACTCCTTGGTCCATTTAGCTATCAGTGAGGTGTCTCCAGAGCCGAGGGGAGAGTCGAGCAGAGGAGTCTGTTCCTGCCGCCATCACGCCAGATAAGCTGATGTGGCCAGCTGAGCTCAAAATTATGTACCCCCAGCTTAAAATGACCTTGTAAAAATAACATTAAGAGGGGAATTAAATTGTGTTAATATCAGGAACTGAGAACATCTCCAATAATAGTTCCCCTAAAGACAAACTATTGAAGTCATGATGACAAATACCAACAGAGCTTGAACAAAACAAAACCAGTATTACCTCATATTACTACTACACAACTGACACACATAGGATACTTTAATAATATATGTCACTACTATATTCATATTGATAAATTCTGTACATATAACTTGTAATTTAAATTGATTGTGATTCCTGGTTCCCTTTGTAGTTGAATCAGGACACATATTCATTCATGCCAGCAATGAATACATATTGTTATTTGAAAAGTTATCAGTGACTCCTTTAAGATATCCTTTAGAGTGTTATATGTATGTGAGTGTCACAGTGTTGTCAAGTGTGGTGGAATAAATTAAATTGTTTATCTGTCTGTTGTTGTTATGAC
Source organism: Oreohelix idahoensis (assembly GCA_024509875.1). Classification (NCBI taxonomy): domain Eukaryota; kingdom Metazoa; phylum Mollusca; class Gastropoda; order Stylommatophora; family Oreohelicidae; genus Oreohelix; species Oreohelix idahoensis. The sequence goes on from JAMPIV010001597.1 coordinate 429,123, forward strand.
TTACACTCCATCATACACATACCCTAGACATACAACGTAGTCATCACACTATTCCAGAATAATTCTGACTGAGATATACATATATGTGGCAGCAAGTAAGGTTATCTATAATACACTACTCTTATTAGATATAGATACCTTCACAGCTGATCTCAGTCAGTACACTAAGTCCCCTATAAATATTTATAACATCCCACTTCACCACATATATTGGGGGCTCGCTCTTGGGATTTTGAATCTTTCCCTATTAAAAATATTGGGGGTAATTCACTTCAGGGAATATAAGAATTAAAAGGTATCCTTGGGTGGAATTAAATAAGGTTGAGCTCACGGTGCCTGTGTTGTCCATTAGATATATTTAGAGATTAAATTGTTGGTTAGACATTGTATAAACTTACCTGATAGACAATGGCGGACCTGGCCAAGTTTCGATCTGCTGCTGTTCAGACTGCAAAAGAGTTAGGATTAGATGGGCAAGTTATGGTTGCCTATGTTACTACGGAATGTGACAAATTTATTGAACGCGAAGAAAGAAGGTTTGAAGCCGAAAGAAAGTTAGAGGCTGAAAGGGAAATTAAGAAGTTACAATTTGAGGCTGAGGCTGAGACTAAGAGGTTGCAGATTGAGGCTGACAAAGAGGCTAAAGCATTGGAAGCAGAAAGAGAAGAGAAGAAATTAGCTGCAGAAAGAGAAGAGAAGAAATTAGCTGCAGAAAGAGAAGAGAAGAAATTAGCTGCAGAAGAAAGAAGATTGACTGCAGAGAGGGAAGCAGAAAAGGAGGGAAGAGATTACAAAGGGAACATGAGTTACGACTAAGGGAGTTTGAGTTTCAAGGCCATGCTCCTGAAAATGGTGCCAGTCCCTTTGCCTCTGATGCCACTGCTAGCCAAGGAGCCTCAACCTCAGCTATGAATTTTCATTTAGATCATTTTGTTGAGAAAGACGATGATATAGAGAGCTACCTAAATAGGTATGAACTATTAGCTACCACGTATGGGTTAGAGAGAGAAAGGTGGAGCTTAAAGTTATCTCAAGGACTTCGTGGGGCAGCTTATGAAGTTTTTGCAAAAATGAGCAGAGGTGATCAGGAAAATTATGACATGCTAAAGCAGGCTCTTTTGTTAAGGTATGAAAAGAATGCAGAATTCTATAGGAAAAAATTTAGGAATGCTAAACTACTGTCAGGTGAAACCTATCACCAGTTCTCTGCACGAATAGAGACATACTTGGAGAAATGGACTTCTCTGGGGAAAACCCAAGATCTTAAGGAAATGGTCCTTATAGAGCAATTAAGAGAGTCCATGGCTCCAGACCTGAGAAAGTTTCTCATGGAACAAGGTGCAGAGAGGCTGGGTGAGTTGCTAAATGTTGCTGAAAGGTATCAAGCAGCTCAAGCAGAGGTAACAGGTAATAAAAAGAAACAAGTGGATAACTTTAGGGCACCACAGAACTTTAATAAATTTGATCCCTAGGATCAAAACAAAGGTAAGCACCAATTTGATAGGCCACGGTATGAAAATAAAAATAAATTCCCACAATTCGATGAAAGGAAATATGATGAAAGAAAATCTTTCAACCAAGGAAAAAGGTGGTGTAAAAATTGTCAGATGGACAATCATGACACTGACCGTTGCAGAAGGAAACCTGTGTATATGGCAACCCTTCAGGTCAGGTCGACCTCAAGACAGGAGGAGGATATTATGTTGGATACCACTCCAGAAGAGATGAGGAAGGCACAGGCTGGGGATAAAACACTCAAGCCTTGTTTCAGAAAATTGTCAACTTGTCATACAACTCCAGGCAAGGGAGATTTTTACATGAAAAACAAGTTGATGTATAGGAAGACTGGAGCTAGATCCAAAGGTCACGGACAGCTGGTTCTTCCAAAAAGATATAGGGCAGACTTAATAAGGAGCCTACATGTGAAACCAGATGGGGACCATGAGAAGATAGGTACCATCATTCAAAAGGTGGCTCACAATTATTATTGGCCCAAAGCAAGATGGGACATTGAGAATTTTGTAGAAAGGTGTAGCATAGCACATGAGGGAACACCCACAAGTGGGAACATGGATCAGGACCTGGACACGCCACGGGGAAAAATTAGGCCTGATAATAAAAAGAAAAATAAATTTGGAAAAGTGGACCAAATGGAATGGGAAGCCCCTTTTCACGGACAAGCTTCACTTAACTGTTTTACAATGGCCACTATGCGGAGAGTGCAAAAAGATGTCTTACCCCAGGATAAGCCGACAATCCCTCAATCGGACTTAAACAAACTGGAGGAAGAAGATGTAGAGAGGAAATCTCTCATCAAGAATTTTAAGTGGGGAGAAAGCCCCAAAAGAAAAATTGGTAGCGGTCGTTTTGTGAATGATAATTCTGAGAGGAAAAATCATCACTATAAAGCTTCGAGTGGAAGAGACCATACCGGTGCATGGACAAATAGGTCCACACAATTAAAGGTCCATATGTAGCTTTGTTAAGAACGTGGACTGATGAAAAGGCAGAGGAAAACATTACATCTTCATACCAATATGTGAATGAGCTGACCACTCGTTTAAAAACTGGCTGGAAACTTGCCAATGAAAATTTGAAACAAGCCAGGAAGGAACATGCTGCCTATTATAACAGGAAGGCGAAAGACAGAAATTTGGCTGTGGGAGAGAAAGTACTGCTTCTTTTGCCCGGGAGTCAGAATAAGTTACAAATTGGATGGCAGGGTCCATATACAGTTTTAGAGAAGGTATCTAGAACAAATTATAAGATAGATAAGAAGGGGAAAGAAAAAATCTATCATGTGAATCTCCTGAAGAAATATTTGGAAAGAGAACATCAGGAAGAGACACACTTGTTGACCTTGTCCATCGCCATGGAGATGAAAAAGGAACCACTTTCATCATTTGAATATCCATTACACCCCTGTGAGACAGCAGCACAGGTAAAAATCAGTACACATTTAACGAAAACTCAGAAAGAGAGAGTGCAACAGGTTCTAAATAATCATGCAGAGGTGTTAACAGACCGACCAGGGCATACAAACCTATTGGAATATGATATGAAACTGATAGACCCCACACCTGTCTGTATGAAACCATATTCGATTCCGTTTGCTAAGGAGAAAGCTTTGAAGGAAGAGATAGACTATCTATTGAAGGAAGGAATTATTTCGCACAGTGAATCCTCATATAGTTCCGGTGTTGTACTCTTAAGGAAGCCCTCTGGAGAACATAGACTCTGTATAGATTACAGGAGACTGAATGCTATTACAGAAGGACAGGTGGATCCATTGCCGGATACAAATCAGCTGTTTGCCAGACTAAATAAAGCTAAATATTTCTCAAAAGTGGATTGAGTAAAGGATACTATCAGATTCCAGTAAAGCCTGAGGTTAGACCATACCTAGCTTTTAGTACCTCAGAAGGACACTATGAGTTTAATAGATTGCCATTTGGATTGAAGAATGCGCCTAGTGTCTTCTCTAGAATGATGAGAAAATTATTGGACCCTCTGAATAATCCATGTATAACAAATTTCATGGATGATATCCTGATAGCAACAGAAACATTTGAGGAACACATTGACTCTCTGAACATGCTGTTTGATCGACTTAGGGAGGCAAATTTAACAGCCCGACCAACCAAATGTTGCGTTGGATGTAAAGAATTGGAATTTTTGGGACACACAGTTTATCAGGGAAACATGACCCCTGACCCAAAGAATTTAGAGAAACTACAGAAAGCCCCGAGACCACAAACCAAGAAGGACGTGAGATCCTTTGTCTCATTATGTGGTTTCTACCAGAAGTATATCAGGAACTTTAATTCCATATGTGCACCGTTAACTGATTTGACACGTAAAGGACATCCAGATCGCATTACATGGACCCCACAATGTGAAATGACTTACCAAGAATTGAAGGAAAAGCTCACAAGTAAACCCATTTTGAAATTACCTGACTTAAGTCAAGAATTCATAGTAAGGACGGATGCAAGTAATATTGGGTTAGGTGCAACTCTACTACAGAAATCAGATGCATTGGATGGGGAATTAAGCCCAGTGGCATATGCTAGCAGAAAAATTGAATAAAGCCGAAATCAATTACTCAACTAGCGAAAAAGAATGTCTTGCAGTAATATGGGCAATAAAGAAATTCAATATTTATCTGTATGGGAAGGCCTTTAAGTTGCAAACAGACCACAAACCTTTATCGTTTCTAGCACAGGCTAGGCATGAGAACTCCAGGTTACTCCGATGGTCTTTACTTTTGGCTCCATATAATTTTAGCATTGAGTATATATCTGGAAAAACAAATTTGGGAGCGGATTTTTTAAGCCGCCATCCGTGTGATGAGAATCACCGTAAACCCCAGAACTAATAATAAATTTCTCTATGTGTATATAGAATAAAGGACTGACATATAATGTCTGTTTTAAGAGGGGAGATGTCGTGGAATATTCTAATCCACATATATAAATTATCAAGTAAATATAAAGCCTAATAAATACATATAATAAATAAAGGAAGAAGAATGGTAAAGAACAGTGCTGTCACAATGACAGTACTCGAAATCCCCCTTCTTTTCTACTTCGTCGGCAAATTGTAACGTTTCACGTTGATATTAAAGGCCTTCTGCAACATACACGCGTTTCCCAAACACACAATAAAATGTGCTGCCTTTCTAAGAAAAACCTTGAAATATGCAAGTTGACCTAAATTTTAAATTCCATTCATGTCTTTTTCTACACTATGTTACCAAAAACAAAAGACAGATGGACTAAAGGATAGCGAGAAGGGAGAGGCAGAAAGCCGAACACTAAACACGCGTGGCGCGATACACAAATGCTGCCATCACGCGTGTAAGACTACATGCACTAACTTTTTTTCAGACGGACAGTGATAAATTCACTACCCTTCCCAGAGTTAGGTTTTAAAATCTGAAAAACGCTTATTGGGGAAACCTGACATTCTACTGTTTTATGTCCGAAATCCTGACATTAGTCTGACAGTACAGCAGGACAGGTGGCGGTTCTCACATAAAAAATAAAAAAACAACTACACGACTATCCTAGAAATTGCATATTTTGAACGCAGCCACTTAGCTCTTTTAAATTTGGATATTTGGGTTCCTTAGGGCTTGCTGACAAAGAATATGTAAAACGTTATGCAAATAGTCTAGGAATTAACAAGTTATAGCCAAAATAAAATGATAGTGCTGTCAGACAACACCCAAAATCAGAATCGCTCAGTGGTAGATTTTTTTACACCACCATTGTACGGGAAATGGGCCACAAGTTACATTTGAACTGATTGGCTGGAATGATATGTAAGGCTAAACACGATTAGTCGGGCTATAAATGCTATCCTTGGTTGTTAGGGGAGACGTAGGAAGTTAAATTTTTTTCAAACACTTGTCGAAACGTGGCTCCATTGGCCAGACTCGCTGATATACTCACTTAGAAGCGTTAGTTCGAGACCACTAGTTCAAATAAGCTTGATAAAGCAACAGTGCGTTGAAGCCAGCTCATATTTTTGCTAAATAAAAGCCTGGAACATAAGCAGATGGGAATTTGTGCCAGTATTTGTGCCAGAATTCATTGCTAATCAACGTATCTGTGTTTGTTTCCATGAATTGTGGTAAGCTTGAAACATTCAGTATCTTTTAATGAAAATTGAATGTGAATTGTTAATTTATGCCTGTATATATGTGTAGTTCAGTAGCAAACATGATGTAAAGCCTATAATGCTCCCGCCTGAACAGAAGGTGTCGGAGGAAAGTAAAACTGCATGGAATGGCCAAACAGTACACTGACACCTAGTTTATTGATTAGACAGAAATAATGCTGGAAGTGCAGAGGCGTAGTAACCATTAAGGAGGTTAATACTGGTATAAAGTATTTCAGATGAAGCTGACAGTTGGCCTAACGCTCTGAACTCAATGTTTGTGATGTATTGTGCTCAGTGTAGAACTAGAGTATCAATTAGTTATGAAGTAGAAGGTACATCCTTCTTGTTTTCAGGGACCGTGGTCTTGATGGTATTGAGCAGCACCTGGTCAGAGCTTTGCTGAATCCAGAGTCGGACAGCATACTCCTTGGTCCATTTAGCTATCAGTGAGGTGTCTCCAGAGCCGAGGGGAGAGTCGAGCAGAGGAGTCTGTTCCTGCCGCCATCACGCCAGATAAGCTGATGTGGCCAGCTGAGCTCAAAATTATGTACCCCCAGCTTAAAATGACCTTGTAAAAATAACATTAAGAGGGGAATTAAATTGTGTTAATATCAGGAACTGAGAACATCTCCAATAATAGTTCCCCTAAAGACAAACTATTGAAGTCATGATGACAAATACCAACAGAGCTTGAACAAAACAAAACCAGTATTACCTCATATTACTACTACACAACTGACACACATAGGATACTTGTAATAATATATGTCACTACAATATTCATATTGATAAATTCTGTACATATAACTTGTAATTTAAATTGATTGTGATTCCTGGTTCCCTTTGTAGTTGAATCAGGACACATATTCATTCATGACAGCAATGAATACATATTGTTATTTGAAAAGTTATCAGTGACTCCTTTAAGATATCCTTTAGAGTGTTATATGTATGTGAGTGTCACAGTGTTGTCAAGTGTGGTGGAATAAATTAAATTGTTTATCTGTCTGTTGTTGTTATGACTTACACTCCATCATACACATACCCTAGACATACAACGTAGTCATCACACTATTCCAGAATAATTCTGACTGAGATATACATATATGTGGCAGCAAGTAAGGTTATCTATAATACACTACTCTTATTAGATATAGATACCTTCACAGCTGATCTCAGTCAGTACACTAAGTCCCCTATAACTATTTATAACATCCCACTTCACCACACTACCAAAACTGTGAGTATAACCAAAAAAATGCACGTGATAACAGTTGAATGAATAGAGTGAATGCAAGACTGAGCGATCCCATTTATGGTGGTAATTTGACACCCATTCATTTTTTTTGCTGTCATAACATTTCTTTATGCAAGGTATTGCTAACTATATATATATATATATATATATATATATATATATATATATATATATATATATATATATATATATATATATATAATATTATATATATATATATATATATATATATTCCCTGAGACTAGATCAGAGTATCCAGTCTGTTCATACCTTAAAGGGGAAGAATTTTAGACTAAATCATATGTATCTGTGACTCTTTGGGGGCTATCACTTTCTTCTAACGGGACTGTGAGCTATACATCGAGGGAAGGATCATACCAACGGGTCTATCATTCTTGTAGCATTCTTGATTTTTGTTTATGATTTTTTTTGTATATGCTTGATGTGATTTGATATGTTGTGAGAGAAGTTTAGTCTTGATAAATAAACTACTCATAAAATTTATTCCAGCGTGTCGGTCAGTTCGTTTTCCCAAACTCTTCATATTATCATTGTCATAGTTTTTCCCACGTCTGTACGTCTAACTGTCGTCTTATGCGTGTATGTATGTGAGTGGATATATATATATATATATATATATATATATATATATATATATATATATATATATATATATATATATATATATAGACATATATATGTGTGTAGAATGTCTGACTCAATCTAAATCTGTCGTAGAAGATAGGTGAAAGAGAGAAGATTTCTTGGTTTCAGAGACAGCCTCTATCACATTTCTACCATCTCACTCGTGGAAATCTATTGCCATTACTACTTCTCACTGTGACTATCACTTATTCTAATCTATTCAGAAGGGACCAACCCAAGTCTTAATTCCCCTATCGAAAATCTACGACAGAATGGTTTGCTCGTCTAACGGGATTTTGAACTTTTGAACAGGAAAACGAGACAGAATGGTGGTTCGTTTTTCCGGGAATTGAACTCTAGTCCTGAGCAAAATCGAATATCAGCTCGTTTGCAGGATTAAATTTCTGGTAGTTAGCCTTAGAAATCTTTTTTAGGACGGTAAACGGCCCTTGCCATCCGATCCTCAGTTGGTTGTTTCCGGTAGGGAGTAACACCAAAACTTTGTCTCCTGCTTCCAGTTCTCTCTCTTTCGCGACTTTCCTGTATCGGTTAGCGTGCTTTGTGCGTGCTCGCTTAAAGTTGGTCGTTGCTAGGTCCCATCCTAGTTTCAACCTTTCCTTTAAATCCGACACATATTTACTTGCTGAGATAACTGTCTCATCAGCCTTCTAGTCTGTCAGCGACCAAAGTAAGGCGTCAAGCGGGCCCTTAATGGGTCTGCCGAATAAAAGCGTAGCTGGTGGAAATCCTGTGGAAGTATGAGGAGATTCTCTGTAGCCAAATAAAGCTGCAGTAATACAAAGATCCCAATCTTCAGGTTTCACTTGTGCCAGTTTACTTAACATCATGTTGAGGTTTCCATTAACACGTTCCACGAGCCCATTTCCGGCCGGAGTATAAGGCTTTGTGTAGATGTGTTGGGTCCTCAAGATCTTCACGATCTCATCCATCAACAGGTTTCGGTATGGAGATCCGTTATCCGTCAACACTTTTTGAGGGAATCCCAACCGAGTGAAAATCTGCACGAGGGCTTCTGCGACATGCTTGGCATCTGCGCATGTTAGCGGGATAGCTTCTGCCCATAAAGTGCATGTATCTACTAAGGTCAGGATAAACCTGTTCCTTCTTTTAGTCCTTTCTAAGGGTCCTAAAATGTCGATCACAACCCGTTCGAATGGTGTTCCCACTATTGGCATTTCACCCAACGAGACTGGGGGTGTCCGTTGCTTGGGTGGTACCCGTTGGCACTGGGCACAGGATTTGACATATCTGATAATGAGTGGTTATCCGTTGGTTTGTTACGTTCTGTCCCATATGTCCGCTGAAAGGAAGAGAGTGCCCCATTTCTAGGATTTGGCTTCTGTACTGTTTCGGTACTAGGAGCTGGTTGTAAAACTTGGTCAGGCTTGCCCGTTCTGCGATAAAGTACGCCATCCTTAGAAAAAAATGTCCCCGTGCTGTGGTGGTTCCTTAGCCATGGGCAATTTCTTAAAGCAGGGTGCCAAAGTAGGGTCGTTTTGTTGCGCTTCTTTAAGTTCCATGGGTAACAAATTAGGCGCAGGCTCCCGTTCCTTCTTGGTTTGCCCTCTTGTAGTTACTGTTGCCACAATCGGCTCTTCCGGTTTCCCAATACACACGTATCTCTCGCCAAGTATGACTGGGTAGATGGGGTCATCCATAACAGCTGCTTTGATCACGCCTCTGACAAATTCAGAGTGGATCTCTACCAGTGCGATGGGAAGCGCTGTAGGTGCATCACTCTTACGAACTCCACAAAGTTGGACGGTCTCTCCTGTCTCTTGACCGGGTTTAACCAGGTTTCTGGCAACAATGCAATCATACGAAAGCCCCGTGTCAAATAAACAAGAAGTTTGAGAACCGCTCATAATAACAGTACCTCGCGTTGAGGGTGTATCCCCAACAGGTTGGGAATCACTGTCAATAGTTCCGCCTTGCGAGACTGTTAGCAAGCATCCGATGCGTTTAGGCTCGGTTTGCTCACTCTGATCATTAGTCCCGTGCTCAGGAGTTCTTCCTTTGCCACCTTGTCCTTTTTGGCTGCGCTGCCATGTAGGGCGGTCGGGTTGATCAGACTGTTTACTGTGGTTGGGGTACTTGTTTTTGTAGAACTTGGATTTTTCAGGAGGGGGGTTTTGAGGTCCAGTTTCTCTGTGGTTATTTTGGTTAGAAACATGAGGAATATGAGAAGATTGGTCTAGATTATTTTTCCGAAAATGCTCTTCTGTCGGTTTACGTTTTGTGGCCGGTAGTTCAGCCAGCGCATTGTGATATCGCTCAGACTTTTCTAAGATATCTTCAAGCTTTTCTGCACCCTGCTCAGCTAGAAATCTCCGGGTGTCAGCAGACAAAGTGTTCTTTATTTGTTCGGTTAAAACAAATTCCTCAAGACCTTCATAGGTAGAGGGGAGCTGAGAAAGCTCAAGGCACTTTGTCAAGTATCCCTTTAAACGAAAAGTGGGTGAAATGTGTTCACCATAGTCACGACTTGCACGTGAAAAGCAAATTTCAGCAATGTTATCAACAGGCTTTGCCATAGGAAGCATTTTCAAACATGCATTATTTCCCTTTCCACCACGTGCATTTGATTGACCTTGGAGGTATACACACGTAACACAGATTTGATTTATTGTCAGATTAACAAACATTGTTTAAGCATGCAACAAAATGCAGCAAAACTTTTTTGACTGAGTGTTCAGGTTTAAAAAAAAACAGCTTAGTTGAAATGACCTAAAAATTGAAAGTGGCCTTTAACTTTTTTTGAGCAGTATATTATTTCAAAAGATAATAGATGCTTAAATGATTAAATTAACTTTTAAAAGTCGCGAAGGAATTTATAACTAATTGAGTTAAGTCATATATATAGATGTGTGTTTTAACCATTTAAACTCGAGAGTGTCTTCTTAAATATATAATTAAATACGCGAGTATATATATTATAGTCCTAACGGGAAATTCATCGCGCTTTAGAATGTTATTTGATTTTTCGGTATATTACATGTTTTTTTCTTTCATACAGAGTGATCGTAACCTGAGATCCCAGCATAAAGAAATCATCTTAAAACTTCCAGACATATTGATGAAACATTTTTTAAATTTAATCTTGTGGCGGTCCGATGCGGCCTAGCTATCATAATTACATGAAAGAAAGCCTACCCAAGAATATTTAAAAAAAAGAAACCATCAAATTAAATTGCAATCTGTAAGATAAACTGGAAGATGAACAGTGCCAGTAGCGATATTTTATTTACTGCCCTACTGTGAGAGAGTACTTATTTACCTGTAACTGTGACTGGGCTAGTTTTTCCTCAATGGATTAAAAACCTACCGGTCAGTTGCTTCCATTACGCCTTGAAGGAATTTTAACTCCAGCAGCGAAATTAAAGAGACCACTTCATCCTCACCCCTGTGTTGAATTGTGTCAGTGCCATCCCATAGACTCCTTTTTTTATATAATAAAACACAAGAACTCTTATGCTTCAAGTCCGGCGATAAGTGGGAATATTTGTTATCAGCAAACCTCGCTACATCTGGGGCGGGACATCGAAGTACTAGACATTTTCACAGGTCAAGAGTGTAATTGCTGTTTATATAATTCTATGGATTGTCTGATGCTGCAATCGGTAAGTGTGTGTGTGTGTGTGTGTATAAGTGTGGATCCTCACGCGCGTGCATGAATGACAGGAGATTAATTTTTGCAAACCATTTGTTAACTTGCCTACCGGGTAAAACATTTTCTGTATACTCTGCATTGTTCCTTTAGGGGAGAACAATTGGGTGGTTTACCACCTATACTTTTTGTTAACTCTGTTAAAAGCAAAGAATAGTAAACACCCCTCGTAGAAAGCCCTTTTCATTTAAACCACAAAAAACTTTAGTAAAGGGGAGAACAATTGGGAATAACAGGATTTTTGTCTACCACCAGAAATGAGGGAATATACTTAATGTGTATTGTAACACCTATCTCAGAGTAATTAAATTCACTGTTGGGTTACATTACCTATGTTCCTGATAACTATCTATCTTTGGACTGGGTTTATCTTTGTCTAATACAAGCGGGAAGGGCTTAGTCGATACCAATCTTCTTCACACCCCCCCCCCCCTCACCTTGTTATTTGTATTTTCTGTACTTATGATATTTTTCTGAAATCAAGAAACACTTGTATAGTTATTGTGATTGTTTTAAATGATAATAAACCTGGGGAAAAGGGAATAAACTTATTTAGATACTGTGTTGGAATAGCCCCAAAGTACCCAACAAGTAAAAAGAAGTTCCAAGAGGAAGTATATTTGTTTAATATAGTTTGAATCCACGTGCGTCTGTGTGTTTGAAGCACCAAATCGGTGTGAGCGCAGGTGTGTGTCTGGAAACTGGCAAATAACTGTTTGACCAGGAGAGTAAAGAGAAGATTGAGAGGAACGATTTGTCGTAAATAAGTCTGTCCTTGCTCTCCCCAGCACTCTGTGAAGCAACTATTTACTCTCTACATTTTCTATCAATGAGTTTTTCACCACCATTCTCCACTCTAAACAGGACCACTATTTCTAAGACTCTTTCTCTCAAAATAAGTTTACGACTGCCTGGATTGGAGTAGTTTTCATCCCTTCAGTTATTAATCTAAGGTCTGCATTTTGCACTTTTCCTTGACGTTCTGTGTTTGTTTTTTGTTTTTTATGCCGTGGCCCAGGCTGACATGCCATATTTAGTTATACGCCTGATTGTGCATGTACAGGCTTTTTTCGTTTTTAATGAATGCTGGTATTTGCCCCCAACATGTACCGGCCACTTTCTTCATAACGGAGAGCTTACTTGTTGCTTTCTGTTCTACTGCTTTTAAGTGTTGGCTTCCAGGTGAGTCTTTTATCCAACTGGACTCCGAGGTATGATGGGTTTTCCTCATATGAAAGTTCACTTCCATTTATTTGCAACTTGGCCGTGTCCTTCAGATTTGACAGTGAGACGCATGTTGCTACTGTCTAGGAGAGGTTTATCTGTACTCCCCAGTCAGATGTTTGTTTGCCGATGGTGTTTAGTGCTTCCTGCATCCTGAACTTTGCAGTAGTCAAGTGTTCTGCGGAACACCAGGCAGCAAAATCGTCAGCATGGAGAGCCCTGGAGATATGCCTGGACAGTTGCTCTGCAATGTCATTTATATAAATGATGAAGAGTGAAGGGCAGATAACTCCTCTTTGTGGCACACCTTGTTGAAGAGCGACCAATGGCTCAATGTCCCGTCACGTTTTACTCTCTCTGTGCGGTATCGAAGGAAGTCCCGTATCCAGTTGAACATTCTACCTTCAATTTCGTTGTTCAGAAGTCCTTCTTTCCACACCTTATCAAAAGCTTTTGTCAGGTCCACAAACACAGGCAGTACTTTTTTCTTCTTTTAAAAGACATTTTCTACTTCCTTGGCTAGATATACTAGCTGGTCTTCGGTGCTGAGGCTTTTCCTGAAAGCTGGGTGTCTTTTTTGAAGTCAGTCTTAAAAGCAAGCTACTCCAAAAATAAAGCTGATTTAAATTCAGTGTAATGAGGGATTTCAACAAGGTTTGATAGATGCTACTGAGATTGCATAGGAGCTAGAGATACTACCAAACATAGAGACAAAACAAGTTAGATAAAGGAGAAAAAAACGGCAGTTTGAGAATGAGATCCAAGAAGAGGCACCGCAAGATCCAAAACAGAAATACAAAGTAGGTTTCGACTATGCTGTCTTAGTCAGGCCATAAAATCTGTTGAAGAGAGACTGCAGCAGCTACAACAATATAATTCCCTATTTGGCTTCCTGTGTGATATATAGTAACAACAGTATCAACAACAAATCTACTGTAGATGTACTTCAGGCCTACGATGATTAGAAAAAAAAATCATTGGAAACAATGATAGTGATACTGAAGATTTGTGCTGTGAACTTATTGCAATAGCTCGAAGACTTCCAAAGTCTATGCCGCCACAAGGAGTACTTCTCTACATACAACAACAAAAACTCTTGGATAATGTGCCTAATGTTTCTGTTGCTCTAAGGATCCTTCTCACACTTCCAGTGTCAGTGGCAAGTGGTGAACGCAGTTTCTCAAAACTTACAAACGCTCAGCAATGTAGCAACTATATCAACTGAACATGCCCAAGCATCAGCAGCAAACCTGAAAAAATAGGTGAAAACATTTGCAAAAGAAAAGGCACGCAAAGTGAAATTTTGATGTGCCTGAAATTGAAACCTTTTAGAGACTTTAATCTTAACATCGTATATCTCAAGAGTATTCAAAATGATTTGTGTAAAAGGTAAAGGATCCCGTTACAAGCTCATTGAGGCATATTGGGAATATGGTGTTAGGCCCATATTTTCTTGACCATCGGCACACTAGGGGTGATGTGGTCAGCATCACGCCGGCCGCCTTAACCTTTCCAGAAGTTGCTCTGGTACCCAGTTGGGGCTGGGTCGACCCAGAAACCGTTTGCGGCCTAAACAAATCCCACCTGTGTCTGAAATTGAAACCTTTGAGAGACTTAAATCTTAACATCATAATTCTCAAGAGTATTCAAAATGATTTGTGTGCTAAAACATTTTCTGTATTATTTGAGAAAGATAATCAAAGATTGTTGGATTACGCATTCTTGCAATTTAAAACATATTTAGCAGTTTCAAGTTGAGTGCTTTTCATTTTTTCTCCAATACATCTGTTTTTGAATTTGAAAATGGTCTTTTATGGTGGGAAGGGAGTGTGTAAGTAAATAAATAAATATCACTCAAAGGTTTGGTTCAGTCACTCGTGAGAAATAATCAAGTAGAAGACTAGACAACAGAAAAACAACAGAGGTGATAGGCTTACCGGGGATCGAACCCAGGATTTTCCTAACGACACCACCGCCTAGCTACGGGAGCAAATGCTAACTATCCTCTCTGCCAGCTAGGCACCACTAAGTGGGTAAGTAGTTAGCCTTGCCTAGATCGCAAAATAGCCTGACACCAGCACTGAGTGGGTCACAGGATAAGAAACCTTGCCTTAAATGAACAAGAGTGGCGTGACGGCCGATGAAAATCACACATATGACACACAAATAATATGGGAGGAATACAGGATATTAATCATAATGGAGGACGTGCAAAAACACAAAAACATGTTTTGCTCCATCTATATGTTCTCTTCTTCTTCTTTGATCCTTAGCCGCCGACTGTCAAAGCAGTCAGTGGCCATCACGCCTGGGGGCGTCTTGTAGGGCAGCAACAAACTGCTTCCACTTTGTTCGGTCGGCGGCCATCCTTCGTACAGGGCCCCAGCTCCATCTATACCAGTGGTTCTTAAAATTTTGTCCGATGAAGTCTATGGGCAGCTTCTTAATAAAATATATACATAAGTACGTAATTTAGCGTACATATATCTTGGCATCAAAATAGACACTGTTAGAGAGACAGACAGGGTATCAAAATAATAATACAAAAGGTTAGGGAAGTTTTAATTGCATTGCGAAATATATGAAGATCAAGAAAAATCAAACCCAACACAAAAATTAGAATCTTCAATTCAAATATCAAGTCAGTCTTATTGTATGGCTCTGAAACATGGAGAGCAACAAAAACAACGACCATAAAGCTACATACTTTCATTAATGGGTGCTTGCATAGAACATAAGGATTGAACTAGTATGACAAAATCACCAATTGTGACATTATTTCGGGTCGCTCTCTTGTCCATTACGGACGTATCCTGTGACATTTGTTGTACTGACTTAATTACGTGCTTTTCAGTGGTCGGTACCTCTTTCTTTCTCTGCTATGTAGCAGATATTTTGTATTTTCAAACATTCTTTCACTCCTTTCAGTAATAATTCGTCTTGTCTGTTTACCTGACCATCCCAGCTGAGAGAGTAGACAGGTGATGCAATACTGAACGACAGTCATGTTGGTAAACTTCTTGTGTACCAAACCTTGGCCGCGTCGGATTATCACGACGTACGCCCAGCCAGTTTATTTAGCGCTGATATGGCGATTGGGATTCCCTAATTACTGTCGTGAAGAGGCACAGCCCAGATGGTTGGTTACACGAGGGTCTGTGGTTGCACAAGGATGGGGGATATCAATTATCCGTCCGCGGACATATTACAGACATGCACCTGGAAGACGGAATGAGGTAATAGCATCCGGATAGCAGTATTACGACGATATTACTTGCGATAAAAGTAAGAAGAAGTTATTTGTAATCACTGACGAGAATATTCTGAGGTTTCGCATCCATATATGGGAGACGCGACCTTTTGCATCACGCACAGAATTTCATTCGGATATAAGTTTGAATTATCCCACCTAAACACGCATGTTTGAAACGATTGGCGTTCTGCTTAGCATCGTAACATACAAATGCGGGGGGAGACCTACAATATAATCTGACATCTTTTGCAACTCTAGATCACACCCAAGACGACAACCACACCTTGCCAGAGTAAAGATTAAAATCAAGATGCTTATATAGGACCGGACCATTGTTTGAGCAATTTTGAGGACTTCAAAGCCCAGAATAAACTCTACCATTTAACAAGGACAACCGGAATCTGAGGAATCTAAAACACGGAGTCATAGTGGGATATCATTGTTAACATAACAACACCCCAGAAACGTGTAAAAAGGCATCTGCTAGTGCCTTAACTTTATTCCTCTAAGCAAACAGTCTGTGAGCCAAGATTGGTGTAAGTTGTACATTTTACATTCTATGTTTTTCATTACTAAAATGTGAACTAATATGTGTATATTACCATGTGAATATTAATATGTGAAAATTGCTAGTGGATGTCCAAGTCATGTGAGGCTAGCAACCTCAGCATATAGAATGAGGATTTCATGAACCACCACTGCAAGGGCTGGTGACTGCTTTATTGCTAGTTTCTTAAAGAGAACTAAAAGCATAAGTAGTCCCAAGTTCCATATGTAGCAGGGAGAGAAAAATGAAAGAAATTATGTACATTCTAATCATAATATTTACATTTTCAAACCAGTGTAAATGTCTATGTAAACATATTCACTTTAAAATTAATGAAAGTTTCAAGCTTTTTAACCAGTAAATGAAAACATATTCAATCTATATTGTGAACATTTTTCAACCAGTAGATGTAAATGTAAACATATTCTATCTGTACTATTAACCTTTTAATTTGAATGTAAGGTAAATATAAAGCTATTCAATTTAAATGTAAAGAAAGTTTCTCTCGAGGGATTAAGCTTAATTCTCACCGAGGGTAAAGTCTGAGGTAGATGGGATGGGGGAATAGGAAGAAGGGGACACACAACTATGTGTCGGGAAACTCAATACTTAGAGGGTATTTGTTTTTATTCTTTTAACATGCTAGTTGGTGGTACCTGTGACGGTACTAATCTCTGGAATAAAGTGAGGGTAGAAGTGGCCTGACGTTGAACTAGACACCATCATCAGAGGGTCTTAGAGACGCGGGACTAGCTCTGCAGTTACTCCCTGATCTTACTTGGAACGTGCTGCAACTTTAATCTTGACTACAGATGCGAGAACTCCAGTGACCTATCTGCACAGAACCGAAAACCCCAGCGGGAGCAGAAACTACCATTTGCAGCTAAGTCAACCTTGAAAGCTGCCAAGTAACTTCTTACATAAAACACCATACCATCACAAGGTGATGAGAATTTTCTGTTAAAGATTATTCAAATTTTTAAACTGTTAAAACGTAGTTGATTATTAAATTTGTTATTTGTAAATATACAAATTTAACGTCGGCTTAATCATTTAGGATGTACTGCATGTTTGTCTCAGTCAATTTACTAAATACACTCTAAACAGTGCTATTAAATAATAATAAGAATTTCACTGAGTAAATCTGGGTGGGGGCTTGAACGAGCTGAAATTAATAATTGCTTAATTCTTCATAAAAGGCGGCGGATCAGATATAAGTTAACAATTGCCCTGCCCAACGCTGCATTGTTCTTGACTTCTGAAATATCTTATGGATACTCCCTTGAGATAGAAGCTTCATTATTCTTCTATCAACAACTCTGCCAAGAGTAATCTTGTGCAAAGGTAGACACCTTTGAAGACCCGTATTAATACTCTTGAGTTTTGGCCACTGTTTGACCACTACTAAAAGCAGGGGAGGCAATTCCGTGACACTAATGTGTAACTAATGACAAGAACCATACAAGTGCGAGTGGAACAAGAGATGTGAGAAGAGGGCGCTGACGAAAGATAGGACACACATTAACAAAACCGGTTAAAAGCATTATGAGTGTGAAAGTTCTCTTTTCCTAGCATTCTTGTTTTTCGCCGATATTACTGCGCTACGTCTCATTTTCTGTATTCAATCAATGTTTACACTCCCTTCCCTCAATTCTTGTCATTTCGGGACTTCAGCGACCATCTTTTGCTGATTAGGGTAATCAATCACTTTAGTTTAAGCTCATATTGACACCTTGGATCTGTAGAGAGAAGTGTAGTTTACTAATGTGTAACATATTTTCCTACCAGACAGTGCAAGGGAAGCGACCGTATTAGTGAGTAAACAACCTTGGGATGATCACAGTCGATCATATTATCATTGATATTACTTCGATGATAATGAGATTTCTTATGAAGACACTAGAATTTGAAATATACCTTTCTGTACAGACTTGCCGGGGAATTAACCATCTCGAAAGAGATTACGTTTTAGATTGTGTAGTCGTGATTGTAAACATGATCAATAATAGACGGAATCTGGCATACCACATAAGGTGACTTGTAAACGGCACAATTATTTTCCGTTTGTTACACAGGAATTTTTCGTGAGAGAAGGGGACATAAACGCATCTTGCATGTGATTGGCTTCGCATTTGAGATGTAAAAATACCACATTTCTGTTGGGAACCTTGTCATATAGTAGCAATCTGGATGTGGGCCGAATGTTGCCTAGTAATTTAGCGCCTTGTGAGTTTACCGTCAAGAAAACATTCAGACAATCTAGAATAAGGAATAGGATCAGGATTCCATTTTAAAGGACCAGACAACGTGTTTAAGCATCGTGTGTTTTTACGCAACGGCAACTCTACCTTTATTAATACAGAAAGCCCAGAATCCTAGGAACATGAACACTAAGTCATAGTGGGAGTCTGTTGTAAAGTAACACCCCAGACCACGTGTAAGAGGCATCATAATCAAGTTACCTTACATATTTTTTTGAGCCAGAAATCGGGGTTCCCAAAAGGAATTTTGGGGTGAGCTGTATATTTCAAATTCTATATTTTGCATAATTACCATGTGAAAATTGCTAGTGGATGTCCAAATCATACGAGGCTGGCAACTCAGCATAAAGAATGATGATTTCATGAACCACAACTGCAAGAGCTGGTGATTGCTTTATGCGTGTTTCTCATAGAGAACCAAAAGCAGAGGTAGTCCCAAGTTCCAGATGGAGCAGGGAGTGGATGATGATAGAACTGATGCACATACTTATTATATTAACTTTTTCAACCAGTGCATATGTAAATGTAAACATGTTCAATATAAATACAACGGATGTTTTCCACTCACTTGGATTAACATTAATGTTCAGAGAGGGTAAAGTGCTGAGGCAGATGGGGTGGTGGAATCAAAAGAGGGCACACCTGATTTTCGTGTCAGGAAACCCAATACTCATGAGGGTATTTGTTTTTCTCTTATTGCATGATACTAGTCGGTGGTACCAATTGGTTGTGCTATCTGTGGAACAAGTGAGTGGTATAAGTAGCCTGCAGTCAAAGCTAGACACTTACAGCAGACGGGTCTTACAGACGTTGGACCATCTTCGCAATTACCCCACGATACTGCGAGGGACGTGTTGCGGCCAGCAGACTTGACCAGTGACGATAGTGAACCAGTCCATAACCTGCAAAGAACAAGCATCGGCTGGAGCAGAAACCAACCGACATCTCACTGGCAGCTAAGTACCCATTCATATCTGCCAAGCGAACTCTCTATTAAAGACATTTTCAAATCAGACCATCACCTGTGAGGTAATTTTAAAAACTGTATCTAAATTCACCCCACCCTTATTTATTTTACATTTGTTAATTGATTATTAAGTTTGTTATCCGTAAATATACAAATTTATTGCAGATTTAGTCATTTTGAGTGAACTGCATCCGTATGCCTCAGTCATTTAAATACTTATAACATCGATATTTAAGTAATATTTTACTGAGTTGAATCAGTTGGGGGCTCATTAGAACGAGCAAAATCCTCATTTATAGAAGGTCAGGAAAGATAATAAGTTGACAAGGCCTGGATCATATCAGCCGTAGTCACTGATTTCTTTAAATTCCTATGGGGCTCGTTAAAATTGAAACACCATTCTTCAATTCACACCTCTGCTAAGAGTAATCTTGAGTTAAAGGTAGACAACTTTGAAGACCCTCAGTAGATACTCTCAATTTTGGTCACTGCTGGACCATCACTGAAGAGCAAGGGGAGTAAATCCTGTGACAGACATACATAATCATATGGGAAGTAATTTATCGGCAAGAGTGGAGCTGCTATATAAATTTAGAAGAATGCAGGATATTAATCATAATGGAGGACGTGCAAAAACATGTTTTGCTCCATCTATAATCAGTGGTTCTTAAAGTTTGTCCGATGAAATCTATTAACAATAAAATATAAATGTAAGTGCATAATTTAGTGCATATATATATATATATACGGGCATCAATACAGACACTGTTAGAGAGACAAATAAGGGCATCAAAATAATAGTACAAAAGGTTAGGGGAGTTTTCATTGCTTTGAGGAGTATATGGAGATCAAGAGAAATCGTACAACACAAAAATCAGAATCTTCGATTCAAATGTCAAGTCAGTATCACTGTATGGCTCTGAAACACGGAGAGCAACAAAAACAACAACCAAACAGCTACAGACTTTCATAAATGGGTGCTTGCGTAGAACATAAGGATTGAACTGAACTAGTATGACAAGATCACTAACGTGGAAGTGGTGACAAGAACCAGACAAGTGCCAGTGGAACAAGAGATGAGAAGACGGGGCTGACGATGGATAGGACACATATTAACAAAACCTGTTAACAGCATTACCTCGCAGTTCTTGTCCGGGAATTCCCAGGGTAAGAGAGATAGAGGGGGGCTAAGGAATACATGGAGAAGAGAACTGGAGACAGGGCATGAAGGACATGGAGAAGAGAACTGGAGGCAGGGCATGAAGGACATGGAGAAGAGAACTGGAGGCAGGGCATGAAGGACATGGAGAAGAGAACTGGAGGCAGGGCATGAAGGACATGGAGAAGAGAACTAGAGACAGGGCATGAAGGACATGGAGAAGAGAACTGGAGACAGGGCATGAAGGACATGGAGAAGAGAACTGGAGACAGGGCATGAAGGACATGGAGAAGTGAACTGGAGACAGGGCATGAAGGACATGGAGAAGAGAACTGGAGACAGACATGAAGGACATGGAGAAGAGAACTGGAGACAGACATGAAGGACATGGAGAAGAGAACTGGAGACAGACATGAAGGACATGGAGAAGAGAACTGGAGACAGACATGAAGGACATGGAGAAGACATACAAAGACCTGAAAATGATGGCACGGTACAGGAAGACTTGGAATAAATTTGTTGAAGGCCTGTGCTCCTGCTGTGCTGAAGGGTGATGATGGAGTTGTCCGTGTGCAATGCAGATGGTCATTAAAACCAAACCAAACAAATCATTAAGATTACATACAGTCCTACTGAAATATACAAGCAATCTATAAAAAGAATATGTTTATTTAAATACAAAACTTTACGATAATTCTCCGAATAAAATCAAATATTTAAAAAGCATACCAATTTACAAAATTAAGGGTTCATGTTGGGGACAGTGGACTGGAGGCCGCTATGTTGGCAAAGGACGAAGATTTCACTTCAAGTTGGAATTTTTTGGGAGTTTTTCTAATTTTTAAATTTTTTTTTCTTTTTCGGGCGTTATTAATTTTGACAAAGCTCGAAACAGGGTTTGTGTTAGGTTAAGGCTAGCTGTTTGACTAAGCTCGAAACAGGGTTTGGGTTATAACAACGTTGCCACTCCTAGTTGAATTCATCTAGATTGATTTTTTTTTTTTTTTGGTCTCGTCTATGTGTCATTTTCCGTCATTAGTTGAAGAACGCCACCTAGATCAACTGTCGATTTTCGCAAAAAGTAGCCCACAAAGCGCGGAAAGTAGCCCAAAAGTAGCCCAGTTCAAAGTCTAGGTGTATCTGGGTGTTTTAAAAGGTACCATCTAGGTTTTTTTTTCTTCAAAATTGAGGATGACAACACTGAACGTAAATATGGATAGACAGTCTGGCAAAATGGGGCAGCATGGCGTACCTTGTCTACTGTCCTCCTCATTTACCAACTGAAGCATTTTTTTTATTAAAGGAAATGGGAGGAGAGCGAACTAGCTTCCGCCCGACGATCATTTGTCTCCGCTCATCCACAATTTTGGTCAAACCTGTTCAACCTAATTAACGGTTATAATTAGGGCATTTAGTGTCATTTAATGTTTAGTTTTGTGTTAATCTTAAATACCTATCGTTATTTTCAATCAATTGCTGTTGGTGGTGACAGCTCATATTCAAATTTGTTTTCTTACTTTTCTTATTGTTTGTATTACTTTATTGTTTATCCTTTATTGTCGGCGTCTGTGGCCTAATGGATATGAACGCAGTTTCATAATCCAGATATACCAGGTTCGAAACCTGCTGCAGGCGGTTTGGTAGCAGATCGCTTTGTGTGGATTTTTAACAGTGGTATAAGCGCCGTACCGTTCAGAAAGCAATGGCAAACTACTGAATGAAAAAAAATTGCCTAGAAAAATCACAAACAGCCAATAAAAGCTGGGGTTGATT
This sequence comes from Oreohelix idahoensis, assembly GCA_024509875.1. NCBI lineage: Eukaryota > Metazoa > Mollusca > Gastropoda > Stylommatophora > Oreohelicidae > Oreohelix > Oreohelix idahoensis. Next base: position 451,565 of record JAMPIV010001597.1, read on the forward strand.
GCCACGTCCTGTAAAGGACTTATCCTTACAACTAACTTATCCTTTATTACGAGTAGTTAATTGTTTTTTCTCTTCAAAATAAATGTGTGATTTATTATTTTTATTATTCCGGCTTAATTAAGGATTCCTTCCGTTTAAAATTTAAACTTAGTACCTTACTTAATTAGTCGTTCCTCTTCTACCGTGAGCTGTTGAGGTTTGGAAGATAGAGCACCATACTATCCTATCGGCTGTCTTCCTCCTGGCCTGGTTCTATTCTGGTCCTCCTAGAATTAATTCTTGGATACCTCCACCCCCTCCCCCCTTTTTTCAGGGTTTAAAACAAATTTGTTTGCCCCATTTTGGAGAGGAAATCAAATGTCGATTTTGGAGGTGCAAAAGTAGCCCACCACCAAGCGTAACACTGATTTTAATAATGAAACATCCACAACCACTTTGCCCAAAACTTGCCCAGTTCAAATGGACGTGTATCTGGGTGTTTTTAAAAGGTACAAAAAATTTTAAAGCTTTCTTGACGAAATTTCAGGGGAGGTTAATGACAACAACTTGAACGTATTATAAATGGTATGGAGAGAAGACAACCTGGCAAAATGGGACAGCATTGTAAAGTTACCGTATCTATTGTCTAAACTGTCCTCCTCATATTACCAGTACCTGGAAAATTATTTTTTGATGTTAAAGGAAATGGACGAAAAGATCAGAGAAGAACAAGCGGGTTTCAGGCCGAAACGATCATGTTTGATCAAATATTCACGAACTCATCAATCGCCACTTTTGGTCACCTTCGTCGATTTTCAAAAAGCCTTTGATAGTCTACACGTTATAATTAGTGGCATTTAGTTCATTTAATGGTTTAGTTTTGTGTATAATCAAATCGCTATATGACTATGCAAGTTTGTTTCAACAAATAAAGGGAATACAGAATGGTGGTGAAACAGGGCTCAATCAAATTATGTTTTCTTACTTTTCTGGAATTGCTTTGTATTACTTTATTGTTTATCCTTTATTGTTGGGTATGTGGCCTAATGGAAAATTATGGGGGAATTTCGCAGTTTAGCATTCTTAAGTTCAACAGAATACCAAGAAGCAATAAATAATTTGTGTCATCTCTCGGTTAAAATTGGTCTCCAAATAAAAGCCCCTAAAACTAAAGCTATGAACTTTTCTAACGAGACCTTTATATCATCTTGAACGGGGAAAAAAAAAACTACAGAAAGTTGAAAGTTTCAATTATTTAGGCAGTAAAATGACTCAGGATGGTGACACAACAAGAGCCATACTAAATTGCTTTGGCAGGCGCCTTTAGATTATCCATTTGGAAATTACGATCATTGAATATAATACCAAGCTTCGTCTGTTTAATTCAAATGTTATCTCAGTGTTAACATACGGCTGTGAGAGTTGGAAAATAACAAAATTTTTGAATCTTCAGAACAATGTGTCTTTATTATTTTTAAAGAATTCCGACTAATCGACAAATAGAGATTCCTCTAGGCAGTTTAAAATTTCCGACTATATAAGGAAAAGACGATGGTCATATATCGGTCATGTCCTACGAATGCAAAACAACAGAATACCACTACAGGCGCTCACTTGGGTTCCTGAGGGTAAGCGGAAAAAAGGAAGAAAGAAACACTCAGAAGAACAATAATAAGAGAAGGGAACGTTGGGCCTTCCTAATGTGCAAGAGCTAAGAGGAGTGGCGTCACAACGAACAACCTGGAGAGCACCTCCACCCCCTTATGCGCCGTTTTTGGCGCTTAAAAAAATTTGTTTGCCCCATTTTGGAGAGGCGCACTCGTTCAACCTAGACACAGGGGCAGCCTGTTTCAGTGTAACCCTCATTCAGGGTTCCGATGACCACGTGTTAAGAAACCCTGGTACACGCACTAGACCGAACCGGTCGTTATTTTACCTAGCCTACACGGTTATTTTCCATCAACAGGATCTATTCTGTGATCGCTGGTAACCTGGCACATTTAAAACGTGTACCACTTTCAACAACGCCCTTGAGGTTCAGCAACTCCAGCGTGAAACCAAATCTAGGTCACAGACAAGCGGCCTCGACACACGCGAGTGTCTGTTGCGTCGAGAAACGACTGGCGTACTTTTGAACCGGGACAGGAAATGTTTTGGTTTGTGTTTACCTTACGTCATTCGACTTAATAAGAGCGCAATATTAAAAGTGCTAACGTTACAGCACATGGGAATGGTAAACATATAAACACTGGAAGATAACAGTTATATTTCGTTGTAGAATTATTTACTTTGTTCTTAGAACAAAAATCTATTATTGTGAATAAACGGAAAAATGGAGTGCCTTAATTAATTTTTTTTTTTTAATTTATAAAGACCAAATATCCCGTGCAAACTATGGTGGGTTACAAGTAGGCCATATAGTATCGCTAATTTCGCATAATAATTTTTATTGTCAAAACCTGATATGTTATTATCATACGTAATAATAATAGCCCCTTCAGTCATAACTGAATATGGGAATGCGCTCCTGAGGTGACAGCCCACAGCTGCTTATTTTCCTGGTGTTCCTTTCGACACTTTCTCCTCTCTTCTGCTTGCGGTGAGAGCTTCTTTTCACCTAATATGAGGTGGCGCCGTAAGAAAGCATCGCCACATGGTGCGATCGGTAGCTTCATCCTCCCAGGTTGCCGGATTATGTCCAGTGCCCTCATGTCTCTCTCTTGGACACATCTTTGAACCTCAATTGCGGTCGCCCAGCTGTTCATTTGCCATCTGCCAGTTGTCCGTAGAAGATATCTTCCGGGAAGCGACCACCTTCCTTGCGACGGACATGGCCAAGCCAGCGTAGTCTGCGCTGTCTAAGCAGTGTTTACAACAGTATACATGCTTTGAAGGACAGCACGTGACTGCACCTCGACATTTGTCACTTTGTCCTTCCACGAAATACCGTGGATATGGCGTAGACACCGTAGATGGAAGGTATTGAGCCTTCTTTCTTGGTTAGCACATGTTATCAGAGGCGTCCCTAAAATATTTGGCACCTGGGGCGAATCATACCTTTGGCACCCCCTTCTCATGAAGAAACACACTTGCGAGTACATGTTCATTGTTAACAGTAAGTACTGTCATAATAGTGCCCGACGGCACCTCCTTCATGGCTGTCACCCGGGGCGGACCGCCCCCCTCGCACCCCCTTAGTACGCTACAGCATGTTATCATATCGCTTTTCCAATTAGTTTAAATAGAAAAATAGAGGTGAATGAAGGATGGATGAATACACTTCTCGTTTCGTTCTATATGGAACACTGGGTGACAAAACGTCTGAACATGCTCTTTTCTGTGATCTCTCACACCTTCAGCCCTTCGGCAGTATCCTTTCTTTTTTCTTCATTTTTCTCACTCATCGCTTTTATTTGTCATAAATCATGCCTTTTCATTGTATTTTCACTATTTTGCTCTATGATGGACATAGCATGGTGAAGTCTCTAACACGCCACTCCCCTATGGCAGTAATTGCTACGGGAGTAATGCGTATCTTATTGTTTACCACTCCTCAAACATATTTACGCTTCGCCAGGTGGTGACCCGGCCGGCGATAATATTTTATCGCATAATCTGTCTGACCATCTTTTGAAGCGAAGGTGTTTTGTTTATTCAAGCTACGTTGGGAAGGAGTGTTACATAAAACCTGATTTGTTTGTCTGGCGAAACACATGTGGGCAGACAAATGTGATATAATCGCTTCCGGTTCTTGATTTAAAAAAAGTAATCATGGATTTATTACATTTTAGTTAATATGAGTCCACAAATGTGTTTGTGAGAGTGTATGCAATGCATCAGATGTCCATATATGGTAATACGTGACCTTTGCAGGCACGCACTTTATTTCACGTGGGACCATTTTGAAATATTACAGCCTATCCTGCATGATTTGAAATGATTGGATCTTTCTGATTAGAGTCATAACATCATTGGAGGGAATATAGGCTGAAAATTTCACAGTTTTATTTCTCTGTGATTTGCACGCTCGCCAAGACACCATCAGACCTTTGCCAGATGAAGAACTATATTCAGAATTCCTAATTGTTATCTGGACCTTTTATTGGAGAGCCAGATAAGACTTATAAAGCACAGGAAATCTCTCAAATTTTAATAAGGAAAACCCGGACTAGAAAAACTGAAGAAACACGGAGTCAGAAGGGGCAATCTATTATAAAATTAAAAGAAATCCCAGACACGTGTTGTAAGAGAACGATTCGTCTATTCGATTCATCTGTGCGACAAGTCTGTAGCCAGGTGTCCTAGATTTTTGATAGGAGAATTAAGACTTGGGTTGGTCCCTTCTGAATAGATTAGAATAAGTGATAGTCACAGTGAGAGATGATGGTAGAAATAGATTTCCACGAGTGAGATGGTAGAATGTGATAGCGGCTGTCTCTGAGATCGAGAAATTTTCTCTCTCTCTCACCTATCTTCTACGACAGATTTAGAGTAGTCAGACAGTCTAACACCTATACATATATTAATATATATATATATATATATATATATATATATATATATATATATATATATATATATATATATATATATATATATATATATATATATATAACCACTCACGTGCACACACCCAATTGACGACAGTGAGACACACAGACATGGGAAAACTATAACAAAAGATTATATAGATATTTTGGAACGAAACTGACCGACACGCTGGAATAATTATTGAGTAGTTTAATTATCATAACGAACTTCTCTCACAACATATAAAATTACATCAAAGTATATACAGAAAATCATTTAAAAAAATCAAGGAATGCTACAAGAATGATAGACCCGTTGGTATGATCCTTCCCCTCGATGTATAGCTCACAGTCCCGTTAGAAGACAGTGATAGCCCCAAAGAGACACAGATACATATGATTTGGTCTAATATTTCCCCTGTTAAAAAAATATGAGCAGACTTTGATGGTAGTATGGTCTATCCTAAGGAAAATATAGTTAGCAACAAATCTTGCATAAGGAAAATTACAAAGTGGGTGAATCAACAAAGAACATCCCTCCGTCTACTTTCACTCGGTTCTTTCATCAGGGCCCTGACTCACACAACCTTACCTACAAATCGTGCTGTAGTTCGCGGTCTGGCGCAAACTTTAGGACACTTCTCTACAGTGAATCCGTATTCTTTGGATAAAGAGAATCCCAGCTCTGCAGATACAGGTTTCTTCCACTGCATCCGGTGTGGCAAAGTGGGATGTTATAAATATTTATAGGGGACTTAGTGTACTGACTGAGATCAGCTGTGAAGGTATATATATATCTAATAAGAGTAGTGTATTATATATAACCTTACTTGCTGCCACATATGTATACCTCAGTCAGAATTATTCTGGAATAGTGTGATGACTACGTTATATGTCTAGGGTATGTGTAGGATGAAGTGTAAGTCATAACAACAACAGACAGATAAACAATTTAATTTATTCCACCACACTTGACAACACTGTGACACTCACATACATAAAACACTCTATGAGGATATCTTAAAGGAGTCACTGATAACTTTTCAAATAACAATATGTATTCAGTGCTGTCATGAATGAATATGTGTCCTGATTCAAATACAAATGGAACCAGGAATCACAATCAATTTTAATTACAAGTTATATGTACAGAATTTCTCAATATGAATCTTGTAGTGACATGTATTTTTAATAGTATCCTATGTGTGTCAGTGGTGTAGTAGTAATATGAGGTAATACTGGTTTTGTTTTGTTCAAGCTCTGTTGGTATTTGTCATCATGACTTCAATAGTTTGTCTTTATTGGAACTAGTATTGGAGATGTTCTCAGTTCCTGATATTAAAACAATTAAATTCCCCTCTTGATTATATTTTACACTGTCATTTTAAGATGGGGGTACATAATGTTGAGCTCAGCTGGCCACATCAGCTTATCTTGCGTGATGGCGGCAGGAAAAGACTCCTCTGCTCGATTCCTCCCCTGGGCTCTGGAGACACCTCACTGATAGCTAAATGGACCAAGGAGTATGCTGTCCGACTCTGGATTCAGCAAAGCTCTGACCAGGTGCTGCTCAATAACGTTAAGACCACAGTCCCACAATTCATGGAAATACACAGATACGTTGACTAGCAATGAATTCTGGCACAAATACTGGCACAAATTCCCATCTGCTTATGTTCCAGGCTTTTATTTAGCAAAAATATGAGCTGGCTTCAACGCACTGTTGCCTCATCAAGCTTATTTGAACTAGTGGTCTCGAACTAACGCTCTAAATTGTGTATATTCGCAGCTCTAACCAATGAAACCACGTCTCCACATCTTTTCAAAAAAATACCCCTTCTATTCGTTTCCCATAACAACGCAAGATAGTATTTATAGCCCGACCAATCGTGTTTAGTCTTATATTTGTTGCGCTCCAATCAATTAGGAGTTAACATGGTAGGCTATTTCCGTAACGTAAGGTTTTTTCAAACACGTTATAAAAAAATTTTAGGAGCAGAAATGATTTCATGCTGTCAGGCATCCCCACTATTTTATTTTGGTTATAATTTATTAATTCCTAGACTATTTGCGTAACGTTTTACATATTCTTTGTCAGCAAGCCCTAAGGAACCCAAATATACAAATTTAAAAGAGCTAAGTGGCTGCGTTCAAAATATGCAATTTCTTCTACCTCCTGTTTCGAAGATGTGCTGTCTGGGTACTGTAATGTTTTCAGACGTAAACCCATCTAATGTTATCTTTTCTAATAAGCGTTTTTCAGGATTTTAAAACCTAACTCTGGGAAGGTTAGTGTTTTTATCACTGTCCGTCTGAAAAAAAGTTAGTGCATGTGGCCTTACACGCGTGATGGCAGCAATTGTGTATCGCGCGACGCGTGTTTAGTGTTGCACGTGTTCGGCTTTCTGCTTCTCCCTTCTCTCTATCCTGCTTTATCTGTCTTTTAGTTACGCTGTGTATGGGATGAATGAAATATTAAATTTAGGTCATTGTTCAGCTTGCGTATCTCAAGTTTAGTACACGTTTCATTGAAGAAAGCGGGTAATAATATAGTAGGCTTTTACTATCAACGTGAAAGCGTTACAATTTGCAGACGAAGCAGAAAACAAAGGGGATTTCGAGTACTGTCATTGTGACAGCACTGTTCTTTACCATTCTTCTTCCTTTTATTAAATTTATTTGTTAGGCTTTGCATTTACCTTTTAATTTATATATGTGGATTAGAATATTTCACGACATCCGGGGAGCATTCACTTCACCAGTTTAATTTTAAGATTTCTGTTAAGGTCACTTGAATCAGTTTGGGTAAGAAAGTTAAACGGGCACACAGTGTCAGAAACACGAGGTTTCCCTTAATTAGGAAGATGACCGGTGGACGACTTCTCTCAACAAATACTCTTGGTTCACCACACACGTGGTCAAATAATGTCGGAAAAGTTAATGTTTTTGTTCTGTAATGTTTTCGCCACAAGGCAGCATGTACATTAGAGTTTGTGAAGAAATATTATCTGGCTCAAAGGCCCAGTATAAGCATTTATCCTTTTAAAAAACCCGTTAGTGGGATTAATATTCTGTCTATCTCTGAAGGCACACGCCCTGTCAGACAGGTGTTACTTGAAAACCCACGTGGTTAAAGATATAAAATGTTTATGTTCCTCACAGTCTGTACTAAACGTCGGCAAAGTTGGGTTACCCCAGTATTCACTGAATAAAGAAAAAAACACATATGAAATATTTTTACATATTATGTACACGATATAACTTACATTAGAACTGCAAGCGTAGAGCTTGACTTGACGTTTAAACTTTCCCGTGACATAAGTTATATATAAAAATCAATCATCATGAATTAGGAATACATACGTATTCCGTCAACACTCATGAGGCATCTAGCATTTATAAGTTAGTTTAGAAAACTTTTCTCGTCTGATTATTTAGCAGTTAAATTAAATTCATTATAGCTACATGATTTTAAGCTAGAAATTATAATTTATTCTGTTTTTCCACTGTAACTCGTCGACTAGAGAATATAACAGACTTATAAATTAATCACTCTGCACAAAAGAAACTAGTGAAAAATAAGCGATTAAACACTTAATCACTCACAAATTATTAGATACTTAATGTAATATTTACCTCAAGACAGAACTACGGTATCACAACGAAACTAAGAGATTTCACTTATAAGTTTAAGTATCTAGGACGAAGTGACCACGTCTACTGCACATGGAGAATGAGTGCAATCAAGTTTCAAACTCTGGTTAATATCTTAAACCAGACAAAGGCTCCTACTATTTCCAAAAACCCGATCTCTCCCCTCTCCTAACACCTACGTTTACTTAGACGCATGCCGTAACTGCCACCCGTGCGTCTTTCCACCTACGTTAACAAACTGAGCGAGAGCGCGCGTGTCAGATGCGAATCTCAGACGACCTGTCTCCAATGCAGAGGCAGTTTTCACACCTCCCCGAGAAACTCAGCCTGAGAACCGCTGTGACAAGTGAAAATGCTAGACGATAAGTCTCAATTACGCGCTGTGCAGATGGAAAATGTAGACAGTTGTCTGCTTTCCCCTGTCTTACTGGACGAATATACACAGTTTCGTCCACTGGCATCTACGTAATAGAATGCATTCTAACGCTCTCTCGTCTCGTGCAGAGATTGACACGTTATGTCATCTACTGCGTTTCTAAATGAGAAAACGAAAACGGCAATGTCAGGATGGGAAAGAAAATATTTTTCGCAAACGAACGAATGCGAAAAATACAGGAAAAGGGTAAAGAGTGATAATAAAATAGAGGACACAGGTAGAAAAAAAAGAAGAGAATATAGAAAATTTATTGATCATAATCTCTATGCGACACCAGGATTGGCTTATTGGTATTACCAGCAGAACGTACTATTTATGGAACAAGACGCGATCAGTGGCCTACGCTTTAAGACAAAGGACGCACTGTGTAGACTTTCCTTGAAGTTTCTGGGAGACGAGCTACACCCGACAACCTTGACCAGAGACGAGTGATCAGTGTGAAAAGACAGAACCGTCATTGGCAGCTAAGCTCAAACATATGCTGCCACTTGAACCTCTTAACCCTTTTCGCAATCCCCAAATACGAGGATGATAGCTTTTCTGTAGCCGTAGCTCTTCAAATTATTTTCAAACTGTTAAAAGTAAAGTGATTATTAAATTTTGTTATTTGTAATGTTACAAATTTAACTTCAATTTTATCATTTTAAAGTTACTGCATGTTTATCTCAGTCAATTACTAAACACATTCTAAACAGAGCTATACTTGAATAAGAGAATTCCACTGAGTAAATCATGGTTGGAGGATTAACGAGCTGATAAATAAGTGCTTTAATTTCTTCACAAAAGTGGTCGGCAGGTTACAGAATTAACGTGCTCAGCGACAGCCAGCATTGTTTTCGCTTATCTGAACTTCTTGTGAAGACTGCCAGGTGATAGAAGCTTTACTACTCTTCTATCTACATTTCTACCAAGAGTAATCTTGAGCACTAATAGACTCCATTGAAGCCTATATTAGATACTCTTGAGTTTTGGCCATTGTTGGACCACTACTGCAAAGCAGGGGAGGCAATACCGTCACACATTGGTCGTACCCTGCAGCGGGTCCCATTAAAGCAGGGCATCTCAACCTTATTGTACCACTGACCCCTATGATTATCCAGTGAAGACTACGGGCCTCATCTTAGATACAAAGTACTATATGGACACGTCATTAACATTTTGTTATACAAACATATTGATACCATTAGAAGGCATTGCTTGTTCTTGGATCCGTTAGGGAAGAGCGGTAGAGAGATCCAGAAAAACACACGGAGAAGAGAATTGGAGACAAATGAAAGGAAAAAGAAGAGATGGAACGACACTGAGCGGATGGCACAGGCATGAATTCATTAAAGGCTAATTATCCTAGAAGAGCTGAAGGGTATTGTCGAAACAGATGATGATAGAGAACAAGAAAAGAAGAAATAAACAGGGTAGGAAGTAGAAGAGAAACAAACGGAAGAAAAACATTGAGAGGAAGAAGAACAATGAGAGGAAGAAGAACAATGAGAGGAAGAAGAAGAAAGATAACGAAGAAGATAAACAAAATGACAATTAGGGTAAGAAGCTGTGGTGCCCATTTGGCAGAGAGGATAGTAACGATTCACTCCTATAGCTAGGCGGTGGTGTCGTTCGGAAGGTTCTGGGTTCGATTCCCTGTAAGACTATCACTTCTGTTGTTTTTCTGTAGTCTAGTCATCTACTTCTTTATGTCTCACGAGTGCCTGAAAGATACCTTTGTGTATTGTTTATTTAAGAAGCTGTAGCAATCTTAACATCATTCTCTTTTGGTGGTCTTCACCGAAAATTTTCGTGACAGAAAAAGTGAGCTTTCACACTGACCCCAGACGGTATGATTAATACTTTACCATAGAGTACACCTGCAAGCCGCAGGTGTTCCTTGAATTGGACACCTTTGGTGGTAATGGCGTGGACTTTCCGATACCAGACGCCGGACATTATTTACTGAACTGACGATTTGTCAGTTTGAGATCACGTGACGTGAGCATGTTTGATTTTAGGCGCGAAACGAACAGCGTCCACTCCTTCCTTTGTAGTGGCACGCGCGGGCGCGTGCCGACAACTGGTTTAAGGAAAATCGTTAGTGCCAGATTGTGTCTACGTTTTTTAGTTCACTGTGGACCAGCGTTGCCACTCTGAATTTTGAAAAAGCCTAGATATCAGCGACTTGGGCTATTTTTTGGTGATTTTTTGGCTACTTAGGGGATATTTTGGGCGAAATTTAGGCGACGTTCTTAAACTAATGAAGGAATATGACACATAGACGAAACAAAAAAACTTAGATCTAGTTTTTTTTTTTTTTTTTTTTTCTTCGCCCGCTAATACTCGAGGCGAAATCTCAGGTTATTTTTAATGTCTAACCTGACATTGATTTTACGTGAGTATCCCTTTTCTTGTGCAGAGACAGGTGTCCCTCGCCATTCAGGCAGATACTCGCCGATTTCGGATGTACCCATTAGAGCTGGGTCGGCTCAGGAGCCGCCAATCCCTGGTCGACGACACTCCTTCAAATGTCTTCGCCAGGTCTCGAGTTAATCCAGTCCAATTCCCGGTCGACGAAAAATCCTCAAATGCCGTCGCCCGGGTTTGATCCTGAATCACCCGGTCGCCAGAGCGGTGTTGTAACCACTACGCTAGCGCGGCTCCCTAGATCTAGTTGAATCCACCTAGGAGTAGCAAAGCTGCTTTGGACGATCGTGCTCCCTCCTGTTGTATCGCTCAGTATAGATTTTCCTATCGTATAGAATGATATTGCTGTTGTCAGTAATAGATGGTCGCATCCCGAAAGATATCTTCTACGGACAACTGTCAGATGACAAAAGAGCAGCTAGGCGACCGCTGCTGAGATTCAAAGATGTGTGCAAGAGAGACATTACGGCACTGGACATAAATCCAGCAACTTGAGACGATAAAGCTGCCGATCGCGCCAAGTGACAATGCTATGTACTGCGCCACCTCAGCCTGGAGCAACTCTGGGAAGGTTAAGGCCGCCGGTATGATGCCGACCAAATCACCCCTAGTGTGCCGACGGTCAAGATAATATGGGCCTAACACCATATTCCCAATATGCCTTAATGGGCGTGTAACGGGTTCCTTTACCTTTTTTTTACCTCAGCCTAGGCGAAAAGAAGCTCTCACAGCAAGCAGAAGAGAGGAGACAACGTCGAAAGGAACACCATGAAAATAAGCAGCTGAGGGCTGTCACGTCAGGGACACATTCCCATTGTCAGTTATGACTGAAGGGGCTATTACTCGTATAATTATGTCAGTAATGAAGACAAAGTTTTAGGAACAGACAGTGATGTCTAAAAAAGTATGCAACGGGCAAGAGAAGCTTTTATTGCACTCTGGGAAATACTGTGGATGGATGTCTAAAGAAATTAAGCTCAACATAAAAATATATAATTTTTAAACTCATGTACCAAAGCAGCGAGCGTCCGATTGACAGAGTGGTTAGAGCGCTGGGTTCGAATCGCGGTACCGAAACGCTCCAGTCTACCCAGCTGTAAATTGGTACATGAGTTTTGAGTTAGGGAAGGAAAAGGCAGCGAGGAAGGGAACTGGTCACCCCCCACCCCTCTATCCTGAACCTAGTATGGTGCAGTCTCTAACACTTACACTCCCCTACGGCAGTATCTGCTATGGGGCTACCTTGACCTTTTTGTTACCAAAGGAGTGCCACTGTTTCGTTCTTCAACTTGTAACACAACAAAGACGACAACCACGAAGTTCATCATCATCAGGTGCCATCTCCACAATGAAGGTCGGTTACAATGGATCTCCAACGTCTTCTGTCTCTTGTCTTGATGGTGCACTCTGATAGACTTTCCTGTCCATCTCTTGATGTTATCTTCCCACTTATAGCGTTGTCTGTCTCTTGCACGTTCTCCCTCTTCCTACCATTGTTATTTCCAGTAAAGAAAATCTTTTTTTACACGGCCAAAATATTTTAACTGTCTGATTTTGATCTCCTTCATTAATAATTTTTGTTTTAAAATTCCTAGCTTTTCTATGACCTCTTTTTGAATGTTTCCTTCTTCTTCTTCTTCTTCTTCTTCTTCTCGTTCGTCCTGAAAAGGACGTTGGTTGCGTTGTGTCTGTTTACACCGGATCTGCGATGTCTGCGCCTTTCGGCCGACACATCCGACTTCAGCACGGCACTTTTTGGGACCGCGTTTGCCTTTCCTCTTCGATCCCTAGTCTCTCAGCCAGACTGCAGTGATGCAGCCTGTTTCCAGGACCACCACGTGGAGGTGGAGTAGGGTCTTGGTCAGCTCTGGTTCGCTGACCCTGATGCAAACAGTCAAGCTATGGGTCGCTGGCTGCATTCTTTACTGCTGCATCTTTGGGTCCCTTTTGAATGTTTCCAAGACGTTTGAGACTTTGATAACTGGGTGGATTAAAATTGAATGGCACAATCATCATTTTCAAACTGATGCAACGATCAAGACTAACACCACTCAAACAAGAGGTGTGGTGTTAGATACATCGCACATTGACCCGATAGCATTTAAATAGAACCTTTTGTTTTGGAATCCCCAGGGTAAGAGAAGATCAATCCTTTAGCTCCCCAAGGAGCATAGGCCTTCACCAGACACATGCCAAGTCTTCCTGTCCTGTGCCATCCGCTCAAGTTCTTTCCATGTTTTCCTCATAATTTTCACCTCTGTTTCCAGTTCTCTTCTCCATGTGTTTTTGGTCTACCTCTGCCTCTCTTCTCCTGTGGATTCCAGAATAAGGACTGCCTTGTAATGCTATCAACAGGTTTCCTCAATGTGTGTCCTATCCATCGCCAGCGTCTTCTTCTCAGCTCTTGTTCCACTGGCACTTGTCTAGTTCTTGTCATCAATTCCACATTTGTGACTTTGTCATACCATTTCAGTTCTTCTATTCTACGCAAGCACGCGTTTATAAAAGTCTGTAGCTGTTTGGTTGTTGTTTTTGTTGTTCTTCATGTCTCAGAGCCATACAACAGGACTGACTTGACATTTGAGTTGAAGATTCTTATTTTCGTGTTGGACTTGATTTCTCTTGTTCTCCATATGTTTCACAATGCAAAGAAAGCGCCTCTTACTTTTTATATTCTTATTTTGATATCATTGTCTGTCCCCCCAACTCTGTCTATATTACTGCCAAGATATGTGTACGATTCTACATCCTTTAGTAGTGTTTCTTCAAGTTCAACCTTGTTATCATTTCTTGCATTTATTCTCATAATCTTTGTCTTTTCCCTGTGTATTTTCAGGCCCACTTGTTGTGACCTCTCATCGAGAATTTTCATTTAAGAGAAGAAGAGGAAGACATAATAACAAATGGAGAAGGGATGAGGTGACAGGCTTGAGAAGAGATAATGAATACATCGAAAGATCTAGATCGGATGGCACAGGACAGGAAAGCTTAACGTGAGTTTGTTGAAGGCCTCTGCTCTGCTTCCCCCCCACGCTATATACTAAAACAGTATATAACGAGAACACATATTAAAATACTGTATAAGGATTAGTGAGGGTATGGCGGGAAAATGAGTGTCTCTTGGTGCAAATTTAGGTTTGGTTTTAAGGACTATCTTCATTGTACACGGACAACTCTATCAGTGCTCTGATCTCCTCCCTTAGATCACAAAAGGAGGATCTCTGCACAGTGCACGAACTCCGTAGCACCGGCGAGAATCCCAATGTATGAATATAGGAATCACACATTCTATAAATATATTTGGTGGATAGGTTTCTAATTTTTAAATTTTTCCTTATGGCCTACACTTTACGATTTCCAACTGCCGTGGGATTTTTAACGTGCACAACTTGCACATGGGACCTCCTATTTTTTCTCCCTTATCCGAGAAGGCTAGGCATCCGATCTCACTACCACCCATGAGACCAGGTGGGTGTATGACATGATTACGACCACCGGTTCTGAAAAAAGAATTTCCATAAATTATATCCCCTGTACTGGGAATCGAACCCGGTACCTCTAGAATTCGAGGCGGACGCCGTACCTCTTAGCCACTCCGACCCCGGTGCAAATTAATGTCAAGTAAACAGTGAAATGGGCGTCATTTCAAACACCCTGGGCTTTCCAATCCTTCTGCTCCTTATTAACAACATAACAGTTATGAGAGACCTTTTTGGGACAAAGGAAAACTTACACACACACACACACACATCCATACTATTTGAAACTTTTCATTTACTCTATTTACACGAATTCGAAATGAAACCACGATCAAGTATCGGCAGTACAAATTATTATCTTGAATTAGCGACACTATATATCCTAATTTTAACCTTTCAGAGGTTGAACGGTATATTTATCTTCATTTAAAACACACACACGCACACATTGTCGCATACGGTATATCGAATGATCCTTGTGGATTCGTAATACGGTATGCCGATTCATGACGATGACTGACTGGTCAATGACCCCTGAATAAATGTTCGCTATTTTGTCAACAACAATCTACGACTCGCTAATAACGGGAAGCTACTCTAAAAACAATGTGTTTTAAAATATCGTATGCGTTATTTCCCGAAACACGTTGCCGACGTAGAACCACTGATTTAAAGATAACAACACAACAGAAGAAAACATAAGAAATACTACGGTGAGTTTGATTGATAAAATATGTATGTTCATTATGTACCGTATGCTCTTCCTTTTCTTCGTAAATTTTGCCCCCCCCCCCCCCTTAATAAACAAAAATTTTCCTTTCAACCAGTGATGGGTTATAATTAGGATATATAGTTTGGTTAATTCAAGACAATAATTCTGGCATCAAAATATGGCAGCGTCTGCCCACTCCATTCTGTCTATACAGAGTAAATCAAAAAAGTAAAATAGTGCGAATGTATGAGTGTATGCCGTCCCCTTTCCCCCCAAAAAAAGGCAAATAACAAACAATACCCCCCGAAAAAAAACCCACTCACAACTGCCACGTTGTTATCAAGGGAGAGAAGGGCGGCATCCGCCATAGGATTTTTTTTTTTCGGAAAGCTGGAATATATCGTAAAAACAGGAAAGATTGACGGAACAAGAGAGGCAAAGAGAGCAGATACTGGGCTGAGTGCAGAGGCGTCACTAGGGGGGCGGGGGGGGGGGGGGCGGACCGCACCCGGATGACACCATCAGAGGGGGTGATCAGCTGAGGGGGTGACACCAAAATGACTGTCTATAAAACTGTTGTGCAGTTTCAGCAGAAATTTATTATGTTTTTTTAATAAAAAATATCTATGTAGTTAGTTATAAACACAAAAATATTTTTCGTAAGGCCAGCTTACATATACTGTATCAATATACCTACAAGGCTAAAACCCCATGCTAGTTTGCTTTTTGAGCCTTCTAATGCGCATTATGATTTAGTCGAGATGTTTACTAAGTGCTGAAATGCTTGTGTATTTGTTCCTGTTTATTTTTTTTATAGTATTATTTCATTTATGAGTATATTTCCATATGCATTTACGAGTAACATTAGTACAAAAAAACATTACTAAGGATTCTGTATGGTCTGGTACGGGAGGCGGTCCATGGGGGTGACACCATGAGTTATACCGCACCGGCTGACACCAACCCTAGTGACGCCTCTGGCTGAGTGACATCTTGGAGTGGAAAAAAGTCAACAACAGAATTGATGAATAATGCTGGAGACAAGTGGAGATACATGATTGCCTACGCTAACAGGCAATGTAGTTAAAGAGGATCCATTTTCATTGCAGAGATGGTGGAAATACTAAAAGCACTAGAACTATTCTCAAATAACTCTCCTTAGAAACTAACAATTTTAACTCTCTTTCAACAATTCGACCACTAAGAAACTTACAAGAATGCAGTAGACCTGATATAGCAGAGGAGATATTTCTGGCTACTACATACTTATAGTCGGCGTCTGTGGCCTAATGGATATGAACGCAGTTTCATAATCCAGATATACCAGGTTCGAAACCTGCTGCAGGCGGTTTGGTAGCAGATCGCTTTGTGTGGATTTTTAACAATGGTATAAGCGCCGTACCGTTCAGAAAGCAATGGCAAACTACTGAATGAAAAAAATTGCCTAGAAAAATCACAAACAGCCAATAAAAGCTGGGGTTGATTGCCCCGTCCTGTAAAGGATAAGCAACTAACTTTTTAACATACTTATATTCCAGATGGTACTTACTTACTTACTTAGTCGTTCCCCTTCTACCGTAGAGGTTTGGAAGAGAGAGCGCCAGACTATCCTATCGGCTGTCTTCCTCTTGGTCTGGTTCCATTCTAGTCCTCGGTCCTTCAATGATTGTCTAATGTTGTCCTCCCAGCGGACTCTGGGTCGTCCTGGGGTCTGGATCTTTGGCTCTTTGTTTCCCATGCTTGTCGTGGTAGCCGGTCTTCTCCCATTCTGCTGTTAAAGGCGTTTGTCAGTTGTTGCTGGGGTTGTTTTAGTTTGTTGCAGGATCCATTTGTTAATGGTTGCATTATCATTGTCCTTTATATGTCAACGCCCCACTTGTAATTAATAAATACTATTGCAAAGTCTGGCCTTGTCTATTAATTCCTTAATTCTCACTCATTCTTTGAATCATCGTGCTTCTATTGTCTATTACGCGAATGCTGGGTACTGGTTAGAACTGGTGAACAATGGGATAATATTGACTTGATAAGTCCAAGTATTCGAGTCCACAAGTCCGACATTTATTGACGATAACACATCACAAGTATTATTCATTACAAGCATACATCTGCAATTGAGTACATTTGAATCCATATAATATTCTCAGTCCATGTCCAGTAAATGAATTAGTATAGACAGAACAGCATAGCTATATGCACGCGCGGTTGGGGATTCCAACAGCCGACAGTGAGCGTATGAGTCCGACGAATATAATATTATGGACTGGTTAATAATCTTTCCTTGAAGTCGGTTATATACTAACCTTGTTATCTTATTTGATTCACATAACTTTGGACTGACCCTGAGTCCTTACTTCGAAGTAACAATACAATGCCCAACACTGGACGGATATAGGACGCGTCTTCACAGCTTGACGGTCAACGTAAAAAGGGTCTCGTATCTAAGTCACGGTGCGTGACCTATCAAAGCTAATACGTCATAAATCGATCGTGTACATAGCGTTCAGTAGTCCGTGAAATTATTATAACCAATTAAAATTAAACTAATTACTCATAGTATATGTGTAAGGAATCAAGTTATTGAAAATCTAATTAACGAAAGTGAAAGAAGATGTCATAAGAAAAAGACAAAATGAGGAGTAAAGACAAGTAAAGTGCAGAAAACATAAGGTATAAAATCAGTAGGTGGTGTTTTTGAGATTAAATATGTGTGTAGAGTAATTACTAACTACTTAACTTAATTAACTAAATAATAATATATTATATCATTATCATATTCATAATTACATCTAAGAATATTATCTAAGAATCGTGTGAGATTCATTTGTTTTCTTTCTTACATTTTTTTTCTCACATTTCAATTCAATTTTATTTCTTTATTAATTCAATCAATAAGTAGAAACTAAATAATCTTGGATATGAAGATCCAGACGTCGTTATTTTCCTTAAGAATTTACGGAAAGTTCCATTAGAAAACTGTTCAAATGTTCCGATCCTGAATGAATATAACGTTCATAATGTTCAATTAGTCATGTCACATAACGAAATTTGTCCAACTAGATTTCAGATATTCTATCCAACTATCTTGGAACCAGTTGTATTAGGAATGGACACAAGCCAAAGTCCACGCGTAAATACGAACGATATGTCTCTTGCTTTCATTAATTTCGTTTGACGAACGTCTCAATTGTTTGTTTCTCTGAATAATCGTTGACGTTTCATTCATAGGTCGATAATTCGTTGATCGGATTCTGTCTCTTGGTATGATTACTTTTGTCAATTTATTTGAAGACTATCAGCATTCATGAATCGTCTTCCGAAGGATTTCTTGAAAGTACGTCGGCCACGATGTTTTCTGTACCCAATATGTATTCAGTGGTGAATTCGAAGGGTTGTAAGAGGATAGCAAACCTCGTAAGTTTCGGGCTTTTGTGATTAGAGCGACGTAACGATGCCACCGCCTTCTGATCTGTTTGGATCACGAAGGGAGCACCCAGTAGGAACTTTTCCAATTTATTAATTGCCCAAACGACAGCCAACAACTCTTTATCCACAGTCGAATATTTGGTTTCTGGTGTCTTGAGTTTGCGTGAGATATAAAGAGTCGGATGTCGTATATCGTCGTGACATTGGAGCAGACAAGCGCCAATCCCGTAATTACTAGCATCTGTACGGAGGATAAACCTTTTAGAAGCATGAGGTAGTCTCAAAATAGGTGGGTGTGAAAAAAGTGTTAATATTTTACGAAATGTTTTGTCGCATTCGTCAGTCCATGTCACCTTCAACGGCATGTCTTTTTGTTAGCACTGATGACTGTAGCAAAGTTGATTTTGCTGGGGAGGTTATGATGGTATCCTAAAAGAATGAAAAGGTGTCTGCTTTAACCGTGTGAGGTCAAGCACATGTAGGCCTCTGACTCTATAGATGATGATGATGAAATATGTGCAGAGAACCTACCGCTACCTCCCTAGGTCTCACACGGTCACTATTCTGGCTCTAGTGTATGGTGTACCTAGTGTCTAGGGGAGAAATGAAATGATGGTACACAACAGTCAAACACTTTAAGTTTCTATAAAGAAGATAATAAAACTAGCAGTTAAGTTTTTCTTTGAACAAATCTTCTTTACAATTTATTTTGCTTGTCCATTCATAGCTTGTGGACAGGTCTTTGAAAATAAGGACAAGATAGTTTACAGAAAAGAACAATTAAAATTTTGGGACAATTTGCCCAATAACTAAAAGTTATTATGTATTTATATATATGTCTTTCCTGTAGGAAATATTAAAAGAATTCACGTTATTCATATAAAGGGAGAGTCACTGTAGATGAGGGCTGTAGTTCATCCTACCCCCATAAACGTCCTGTGTATTGTTTTGAAACACAAGAAAATGTCAGAGATGCCCCAGATGTCTAACACATCACCTGGGAGTCCTTGTTGTAAGATATTTCAATGTGTAGTTGCAGAAAGTTTCAATTTCACCACTCGCCAAAGCTCCTACTGTTATCTTCGACAGCATATAAGTCTGGTTGGAGACTGGTTGGCGTTTATTAGTACTCAGCAGGTTTCCTGTCACCAGCCGGCAACAGGAACATAGACCCTCTGCAACAAAAGGACACCCTGGCCTTTTATCTCTGATCACTTATTCTAACACTTAATTTCCTACGTGGGTATGGGGTCAGCCTCGCGTGCCTTACAAGTGCACTAGCCCCGAATGGTACAGAACTCCCACCTTGCTGTGACCACACCTCGGGTCCTTATAGCAGATACGCCACTGTACGTTTACATACTTTTCATCAATACAATAATGTGGAGTAACCACATTTCCTTTGATATGATCTTCTCTTCTTTTCTTTTTAAAATATAATTGCTTCAAGCATGTTAACAGTGTTCATTGAACACAGAGGCTTACTAATCTATTCTAATACAATAATATGACAACATAATCATAACAACATACATCAGTTAGATACCGTTTAATGTGAGGACTCAACATTGTCTGCTCCCGACATGTCCTTCACTTTTTCCCAATAGCAGTATCTAACTTTGTAGTTGGACCAAACATATTAAATTTCATAAAATATCCTTACCACAATCAAGAAATATATAAACAAATGACGCTGACTGTGTGAAGAAATGGCCTCAGCTTCCTCCGAACTGCACAGACTGTGAATTTATTCTTTATTTAAGTTTAGAATTAACACAGCTGTTTCTCAGCGTATCTGAATACAATTTTTAGTTCAACTGGCAACGAATAGTCAAAGCCTTTTGCTAATATTTACTAGCACTGGCCAATCGAAACGTTCGACTACTTGAATTCAAATGCAGTTTGAATGAAAACCCAAAATAATTTCGAACAATTTCTGCGTCTGGTGGTCGATTGGCCAGTCTGCTTTTGTCATGCCCAATACAAAAAGATGTTTCGTTTAGGATTACATTTTTCCTACCGCTCCCCTTTTCAGTCATACTCTTTTTACCCAAGCAAATTTGAATGTACCTCCCTGCCTCTTTTCCAAGCTCGCGTCCCCCTAACATTGCCAAATAACATAAGCAGGAACGCCAGTCTGTCTGGTCGAGTGTCCGTAGATATTAGTATTTCTTCAATAACTTCTCTATCTAATTCTAGGACTATCATATTATTTAAAGTACATTCTTACTCAGCGAACTCTACGTCATACTACCATATAATTTTTATGGGGAACTACATAATGGTTTAAAATTTCCAATTTATGTCATCGTCAATCGTCAAATAAAATTTTACACAAGTCCGCCATCTTTCCTCTCCCTCATCTCGCTAGCATGTATTTTTCAAATAACTAACTTGTTTTAGTTACGTCATAAATGCTACCACTAGGAGAAAAATAAAATTGTCTGCGTGGTTTTGCTTTGGCTGGCTTTTCCACAGCGTGTGTATATGCGTTGCAGACTGTG
Source organism: Oreohelix idahoensis (assembly GCA_024509875.1). Classification (NCBI taxonomy): domain Eukaryota; kingdom Metazoa; phylum Mollusca; class Gastropoda; order Stylommatophora; family Oreohelicidae; genus Oreohelix; species Oreohelix idahoensis. Next base: position 472,693 of record JAMPIV010001597.1, read on the forward strand.
TCAGCGAAGCGGGGTGTTGACGGGGCGGGTTAAGAATAGGCGTTAATAATTAGTATTGTATCGTGTAATACTACCAAACAATGTAAGGATTACTACTAAATTTTGCGTTAAAGTTGACAGAAAGCGTTAATTCAGATAGTTATTTTGCGGCACGCTTCCGCCAATCGTTAGTTATAAGGCTAGACTACAAAGTGTATGCAGCAGATTGGGCAAATGTTAAATATTAGTAGTGTTTCTCGAAAACGAAACTAAAAGCGTGTCAGACTATTACCGTGAAATCGTTCTATAGGCTTAGCACTGTGCAAAAAGCAGCGCTGCTGGCGTCGAAGATGCAAACCGTCAGACACATGCGGGCTAATGTATTTATTATCGTTTTATGCCTAAATCTTACTGAATTGAGCGTTTATTCTCGCAGATTTTGCTACAATGACAAGACATTTCAGTAACAACTGACAAACGCCTTTAACAACTGGTGGCCAGTATGGGGATTCCAACAGCCGACAGTGAGCGTATGAGTCTGACGAATATAATATTATGGACTGGTTAATAATCTTTCCTTGAAGTCGGTTATATACTAACCTTATTATCTTATTTGTTTCACATAACGTTGGACTGACCCTGAGTCCCTACTTCGAAGTAAATGGGTTGTAGTCATTGCCCATGACTCGCATCCATATGTCAAGACTGGGACATAGGTGGAGCGGTATACAGCCATCTTCGTTTTCTTACCAACCTCTCTCTTGCTGAGGAATCCTCGATTTATGGCCTGAAAAAGTCTCCTAGCTGCTGCTTTTCGAGTGGCCAACTCTTCTTTGATGCCTCCCTTTCGGTCAATAATAGCTCCGAGATATTTAAAGTGGTCTACCTGCTCCAGGACCTGTTCTCACAGCTTAATCTGATGTCTTCTTTCTTCTCGTGATATCACCATGGATTTTGTTTTAGAGCTGCTTATGACCATCCCTCTCTTCTCCAGCTCTTCATTCCAGACTTGCAGGTTGAATTGGAGATGTGCCTCTGATTTAGCAATCAGGGCAGCATCATCAGCAAATGCCAGCTCCGAAATACAGACCTGTCTCATCTTTCAGTACCCCACTGAATACTTTCTTGTTCTCTCCTTACATGCCTTAATGACATCGTCCATGAGGAGTATGAAAAGGTAAGGTGACAGGATATTACCTTGTCTTACACCAGTGGTGGTCCTGAACTCTTCTGACTTATGGTTTGCTGTCCTCACATAATTTCTGCAAGACTTGTAGAAGCTCTGTATAGCATGAATCAGAGGTGCTGGAATGTTCTTCCTTGCCAAACAATCCCAAAGTTTGCTCCAGGGGACCCTGTCAAACGCCTTTTCCAGATCTATGAAACAAAGATGGATCTCACTCTTATACTCAAGGGCCTTTTCACTCAGCTGTCTGAGTGTGAAGATTAGGTCTTGAGTACTTCGGTTCGCTCGGAATCCGCACTGGACCTCATCCAGTTGTGGCTCAGCTAGGCGTCGGAGTCTCTGCTCTAGGATTCTAGAGTAGATTTTACCAGCGACACTGAGAAGGGATACACCTCTATGGTTTCCACACTGTCGATTGTCACCCTTTTTGAAAATTGGTGTTATGATGGCAATCTCCCAATCCTTTGGTATGGTCTTGTTGTACCACGCTGCCTGTAGAACCCTTAAGAGTAATAGGTCGCCTGATGCTCCCATGTACTTAACCATTTCTGGTGTTATACCATCATGCCCTGCTGCTTTGCCCATCTTGATTTTCTACAGTGCTGCCTTCAGTTCTTCCATCTTTATGTCATCTTCACCTTTATTGGTTTTCTCTTCTGTGCTAGTGGTTATCATTTCTGATGCTTCACCATGCTCACCATCCAGGAGTTCTGAGAAATATTCTTTCCATCTTTCCATTACTTCCTTCGAGGCAGTAAGCAATTTGCCTTGCTTGTCCTTTATAAATTTGAGAGGGCATTGTTTTTCCTTTCTCATGTTCTTTAGGGTCTTATAGAACAATTTCTGGTTTTCTTGTGCATCTTTTTCTAGCTTTTCTCCAAATTCTTCCCAGGACTTCTGTTTTGCTGCTAGCACCTTGTTCTTTGCTTCTGTTCTGAGTGTCACATATTCTCTATATTTTTCCATCTGTCCTGTTGTGTCTTTAGCTCCTAAGTATTGTTTCCATGCCATTTTTTTCTCTCTTATTTTCTCTTTGACTTCCTCTGTCCACCAAGGTGTCCTCTTTCTCTTGTTCCCAAGTCGGACTTCACCGCATGCTTCTGCTGCAGCTGTCTTTATGATATCCTTGAATTTATTCCAGAGGGTTTCCAAGTCATCAGGTCGTTCTTCTGTGTTGCTCACCGCTGCAGCAATAAGCCCCTGATATCTGGTCTTAATTTCTGGCTCTTTCAGCTTGTAGGTCCTAATGCTCATTTCTCTCGCTCGTTTACTTGGTTTCTTGCGTGATGTTGGGCAGTTCCTAGGCTGAGCAACTCTTTCAGTTGTTCTTTTGATTGTTAGCAGGTAGTGATCACTTCCAATCTCTGGCCCCCTCCAGACTCTAGCATCCCGGACATATTTGAATGAGCTTCTCCTAACAATGGCATAGTCGATCACTGACTTCTCATTCTTGGTTGGTTCACATCTAGTGTATGCATGTATGCGCTTATGGGGGAACTTTGTGTTTGTGATGATCAGATTCTGCTCACTGCAGAATCTAAGGAGTCGCTTTCCATTGTCATTGAGAGTATCTTCTCCATATCTTCCGATAACTCCACCCCATCTAGCATGGTCATTTCCAACTCTGGCATTAAAATCTCCGAGCATGATAACTTCACCTAGGCAGTCATCCACTGTCCTTTGAAGCAGCTCGAAGAATTCCTCCTTGACCTCTGCTCTCTCATCCTCATTTGGCCCATACACTATGACCAGGTTGATTATGGTTTCTCCTTCTTTTAGTTTTACAACCATAATGCGCTCCGAGACAAAGTTCCATCCCTTGATACTATCTTTCTGGTTTTTGGCCACAATGCAACCCACGCCCCCTTTAGCTCTTTCAGATGTGGGTACACCACTGTATAACAGTGTGTTGCCATCAAGATCCATGACTCCTTGTCCCTTTTTCTTTGTTTCGGTAATAGCCAGGATTTCTAATTTTGCTTTCCTCATCTCTTCCATCAGCTCCTCTTCTTTCCCAATATTCCAGATGATGTTCAGTCTTAATAGCTTGGATATCTTCACATGTTGGCATAGAGGGAAATGAAAAGGGGATAAAGAAGCCAAGAAAGGTAGATCTGATAAAAATCTAATAAATGTAGGGATGAGTAAATCAGAGATTAAAAGCTTAATTAAAGAAATAATAACAGATGAAAGGACAGCAGAATGGGATAAAAATCAAGGCTCCAACAAGAAAATGTCAGATATCTAGGGAATATAAAATCACCAGTAATAAGAAACTTCTCAAACTACAGCTGGGAGAAGGTTATTTCAGAATAAAAGAACCTTATTGTGCAGGATGTCTTCAATGCAATAATATAGAACATTTGTTGCTAAAATGTAAGAGGTATGAACAAATGAGAATACCAATATTAGACTGTTTGCTGGCATCAAATTTACCTATAAATATAGAGGATGTGTTGAGAATAGACAGACCTAGGAAACTGTATAATTTAGTTAAACAGTATTTAACAAGAACAAAAGTTAATATGTAATAATTAGGGATGTGAAGGTATGATGCTGTTCTTACAATACATATGACTTATGTCAAGTGAAAGTCAATTAAATATCTAACTGGAAACACCAGACTTTTTAACCCCTCCCCCTGAATATATTTTTTGTTTGCGTGTTTTTGTTTTGTTTTGTTTTATCTCGTTTTTTGTTTGTTTGGTTTCTTTTTTAACATACATGCAAAATTAGTAATTTTGATTTGCTCTATTTACAATGATTTGACAGATGTGCTGCCACTTTCACATATCGGCAGCTATTCATATTATTTGGAATTGAAAACAATATATATCCTAATTATAACCCAACAGAGGTTGAAAGGGATATTTCTCATCTTCAAATTTTAAAAAAAGTTAAAGAAGAAGAAGAAGCGGTTAGCCTGAGGGTATTGGTATCTCGAGAGTACTTCCCAGAATAACTGCACCCACAACTGTGGAGCAGGTGTTGAGAATAGACAGACCCTGAGAAGCTACAGTTTATTTAAACACTATATAACAAGAACAAAAGTTAATTCATAATGTTTAGTGCGGGGAATGGTGGTGAAGTGACGTTCTCGTAACGTTAGTAGTCAGCTTCAGTCATAAGTGACGCTGAGAATGTGCCCGTGAGGTGATAGACCTCAGTTGATTTTTTTTGCGCGGTGTACCTTTCGGCGAGTCGTTTCTCTTCTGCTTGTTGTGAGAGCTTCTTTTCGCCCAATCTGAGGTGGCGCCGCAGGGAGCATAGCCACTTAGTGCGATCGGCAGCCTCATCCTCCCATGTTGCTGGCCTTATATCCAGTGCCTCCGTGTCTCTCGTGCACGCAAGTGCCCGGCTGTAACGTAACGTACATTGATAATAAATAATTAGTGACTTAGGTATCATCCCAAATATCCCAGATTTTCACACCCACCCCACTCTTATTAATTCAGCGAATCGCCCTAATATAACCGACTACGTTGAACGGGACGCGCCTCGCCAAAACGAGGCAAAACTTTATTAAAAAAAAATAAAAAAATTTCCGATATTTTGTCAGCAACATCTAAGACTTCCTTAGTAAAGGGAAGTTACTCTAATTTTTTTTTCTTAAATCGTGTACGATATTTCTCGAAAAGCGTTGCAGACGTAGAACCCCTGATAACAAGACATTAACACAGCAGAAGAAATAATAAGAAAAACAATGGTGAGTTTGTTTTATAAAATATGTATTTTCTTGTTTGTTTGTTATTGTTAACCAGAATCGACATTATTGCACTCTGGGCAACAAATAGGCGTCCAGTCTCCCTCAGCAAATGTCGAACGGTATGAATGCTAAATTATAGTGACCATATCGTTTTTCACAAAAAAAAGATGACATTTTCTGACTGTTTGGCGTAAAAGAAGGACAAAAAAAAAAGGACATTAATTTCAGTCTATTAATGCATGATTGGGATGACTAGAGCTAGTTCTAGTTTTATAAAGAATAGAAGAAAATATTTGAAATAAAATGTCCTTTAAAAATGTGTTTTAACATCATTCTAACATTAAAAAAATTACGCTCCACATTAGGCCTAATCAGTAGGCTATTGATTCTTCTTCTTTGATCCACTGTCACTGAACGTCAGCTCTTGGTGAGAAGGTAGGCTATTGATATAGGCCCTAATAATAATTATTATTGTTATTATTATTCGTGAGCCTTGTGCTCTCTGGGTCACCTCTACACTCTGTTTATGGGGTAGAAGAGGTTCCGATTAAGAAAGAAAGTTATTATTATTATTTAATTAATTAATTTTTTGAACCTTCCAAACATTAACTGACAGTATGACAGTAACTGCCCTGGGTGAAGGATTTTCAGATAGCCATCTCCAGTTGTTGGTATCTCCATAGAGTATTTCCAGGAATGGTGACAGTCATGCACTCATAACTGTAAAACAGGTGTTGAAAGTAGACAGACCTAGGAGTATATTAAAAGAGTTTATAACAAGAAAAAAAAATTAATTGATAGTAATTGGTGGGGAATGGCGGGCAAGTGAAGATCTAGTCAAGTTCATGTAAGGTGCATTGATGATTAATAAATATTGACTTAGATATCATCCCAAACACCCCAGGCTTTCACACTCTCCTCCCTCTTATTTACACCATGACAGATACAGGGAAACAACCATGTTAGGACAAAGGAAAAATGCATACGCACATCCGCACAATTTGACACTGTTAATTTACTTTATGTACATTGGAAGGGCGAAATGAAACCATGATCAGGTATTAGCAATAAAAATTATTATTCGGAATCAGCGGCACTACATATTCTAATTATAACCCATTAGAGGTTGAGCGGTATATTTTTCTTCATAAAAAAAAAATATATAAAATAAAAACAAACCGCCACCTGGAATGGTGCCCTGTGAATTCATAATCTACCAGTAGATCACGAGCACCCGTTCACTGGCCCCATCTCAATCGTGTATTAAATTCCTGCTATTGTGTCAACATCAGCAGTATTGCCACCCTGAATTTTTAAACAAGAAACCTAGATAGTACCTTAAAAAACACATAGATACATGTAGATTTTGAATTTGTGGGCGATTTTGGCTACTTTAGGCGGGATTTTGGGTGAAAAACCGAAAACTGAAAGATCATATAGGTGGCGTTCTTCAACAAATGAATGAAAATGACACCTACTAGGGACAAAAAAACCTAGATCTAGGCACTGCCAGATCTTTGAATTGTCCAAGGGAGAGGCGATACATCAGAATGATAAGGCTTCCCCCGCTCCTTATTTACCCCTATTTTTCATCATGTAGCATGTCCTTTGCAGAACGTCGCTCTCATCACAACCTGCCTGAAAGACTCTCGATCTCTAGCCAGCCCTCCTGCCTCCTCCAATGTCATGTTCAAGGTGTCCAGAAAGATGCACGTTCTCAGAAGTTTTACTTTTATTAATTTGCTGGTGTTATGCCATAGGTTCTTCATTTTATTTAACTATATTGCTATGGCCAGTCTCCTTCTGACCTCTTTGAGTAGTCCCCATTGTTGTTAATTATGGAGCCAAGATATTCAAAATTTGTGACTATTTCAATTTCCTCATCATTGATGGTAATTTTTGGTTGGCATCTTGTTTTGTCTGTGGACATTATCTTTGTTTTTTTTTGTGTTCAGAAAAAGAATTAATTTAACCCTATTTTTAGACAATTAAAAATCAAAATAACAAATTTTGTAAAAAAGGTGACAACTTGCTAGTTTTATTGTGAAGTAAGTAAAAAGTATTAATTTTTATTAAAATAAAAAAGAAAAGTGCAACGTAATTGCATGAAAAGTAAGGTACAACTACAAAGTGACAACATTTGATACAAATTCATACACATTTTTTATTATAGCATAGCGTTTTAAAAATTAAGAATTGGCCGCCTGATTGAAATGATCTGCCTCTTGTCACAAATTCCTGTTTTTGCGGCTCAAGCAAAGTCCCCTTGTGTCGCCTGCCTAGCGCTGTCTTTTGTCTCATTGTTGTATGACAGCTACCTTTATTGTCTTTCGTTATCCCGCCACGTAGAATTACTTGCAAACTACGTTCGTAACCTTTAGGGAACTTACCATTGTTCAGTACCAGACGTGTTTTAATTCATTCATCATCCGACCTAATGATTGCTTGTATTTAAGTCCTAAGTGGTGGGGGGGGGGGGGGAATAGTGGAACAGTTGATATTAAATAAAGGTTTTTAAAGTCCCAAGGGAGGGGCGATCGTCCCGTTCCACCCCCTTGGATTCGCCAATAGATCTAGATCTGCATGGTCCAACTGCAGTCCTGCGGGCCAAATGTGGCTCGCATAAAATTATTTTGTGGCTCTTGCTGATAGAAAAAATATTTCTTTAATTATATGGTATAATTAATACTTTCGAGATTAAACTCAAACTGTCTGGTGGAAAGCAATGTTTTACTGCCTGCAGTCAGCATCCGAAACTGTTTGATTGACATTGGTATTGAGCCTCTGGTTACAGAAAATCCTCACCCCAAGCTTCCCATTGGAAGTTGAGAATAAAACTAAAATTATTTCAGTGGAAATTCAATGCTCATTGTAATTTTTAATTGTATTTTATTTTTAATCTCGCACTCTTTGATTTTCCTCCGTTTTTCACGGAGCTTTTATTTTAACTATTTTTTGTTATCATAAATGGCCCGCGAACTTGAAATTTTTGGTTTATGTGGCCCTCAGGGTAGAATAAGTTGGACCACCCTGATCTAGGTGAATCCACCTGGGAGTGGCAATGCTGAACATCAGTACTCTTAATAAAAGGAAGCTACTCTAAAGTTTTTTTTTTAAACAGGGAGACATAACATATCAGAAAAATAATACGAAAAACAATGGTGAGTTTGTTTTATAAAATATGTAATATTGTGGTGTACCTTCTCAGCGGTCAGCCTGAGTTAGATGGTATCTCCATCATTTTTCCAGCAATGGTGACGGCCATATGTGTTTTTTTTTCTGTTCCTCTTACGTTGGGCACCTTTGCAGCAGATGTTTAGCACTCATGTTTGTGGCACAACAGTTACAGTCATCAGTGGTTCCTATCTTTAGTTTCGTTCGTTGAATAGATGGTATCTCAGTCTGATGTGCAAGTGCAGCATTTGAAGATTCAGCACTGTTAAAATGAAGAGATGGGGAACATGTGTCCGAAGTCGCCAAAATTTCTATCGATCTGGCGGAGAGTTAAGTTGCCGACATTGATACGGCATGGAGAAAACAAAAGCAAATTCAGAGACGCAGTATGCAGTAGTAAGGGTTAGATTTAGGAATCATAAACCTAGCTCTAATCCTAACCCTACAATGCTGGCAACGTAAATGGCCATCGGATCGACATTGAGTGACATCAGACACGTGCCACTATTCTCCAGTTCAACCAATTACTACTTATTCATTTCAGCTGAGCTGGTAATATGCATCATTTTTCTAGTGACCTTGATGCTCTGCTTCTTTCTTTTTTTCTGTATCTGCTTCTGATGAAACTCTAGGCCTCTTCATAAGTCCTGCTTAAGGATATAAAGTGTAGTTAATTCAAGATAACAATTTTGATTTCTGATATCAAAATATAGTATCCATCTCCCCATAAAAAATGTTAAGTTGTGTGATTGTATGAGTGTGTATCATCCCTTTTGCAAAGGAAACCAATAAAACAGTAACAAAATAAAACACTCTCTCACACAACTGCCTTATTGTTAACGAGAAGGGATAGGAAAGCCCATGGTGTCCAGGATCACACCCAATCTATCAATCACCTGCCATCATTAACAATCAGTGCTGTGAAGTAGAACAGCCCAGCACATCCTCAGAAAAGACCCTGACACCATCACCAGACTTGCCATGCAATGGACACCAGAAAGCAAAAGCGAAAATAAGGACAGCTAAGAGCCACTTGGTAGAGAACTGTGGAGGCAGAGATGCTCAGCATGAACCAGAGCTGGGGCACCACACTAAGGATGGCTGTCGACAGAGTAAAGTGGAGACAAGTTTGTTGCTGCCCTACAACAGTGGATCTCAACATGGGCCATATGGCCCCCAAGGCGGCTATGCCATATTTCTAGGGAGCCACAATAAGTGCCATATTTCATGGGGGCCACACAAATTTAACTTAAAATACAGTACCGATTGTTAGAATCTTTTCTGTTTACAGGCCTTATGCTGCTGCTAGACGTTTTATGTTCTTAAGAATTTTGTTTGCTATTACATAATTATTCATCTTTGTTAGCTACTACAAATACTTTGTCTTTATATGATACTTCTTCTTCTTCCTCGTTCGTCCTGAAAAGGACGTTGGTTGCGTTGTGACCATTTACAGCGAAGCTGCGATATTTGCGCCTTTCGGCCGACACATCCGACTTCCGCACAGCATTTTTAGGACCGGGTTTGCCTTCCCTCTTCGATCCCCACTCACTCAGCCAGACTGCAGTGATGCAGCCTGTTTCCAGGACCACCACTTGGAGGTGGAGTAGGGTCTTAGTCAGCTCTGGTTCGCTGACCCTGACGCAAGCAGACAAGATATGGGTCGCTGACTGCATTCTCTATTGTTGCATCTTTGGGTCCCTAAATGATACAATTTAGACTAATAAACCAGGCAGATGGTAAAATACCTTTTTTCCAGCTAACAGTGACTATGGGGGGTCACAGAGGTAAATGAGGTTCGGAAGGGGCCCAGGAGCAAAAAAAGGTTGAGAATCCCTGCCCTACAAGACGCCATTGATTTGCCAGTCAGCGACCAAGGACCAAAGAAGAACAGCTCAGGCAAAAGCGTCATCCTTAAAATGAAAATATTTTTAAGCAAGAAATTTTTGTCAGTGGATGTAAGAGAGAATTAATATGAGACAAACATAAAGGTATGTTATCAGGCACTCGTAGGAAATAAAGAAGTAGAACACTAGACAACAGAAAAACAACAGACATGAGTGGCTTACCCAGGATTCGAACCCTGGACCTTCCATGCGACAACCTCGCCTAGATATGCAAGTGAATCACACTATCCTCCCTGCCATCTACACATCACCAAAAAATGATGCTTCGATGACAGGTCATTAGTGCGAACCACAAGACATAACACCGGATGTAGAGAGAGCCCAGTGTAGTTCCTGGGGGTCTCTGAAGAGGCAAAGAAAGAATGCCTTCGGGCATATCGTACAAGGCAATTATTATAAGGTGGTGCATAGGGCTCGCAACCTTATCATGTAAAACAAATTGCCACATTCTGGCTAGTGCATGTGAATAGTGGCTCCATGCTCTTTAAGAAGCATAAAGGACAGTAATGATGATGTAAGAAAGAAAGTTCTTCAATGCTATATAGAGCCATTCCTGAAACATGGAAACGAGTCATGGACAGTTACTAGACAGGCAAAAAAAGCCTTTGAGGCCATAAAGATGTGGTTTTACAGAAGAATAATGTACTTTTTTGTTGTTGTTATCTTGCTCTCATAGTTACATTTTTTTGTTATTTTACTTTCACAGTTACATTTTTGGGTTATTTTGCTCTTATGTTTACATGTTTGTTTGTATGTTATGTTGCTTTCCTAGTTACTTTTTTCCTGTTATTTTGCTCTTATAGCTGCATATTTTGTTATTTTGCTGTCATTGTTACATTTTAACTAGCTTTCATAGTTATATTTTTGTATGTGGTTATTTTGATCTAATGGTTACATGTTTTTGATTATTGTGCTTTCTTTGTTATATTTTATGTTATTATGTTCGTATAGTTAATTTTTTTGTTGTATTTATAGTTACATTTTAAAAATTTTGCTTTCATAGTTACATTATTTTTTTGGGTATGTTTATCCTGCTCTTATGGTTACACATTTTTGTTATTTTGCTTTCTTAATTCTATTTTCTGTTAACTTGCTCTCATAGTTAAGTTTTTGTTATATTGATATTATAGTTACATTTTTTTAAAATTTAATTTTTGTAGACACATTTGTGTGTGTGTGTGCTTATCCTGCTGTCAAAGTTAATTTTTTTGTTTTATTGCTTTTATAGTTATATTTTTTGGTCCTTTTGCTTTCATAGGTAAATTTTCTGTTATTCTGCTGTTATAATTACATTTTCTGTTATTTTGCTTTCATAGTTAACCTTTTCTGTTATTCTGCTGTTATGATTACATTTTCTATTATCTTGCTTTCATAGGTACATTTTCTGTTATAATACTGTTATAATTAGATGTTCTGTTATTCTGTTGGTATAATTACATTTTCTGTTATTCTACTGTTATAATTACATTTTCTGTTATTTTGCTTTCATAGTTAACATTTTTTATTGTTGGTTTGCTCTCATCTCAGGCTGTGACTCTTCACACAGACATTGGTGATTTAAAACTGGAGCTGTTTTGTGAGCAGTGTCCTATCACTTGTGAAGTAAGTCCCTGCATTATCATTGTTTACTGGTTAGATTTATTACTGAGGTTATTCATATTCATTCTTCTGAACACCGCACAGCAATGGTTAGGACTTATTTACAGAGTATTCCAACAAGGGGTAATCTGATCATTAGATATTGTTTATTTTCCTAATTCACAATCATTTTTACAACTATTGAGGAAACCTGTTGATAGCCTTACAAGGGAATTCTTTGTTATGGAATCTCCAATGTAAGAGAGACAGACATACGTGCCACACCTTGGAGATGAAAAACGTGTACAAAAAATTCAAAAACCCTGTACAAAGGCCCGCAAAACTTATACAAAAAAAAACAAAAACTGAAAAACATCAAAAGAGTTAATAAGTGTAAAAATGTTTTCAATTACAGCTGCATTATATTTGAGGCATGGAGACTTTGCCTTTTAAGCGTAAGACAATCGATTTATATATATTTAATAATTAGGCAAAAAACTGTACAGAAATTATGTACGGGGCGTACACATCTGAAAACGCAAACATCTTGTACAGATTATGGGTAAACCATAGCATGTGGCATGTATGGACAGAGAAAGACTAGAGAACTGAAGACAGAAATGAAAGGGTTGAGGAAGACATAGAAAGACCTTGAGCTGATGGCACAGGACAGGAGGTTTGGTTTGGTTTTAAGGATTATCTTCATTGCATATGGATAACTCCTCCAGTGCTCCGATCTCCTCCCTTAGATCATACAAGGAGGATCTCAGCACAGTGCACAAACTCCATAGCACCAGCGAGAATCCCAATATGTGTATATAGGAATCACATATTCTATAAATATTTTCGTGGAGGACAGGAGGGAGTTGGCATGGATTAGTTTCTGTGCTTCTTAGGGAGCTGATGGGCAGTGATGATGATAATGGTGGTTCACCATCATCAAGTACCATGCCTGGTGGCGTTGGTGATCATGTCTCTCCACAACTTCCAGCCTATAATGCTATTGGTCAATTCCGTTATTAACTTCTTTCCATGCCATGATGTGAAACTGCCTAGAATCTTCTCTCTTTGTCATCCTGTCTCTTTTTCTGTCTTTCTTTGTCATCCTGTCTCTTTTTCTGTCTATCTTTCCTGTTGTCATGCTATTCTCCAGCTTCCTTCTTCTCATAATATGCCCAAAGAAAGTGGATCGGTCCATTCTAATGATGGTTAATATTTAAAAATACCTCTTCTGTTTTTGTTTGAGGTAACCCTGAATAAGCACCTGATCGGCTGTGCATTTAGAATGCTGGCTTTTTGGCGGCAAAGCTATCGGGTTCTGGGATCAAAAGCTGGTAGCTTCATGCTAAGTTGACCCCACTGTATATAGGTACCTGACCTACCTGTAGATTTAGGGAAGGCAAAGGCAGCGAAAGAAGTCACTGAACTTCATAAAGCTGGACCTAGTATCAAGAAGTGTGCAACACGACTCCCCTATAGCGGTATCTGATATGGTATCACCTTTACCCTTTTTTAACCCTGAATATTTCTCATTATCATTTCAGAATTTCCTAGCCCTTTGTGCCAGCGGGTATTACAATGGCTGTTTGTTTCATAGAAACATACCAGGGTTTATGTTGCAGACTGGTGATCCTACTGGTATGTCTATTTTTGTGGAATTTAAACTGTTATTTTTACTTTTTAAGTAGTCCATTGTTGCAGTGAAGTGTAGTTGGGAGCTGGAGTTTGTGTTCCTGAGCCAAGCGTGCCACATTGAAAGACATATTGTTGTTTTACGGACACAGTATAAATTAATAGCCATAAATATTTCTCCTGCTGTAAATCTGTTAATTTAGTTATATATCTTTTAATGTAACTGTATACTTGGTAATTTAGTTACATACCTGTTGATGTAATTATTTTCATTTATTCATCACCTATTAGGTCTTCAAGGAAGATGGGTCTTCAACAAACTTGTCTTCCTGTTCCATGCCATCAGATCAAGGTCTTTCCATATTTTCTTCATGCACTTCATGTCTGTCTCCCGGTTTGCTTCTCTCTGTGTTCCTTGGTCTACCTTTACCCCTCTTAGCCCAGAGATTCTAGAGCAAGGACTGCCTTGTAATGCTTTCAGCAGGTGTGTCATCTCCATTTCCAGCTTCTTCTTCTCATCTCTTGTTCCAATTTCCCTTGTCTGGTTATGTAACTGTTCACCTGTGGATAAATCGAAGCTTCGTTTGTTGTAGTTTTTTTGTCACAACCTTTTTCCACAAAAGCACACCATTGTGGGTTGTGATCTTGGCTACGTTAGCTGGGCATTTGCTAAGACTGGTTTAAGGCTTAAAATTAAATTCAAAAACATGACTCTCATTGATAGAAAAAACGGCACCTACTCCTTGTTTCCAAAGAAAATAGAATATATTCACTCTACAAATCTACACTCGGCATAGATAAAAGATGTGAAAATTATACATGTGCTATAGAACAAACAATCCACTATCACCTTATTGAAAGCTTAAATGAATGCACTAAAAAATCTCCTCAGAATATCACAGTTGGAACAGCATCAGCTTATCTGTTAACCCAACATGCCAACTAAATACTACAGCAGGAGCTATCAACAAGCAATCTGCCAGCCTGAAATCCAATATTCACTGGCCCCATTAACATCACATAATGTTTCCTCCCCACAAACTGAACACTTTTTTTTTACAATTCACGATCTCCATAAAAAATACCCAGAACTCAAAACATTAATTCACACTTATCAACAAACAAATACCCAGAACTCAAAACATTATTTTAAATGTATCTACAAACAAGCACCCAGAATTCAAAACATTAATTCATACTTATCTACAAACAAGTACCCAGAACTCAAAATATTAATCCACGCTTATCTACAAACAAATGCCCAGAACTCAAAACATTAATTCACACATATTTACAAATCAGTAGCCAGAACTCAAAACATTAATTCACACTTACTTGTAAACAGGTGCTCAGAACTCAAAACATTAATTCACTCTTATCTACAAACAAATACCCAGAACTAAAGAATTGGTCACATGCTAAATAAACATTGGCTCAATACCTCAGACAGTCCTGATGTTAAGAAAACATTTTATTGCTTCATTAAACACTCTGCCATCTCACAACCAACCAGTATAACAAAACTCCCAATGCATCATCAGCAATTATGTATTAATTGTGGCCTCAAACACCCCTTGACGTTTTTATATTGTTATTGTTGATCAGAATCAACATCGTTGCACTCTGGGCAACCCATGGGTGCTCAGTCTCCCTCAGGAAATGTCAAAAGGTATGAATGCAATTGTTTCTGTAGCACGCTGGTTCTATACATGATGGATGCATCCTGTCATAGTGTATCCCTACTAAGTTTAATGCCAAATTCCAGCAATCTTAGCCTTGTTGATTCATCTATTGCAGTGTCATTCTCTAACAGGCAATCATTAACTGTATTGAGTACTTCTCTCTTATCCATATGCAATGTCCCCACTATGGGTGCTCTCGAAGCTGTTCTGTCAGCTCTCTGATTACCCCGTTTCCCTGCATGACCAGGATAATAGATCCACACCAGTTTCTGAAGATTCAAAGCTTTATGGATGTTTTCAAGTCATGCCGGAGCCATACATTTTGTACCTTCCATTGCATGCACTGGGAGTCTGATACAATAACTGCCCTGGTTTTTGTGTTTGTTCTATTACTGAATACAGTGTTAATATTAAATACTTATTGTTGAAGTTAAGATATGTTAATTGGAAAACACTTTGAGAATTATATTATTGCAGAAATATCAAAAGGCATTATGATATTAATATTTACCTTGATGAAATAAAGATTTTGTTTGTTTGTGTATTCCTATCATGTGGTATCTGCTCAGGTTCTTTCTATACCTTTATTAAACCTTTTGACTGTCTAAATTTCCCTCCTTCTTGTGCTTCTAGGTACAGGCAAAGGAGGGAGAAGTATCTGGGGCTCCAAATTTGAGGACGAGTTTAGGGAAAATTTAAAGGTAAGTGAAATTTCCAGGATCAGATTGCAGTACTTCACAACAACCACTATTGTGTATCTTAATCTAACAGATGTGACACATATACATATATGTGATAGTTTACAACAATCGAGCATCTGATTGGCTAAGCAGTTTGAACGCTTGCTTCTTGGTGGCAAAGTTACTGGGTTCCGGGATCAAAACATCGTAGTGTCATGCTCCTGTCTACCCTGCTGCAAATGGGTATGTGGCTCTGCTTTTGAGCTAGGGAAAGCAAAGGCAGCAAGAAAGGGTCATCCTGTTTCATACAGCTGGACCTAGTATATTGAAACCTCTAACACTTCACTCCTCGGGGAAGTATCTGCTATAGGAATACTTTTACCGTTTACAACAGTCACGAATGTATGACCATAATGTCATCAGAACTGCTTTGGTATGGACCCCAGAAGGAACGCGAAAGAGAGACTGACAAAAGTGAGACAGCTTGGAGACTGAGATAACAAGCATGAACCAGAGTTGAGTTGTAAGTACAAAGGATGGCCAGGGGCCAAGTAAAGTGGAGAGAGTTTGTCCCTGCCCTGGAAGATGCCACCAGACTGATGGTCACTGATTGTTACATGTGAAACAAAAATCAGAATCTTTTTGGTATTTTCACGCAATGAGATATTGAACCGCTAAATATAAGAAGAGAAAAGGCAACCATTGAAGCCGTAGAAAGATACAGACGTTTCTCTCTAAACCAACAAAACAGAGCACAAATAGACAAATTAACACAAAAACAAGACTGAAACAAAAATGCCCAATACTCATAGTGGAAGAATTAAATACAAGACACCATCTACCAGAAAACAGAGAAGAATTAAGAAAAGTACTCTAAGCACTAAATATATACTAATAATTATACTGCCCTAAATAAACACCAAACTTATTTGATCATTCAATTAATAAGTCAGCAGACGCTTACACCCTAAAACTCTGTGCGTTGGAAACCATTGACTCTTACCCTAAAGACTGGATGTATGTGTACACAGATGGGTCAGCTTTCAAGGCCACCATCAGTGCAGGGTATCGCTCTCATAATATTCACAGACAGAACAACAAGCCAACTATCTGCACCTTGTGGATCATACTGCTCAAATTATGAGATTCAGGCCATGTCCAAAGCCTTATCATTCATCATTGCAAAATACAAAAACAACACAGCACATGGAAAAAACCTTTTCTCTGACTCGCTATCTGCCCTACAAGACCTTGAAAACTTGATCCAGACAGCTGAAAAAAACCATATGTAACATACTTAAAGAAATCAATGTACTTGCTTCCTGTGGCATCAACACAACTCTACAGTGGATACCAGGCCATATAGGCATCCGAGGCAATGAGAATGCTGTCAGGGTGGCCACACAAAAAAAAGGAGCAAACAAGACACAGCCAAATATTCCCACCAATTTAAGAACCACAAAAATACATGATACACAACAACTGCAAACATCAGTGGATGGACTGCTAGGCTGCTGGCACAAATGCAAGAGCACTATATTCAGAAATGTGTCAGCCAAACCCCAGAAGATACCATCAACAACTTAAGCCGCAGAGACCAGAGTAGTTTTCAGGTTGCAAGTAAGACATGTATCTCTCAACAAGCATTTCCACAGAGTGACCTGAGACCATGTACCATACTGCAACCAATGTAACAGACAGAAGGACGAAACAGTAGAACACCACATCCTGGAACCTTAAGATGACCACTGCCTTTATTAGAGTCATTAATGTGGAAGTCTGAGGGCAAACGAAGAAGAAGAAGTTGTCTTCACTTGTATCCATTGGATAGACATGAAACAAATGTCAAAGTAAGAATCAATAACTGCTATTTGGCAAATAAGTTTTTTTTATAAATTTTTAGTTGGTTCTTCTTCCTTGTTCGACCTCCACATTAATGACTCTAATAAAGGCAGCAGTCAGCTCAAGGTCCCTGACATCTCCAAACAGTTTTTCATGGAGAGAATTAGGTTGTAGCCATATACTACTCTGTTGATTGCTGTATATTGGATAGGACTGCCTGCAGCATATGTTCGGCTGTCATGGGGCTGATGCCACAGGGGCAGAGATCTGTTGTACCAATCCTGCACTTGTGGTATTGATGATACCTCAGTCTGTTATAACCAGTGCATAGCCGGAAAATAATGACCTGGTCTCGCCTAGATAGTTAATGATAGACATCATTGCTTATATGGCCTGTGTGTTCTCTTTCCCTTTTGGACTTAAATATGCCTTTTATAGTTGTTTTTGCCATTTCATAAGTTGTTCCTACATGATCCTACTTGGATAAATGGCAATTCTAGAGCTAATACATGCTTACCAAGCTCCGACCCTCGCGGAAAGAGCGCTTTCATTAGTTCAAAGGACATGAGGTATAGCATCAATTATGACTTGAGGTATTATATATTTAATTGTTCTGGTGTCAGACTGTAACGGTTCCTCTGATCTCACCAGCAGAGGCATGCTGCATGGGCAACAGTGTAACCTCTTCATTCAAGTGCCGAACCTCATGCCACCGAGACATCGTTTCGGGGGCATGCTCCTATAGTTGGAAATGACTGAAAAGGAAGATAGTTCCTGTATTCTTTTGTTTAGCGCTCCTCCTTCCTTAGCAAGTGTGCCTGCCTCCTCGTTGCCTGGAATGCTGCAGAAAAGACATAGCAAAAATTGCTGCCAGCTAAAATTACCTGTTGAACAGACCGGATCTCACGCTCAGCTGTAATTTTAATGTTACAAATCAATCAGTACCCTTTAGCTCCCCAAGGAGCATAGGCTATCAACAAACACATGCCAAGTCCTGTCACATACCATCCGCTCAAGGTCTTTCAATGTTTTTCTCATCATTTTCACTTCTGTATCTAGCTCTCTTCGCCATGTGTTTTTTGGTCTACCTCTGCCTCTCTTTCCCTGGGGATTCCTGAACAAGGACTGCCTTGTAATGCTATCAACAGGTTTTCCCAATGTGTGTCCTGTCCATCGCCAGCGTCTTCTAAAATTGATGAGGCATTTTGGAATTCCCATGAAGATCACTAACTTAATCAAGAAGACCTATGATGGCATGACATGCAGAGTTCTTCATGAAAGACAACTTACAGAACCTTTTAAGGATTAGAACGGGAGTGCGACAGGGATGCCTCTTGTCTCCATTTCTTTTGTTACTAGCAATAGATTGGGTTATGAAAACATCGACATCACACAACAAAAATGGAATTCAGCAGAATCTGACTGAACAGCTTGATGATCTGGATTTTGCAGATGACTTGGCTCTTCTGTCCCATAACCATAATGTGACAAAGAATTGTATGTAATAAAGTGGCAGTTAATCCACATTATATTGATGTTTGTTTCATATAATTTAGTTGGATAGGAGTGAAGGAATAACAGTTTAAACATTGAGAGCAGCTTTTCTATCACTGCGTTTTCATGTACTCTTAATACATGCTGTAACCATCGACATCTTCCTCCTCTTTGATTTCTTCATCATATTTAATTATGATTATTTTGCAGCATAGCACAAGAGGGATGCTGTCAATGGCAAACAACGGACCTGATACAAATGCCTCACAGTTTTTTCTCACATACGGTAAACAGCCACATCTGGACATGAAGTACACCGTATTTGGCAGGTCAGTAATCATTGTTCGTCATCATAACCCGTCAGCTCCTCAAGGAGCATAGGCCTTCAACAAATGTATGGCAGTGTCCTTCTGTCCCATGCCAACAGCTCAAGGTTTTTCTGTGTTTTCTTTATCCCTTTCATTTCTGTTTTCTGTTCTCTTCTTCTTGTGTTTTTCTATCTCTCTTTGACTCTCGCACCCTGGGGATTCTATAGTCCCATGTTAGTAATCTTTCATTTCTGCTGCCACTGGTGCAGTTTTCCCTTGTTTGTGTAGTGCAGTGTTTCCTAAACTTGTTTGTGTCACTGCTCCTCCTTGGCTCCAGAGCACATTCCCAGCACCCCCTTCCCCACTGTATTCCTGCATTACATTAAAAAAATATATATAAACAGCACCATTGGTCATACACTTGGCTCTATTGAAACTTCCCTTTTGTTTTTTAACCAATCGCGGATATCACATTATCACTAGGATCAGCAATGGTTACTTGAGCTCAGGATTTAGATGAAACTGTGCCTTGCTGAAGGATCCTAGTAATTCAACCTCTGCGCTAACTATCTTTCCTTCCTCATCCCCTCCTCAAAGGTGTTGTCTCTCAAAGCCACATTTTGTTTTCACTAACACTGCTATGCTATATTTGAATAGGAAAATGCAGTTAATTACCAAATATTCCCCGTACCCCCTTGACAAACTTCTCATACCCCTTGACAAACTTCTCATACCCCTTGACAAACTTCTCATACCCCTTGACAAACTTCTCATACCCCTTGACAAACTTCTCATACCCCTTGACAAACTTCTCATACCCCTTGACAAACTTCTCATACCCCTTGACAAACTTCTCATACCCCCTGGTCCTCGTACCCCATGTTGAAAAC
The DNA here is from genome assembly GCA_024509875.1 of Oreohelix idahoensis. NCBI lineage: Eukaryota > Metazoa > Mollusca > Gastropoda > Stylommatophora > Oreohelicidae > Oreohelix > Oreohelix idahoensis. The sequence goes on from JAMPIV010001597.1 coordinate 492,751, forward strand.
CTCTACTATAAGGTTTATGAGAAACTGGGACATGTGAAGTTACGGAGGAGCTGGGGGTTAGTGTTTGTTCAGGCAACTTTCTCCTTTTAAGCACTCACATCAGGGTCCTGTATAATGAAATCGCTTTTACATGTAAATGTTAAATTGAGCAACATTGTGAATTTCGCCTGTCAAATCCTCAACCACCCACTTACTACTGAACACCACCTGCAGTCCAGTTTTCCCTTCACCCCCCCCCGGATCCTTCCAACGCTCCCAGAGGTATGCTACCACCCACTTTGGGAACCGCTAGTTTAATGTGGTGAACATACCAGGTGCGAGATCTTTAGATTTTCCTATAAGAAAATGATGGGCCATTCTCTTCATGTAAAAGAAATTGCTACAGAATTCATTGCTGCCAGAGCACATGAACACTTTGATGCAGACATTCTACAAGGGAACCAGCTACATTGGTGGCTCTATGTCCCATAAGTAGAACACAGGAAAATGATGTTAATGCTTGAACCCTTTGTTATTGTTGAACAGAATTGACATCATTGCACTCCGGGCAAACCCATAGGTGCTCAGTCTCCCTCTGTATATGTTGAAGAGTGTGAATGCTAACTGTTCCTATAGCTCGCTGGTTATATACATAACGGATGCATCTTACCATATGTCCATCTCTGCTAGCCTTACGTTTGATGCCAAATTCCAACAGTCTTAACCTGGTGATTCATCTATTGCAGTATCATTCTCTAACAGCCGATCATTAATTGTTCTCAGTATCTCTCCCTTATCCATATCCAGTGTCCCCTTTGTGGGTGCTCTTGATGCTAGTCTGTCAACTCTTTCATTCCCGTGTACCCCTGCATGTTCAGGACATGAGATCCACTCCAGCTCCTGCAAGTTCAAAGCTTCTAGGAATGTTTTTTCTTACCCTTTAATTGACAATTTGTTAATCTTAACTGCAGAAATTGTATTACAACACATGGAACAAACTTCTGGAACCCCCAGGGCAAAAGAGGCAGAGGTAGACCAAGAAGCACATGGAGAAGAGAGCTGGAAACAGAGGTAAAAATGATGAGGAGAACGTGGAAAGAACTTGAAATGATGGCACGTGACAGGAGGACTAGGCATGTGTTTGTTGAAGGCCAGTGCTCCTTTGGAAGTGGAGGGTTATGATGATGATGATGGAACAAACTGTCAATTGAACCCTTTAATTGACAGTTTGTTCATCTTAACACCAGAGATTTTGTTACAACACATGGAACAAACTGTCAGTTGAACCCTTTAATTAACAGTTTGTTCCGTGTGTTGTAGTAATCTCTGCAATTAAGATAACTCATGCAGTTTCCCCATGTACTTTGCCTCTAAGTAGAGAAAGAAAGAGTTGAAGTCTTGTAGAGCGACAACAAACTACCCGCCATTTAGCTTGGTTAGCAGCCATCTTTCATGTTGTGCTCTAACTCTAGTTCATACTTTGCATCTGTGCTTACACAGTTCTCAGCCAAGTTGATTTGGTCTGCTTTTCTTTTGCCTTCCTCCAAGGGGTCATAGCATGGCAGTTCTGGGGTTGGTGTCATGGTCTCTTCTGAGGACAAGGCCAACCCAATTCCAGAGTCTACCCGTTAAGATAGTGTGCATATCTTCTTGATGGCCCCAAGTTTGCAGTTGACGGTTAGTGATGGTGTTTGGCCAGAAAATTCAAAGAATTTTCTTTAGGCAGGTTGTTTGGAAAGAGGACAGTTTGAACATTTCATTTTGTGTTACTCTGCAGCATTCTGAATTGTATAGAAGATTTCTAGATGTTGTTAAGATTGGCAAAGGCTATTCTGGCTTTATTCATCCTGTCACTGATGTCTTTACGTCTTGTTCTGTCATCTGGTGTTACTTTGCTTCAGAATATGTCAATGTGTTTGTATTTTCTAGCTTTTGATCCCTTATTTTTATGGGTGCAGGATTTCTTACATTGAGTGTCGATATTCTTGAGATTAACTAGCTTTATATTAGTTGCCTCTTGTGACAATCCTGATGGAACAATAATCTAATTACATTTTGTTTTGTTTTTCTCAAAAAGATCCCAAGGAACTAAGTGAGGCATAACCACCTTTTATTTTTTACTTTAATTGTTGCTTTGATATACCCCTGATCATGCCTTATTGACTTATCTCTTTCTACAGGGTTATTGATGGCTTTGACACGCTGGACAGCATGGAAAAGTTGCCAGTGAATGAAAAAAACTACAGACCGTTGACAGAAACCAGATTACGAGAAATTACAATACATGCAAATCCGATTGCAGAAGCTGCACAGCAATGATTGTGACATTGTCCATTTCAGCCTTGGCTGTCTTCTTGAGAGGTTAATAATAAATAAATACATCAGAATAATAGATTTAAATGCTGTGCATTGTCATTGTAAATGAAGTAGTTTACTGTACAGAAGTATATAAGTTTGAATCGGCAACAGTTGTAATACATGTTCATTGTATAATGTTTACATGAAAGGATTACTGGGGCCCAGAAAGGGGAGCAAAGAATAGGTCAGACTGTAACCTACCATGCATATGTAAGAAGCAACGAGGGAGGGTTGGGCATGGGATCAACTACCCCATCCTGTAGAGATTTTAAGGCACAAAAAGTGAAACTGATGACAAGAACCAGACAAGCGCCAGTGGAACAAGAGAAGAAGACACTGGAGATAGATAGGACACACATTGAGGAAACCTACTGATAGCATTACTAGGCAGTCCTTGAGCTGGTGGCAAGGAACAAGAGGACTTGGCTTAAGTTTGCTGAAGGCCTATGCTCCTTGGGAAGCTGAATGATGATGATGATGGAGAGAGTAAGCCTGGCAAAAAATAAAGCGACACTCCAGTAATTGGTTAGGTTTGGTTTTAAGGACTATCTTCATTGCACATGGACAACTCTATCAGTGCTCTGATCTCCTCCCTTAGATCACACAAGAAGGATCTTAGCACAGCGCACGAACTCCGTAGCACCGGCAAGAATCCCAATGTATGTATATAGGAATCACACATTCTATAAGCATATTTGGTGGGTAGGTGTCTAATTTTTAAATTTTGCCAGGGCAGCGGTCTTATGGCCTACTCTTTAAAATTTTCAACTGTCATGGGATTTTTAACGTGCGTAACTTGAACATGGGACCTATTTTTTCGCCCTTATCCGAGAAGGCTAGGCATCGGATATCACTACCCAGGAAGGGGGGGGGGGGGGGGGGGGGCGGGGGGGGGGGGGGGGGGGGGGGGCGCAGAGGGGTAGGGCATGATTAGGACCACTGGTTCTGAAAAAAAAATTTCCATGAATTACATTTCTTGCACTGTGAATTGAACCCGGAGCCTCTAGAATTTGAGGTGAACGCCATACGTCTTATCCATTCTGACCCATCCAGTAATTGGATAACATCCTATGTTATAGAATCTTTGCCATTAAAAACAAGAAGAGTTGTAGGCAGATTCTATGCATAATAAGGTTCTTATATCATACACATTTTCATTGCCTTTATGCTATCATACGAAGGCATTGGGAGTGGGACATACTGAATTAACAAAGCCAACACATGGGGCTAAACATTAATCTCAAAAAAGACAGGAGTCACGAATGACCTTCAATGAAAGAAATCCTGCACCCATTTAAAAAAAAGGGACCATGAGCCAGAAGATACAAACACGTTTACAAACTTAGGAAGCATAGAAACATCAGATGGTGGAACAAGCATAGAAACATCAGATGGTGGAACAAGCATAGAAACATCAGATGGTGGAACAAGCATAGAAACATCAGATGGTGGAACAAGCATAGAAACATCAGATGGCGGAACAAGCAAAGACATCAGTAGCTGAATTAATAAAGCCAGAATAGCCTTCGCCAATGTAACCAATATTTGGAAATCCTTCCAGTACAGCACAAACACTAAATTAAAAATATACGAAAGCTGCGTAATTTCTGTATGGTGCAGAATGTTGGAGTGTAACAGAAAAGGAAATGTCCAAACTGTGCCTTTTCCACACAACTTGCCTAAGGAGAATTCTTCAAATTTTCTGGCTGAACACCATCAACAACCAAGAACTGCTAACTCGGAGCCACCAAGAAAACATGCGATGGTGCGCACCATCACAGCGGGTAGACGCTGGAATTGGGTTGGTCACAACCTCAGATAAGACCCTGACACTATCACCAGAACTGCCCATGCTATGGACTCCAGAAGGATTCTTTTGATCGTTCATTACTTCACTCAATTGCTCATTCATTCACTAACTCACTGCATCTCTTTCATGCATTCACTCACTCTTTCACTCACTCATTGATTCACTCATTCATCAGTCAGTCCACGCACTGAGTTATAACACCATTAAACCTTAAGATTTGTTAATTGATAACACAAAATGACGACATTGTACCATTAGATGTTTGTGCATTCTTCTTTTTGTCACACATTTAAGTTTGAGATTAAATAGAATTCAGTCTTGTTACCAACATATAGATACAAATAAACACTGATGACATTTATTGTTTCTTTTAATCATTTTAAAAATCATTCATTCCTTTACTAAATTGCTCATTTATACACTCACTCACTGCATCACTTTCATTTATTCACTCTTCCACTTATTCACCTACTCTTTTTCACTCACTCACTGCTCACTCACTCATTCATACATCAATCTATCCACCCACAGATACTCACCCACTTATACAATCATTTAACCTAAAAACTGATTTATGCGCATGTATTCATCCATGCATCCTTTTGTCCTTCTGTCTATAAAAAAATACAATGAGATTTAATTGAAAAACATAAACTACAACAGAATAAATCAGGTAGAAACAGCTTTGTATAATGTAAGGGAAACAACCAACAAATGATGTGTGCTTTCAGTTGTGCACGAGGCGTCGAACTATAAAAAGACCCTATATTTCATGTGGAATAGCTTTTCATTGCTATCAAAAGCTATCGGATATTTTGATATGGTACTACAATACAAGAGGGAGCCACGGTAGCATAGTGGTTAGTGCACTGGCTTCCTAGCTCAGTGGTCTATGTTTCGATCCCCAGATGAGGTTGGATTTTTTTTTAGGCTGCAAACGGCTCCTGGGTTGACCCAGCCCCAATTGAGTACCAGAGCAACTTCTGGGAAGGTTAAGGTGGCCGGCGTGATGCTGACCACATCAGCCCTAGTGTGCCGATAGTCAAGAAAATATGGGCCTAACACCATATTCCCAAAATGCCTCAATGGGCGTGTAACGGGATCCTCCTCCTTACTACAATACAAGGGAAAACGTATCTTAATAGTAGTGGATTTTAACTGTGTATTACAAGGACATAGCCACTGAGAAAGGCTAGAATGCACACACAGGAGATACTATAGAAAATCTTGGATGAACATGACTTGGTAGATGGATACAGGAAAGACATCCAGAGGGAAAAAAAACAACGTATACGGATAAATCACGCATTTTTGGGTATTCTGCGAGACTAGATAGATTTTATGTACACAACAACCATGCCATCGTAAAAATAAAACGTAAGTGACACCACTAAATTCACGGATCACAAAGCAGTTTTATTAACAATAAACGGAACACCATCCGGAAGCACCACCAAAAGATCCCCTCGCTGGAAATTGAATAACGCGTTATTGCTAAATGAATTTTATACCACAACGATAACAAAACTCAGAAGACAACTTAACAACTTACGTCGTAATATTTAATACACCATTGGAAACTCTTGTAAAGAACAGGCGAGGAGGTAACACAAATGTTAGCAACACAGATACACAAACAGATAAGACAACAACGACAAATCGTGGAAACAGCATTAACTTTAACACAGCAATTAGACAAACACACCCCACACATTTATGCACTGCAAGAAGATTTGGAAAAATACGACCAGTACAAATTTAGAGGAGCACTGTTAAGAACAAAACTACATATGACAACTCAAGAAATACCAAGCAGACAGTTTCTAGCTATCGAACAAAACATTCAAAGAAGCAGACAAATACATCAAATCGTGGACGAAACGGGAAATGCAGTAACAAACAGCCCCGATATAAGCCTAGTCTTTCACGTTTATTACACACACCTATATAAAAACAGGCACATCGGACGAAGATCGCTTCTTAAATTAACTCATTCTGCACGGTTGGTCAAAAGAACACTAGATGATCCAAAAACCATGGAAGTTTTACGCCTTTCTCTAAACATGCTACAAAAAAAAATAAATCTCCGGGCCACAGCCGAGTTTTTTTCCAAATTTTTTAAACAAACTGAAGCCACTTTTACTGACGATGCTAAATGAAGCCTTTGAAGAGGAGACTTGCCTTCCAGCATTGCACACTAAGCTTGGAGAAGACACTTCATCCGCAGCCGTAACTCTTTGACTTTGTTGACTGCATGCAGAAGGATCTCACTGTGGACCCACTGATAGGCAAGGGAAGCTGAGAAGTGGCTCTGTGCAGGAAGTGACAATTCCTTGGGAGAGCTCAAAAACAGAGTACAGTATTTTAGCTCTGAATATTTGGAGAGCCCCCCTGGATGGCGGGGAATGCACAGTAAGCCATACACTTCTTACTCTGAGCTTGGGACCTGATGTGACGATCTTGTAAATGCAAGCCAAGTTGGAGAAACTGGAGCTCATGACTTCAACTCAGCACGTTTCGCAGTGGCAGAAGAGCCACAGGAAAAGCCTAGATCTACAGTGTAGATAATACCAAGGAGTCTTCAACTTGGTACAGTATTGGCTGCTAATGAGCGAGAAGCTCAGCAGCTCTAGTTAAACAACAACCACCTCCCAGTCTAAAGGAATCTTTCATAACTTTCATCCATAAAAAAAATACAGACAAGAAGTACATGCAAACCTATAAACCTGTCTCTCTTCTAAACACTGTCACAGAATATTGGGTCGATCTTTTTTCCTCTACGGCAGTTCTTAATTACATTTTTATGAGTGAACAAAATTACGTGCTTTTCTGTGGTCGGAACATTTTCTTCCCTGCTGTCAAGCAGATATTTAGAACTTTCAAATCATCTTACACTCCTCTCAGTGATACGTCGTCATGTCTGTTTGTTTACCCGTTCATCCCTGGTGGAAGAGTAGGCGAAAAATGCAACATTAACCGACAGTCCCCTCCGAAGACGGCGAGTATCTGAGTGGCGAGAGGACACCTGTCAGCATACAGGGAAAATAGGATACTAACGTAAAATCAGTCTCAGGCTAGACATACTAACTGGAGATTTCGCCTTGAGTAATAGCGGGCGTATGTTTAAAAAAAAAACGCACAAAAAAAACAACGACAGTCATGTTGGAAAATTTCGGGTGTGTCCGACATCAGGCTACAGATTAGCACTTAAATCGCCCAGCAAATCTGTTTAATCGCTGATAAGGCTGGTGTGCCTTCCTCGACCAGGATTTTGTTTGCGCAAGCAACGGGTAGTTAGATTACTCGTCTCCACGACACATTTCTGAACAGACAAGAATGACATAATCATTTCCCGCTGTACACCTTGTTACAAAAACATCACTTGAGGTAAAAGTAAGGAGTTATTTGTAAACATTGCAGATAGAATGATCGGATGTTTTCATTCCATATTTGGGAGACATGACCTTTGCACTAATGCACATAAATTTCCTAGTGGAAATATTTTGAATTACCCCCACAAAACACGCATGTTTGAAACGATTGGCAGACATTCGGAATGAAGGCACAACACCTCATCCTATTGGAGCCCTGCTTAACATCGTAACAAACAAATGCGGGGGAAGAAAGGCAATATAACCTGACACTTTAGCCAGTTTAAAGCACTGAAAATTCACTCGCCCCAAGAACACAAACAGTGTTAAGAATAGTTCCAGACCAGACATTGTTTGAGCATCTTGAGGAATTATCTCCCAGGAAAATTCTACCATTATTAGCAAGGAAAACTGGAAGCTGAGGAAATTATAAAACGCAAGTCAAAGTGGGAGCTTACTGCTAAAGTAACAACACCCAGACCAAGTGTAAGAGGCCTCCACAAGTGCCTTTATTTCTCTGAGCCAGCAGTCTGTGAGCCTAAAGATTGGCGTAAGTTGTACATTTTGAATTCTATATTTTTTCATTATTAACGTGAACTAATATGTATATATTGACGAGAAAATTAATATGTAAAAATTGCTATTGGATGTCCGAGTTATCTGAGGCTGGCAACATCAGCATTTAGAATGATGATTTCATGAACCACCACTGCTAGGGCTGGTGACTGCTTTATTGTGAGTTTCTTATAAAGAACCAAAAGCAGAGGTAGTCCCAAGTTCCATATGGAGCAGGGAGGGAATGATGAAAGAAATGATGTACATACTTATTATATTATTAACCTTTTCAACCAGTGTAAATGCAAAACATATCCACTCTAAATGTAATTAAAGTTTAAACCTTTTCAACCAGTGTAAATGTAAAACATATTCACTCTAACTGTAATGAAGGTTTACAACCTTTTCAACTGATGTAAATGTAAACATATTCAAACTATATTGTTAACATTTTCAACTAAAGTTAAATATAAAACTATTCATTTTAAAGGTAAAGATAGTTTTTCGCCCACTGGGATTAAGATTAATTCCCGTAGAGGGTAACAGTTCTGAGATAGATGGGATGGTGGAATGAAAAGATGGGGGCACATAAGTATGTGTCAGGAAACTCAATACTCAGAGGGTATTCGTTTCTCTTCTTTTACCATTCTAGTTGGTGGTACCAGTTGAGGGTACTATTTCTGGAACAAGTGAGGGTATAAGTGGCCTGAAGTCAATGCTGGAAACTATCATCAGATGGGTCTTAGAGATGCGGGACTAAGCTGCAAAGCTTGCAGTTACTCCCTGATTCTACTTGGAACGTGCTGCAATTCTTAAATCTTGTCAAGGGACATGAGTAATCCAGCTAAGTAAAACTTAAAAGCTGCCAAGTGAACTGTCCATTTTTGAAAACCATAATATCACACTGTGATGAATACTTTTTTCTAAACAATTATTCCTTTTTTATAACTGTTAAACATAGTTGATTATTAAATTTGTTACTTGTATAAAGACAAATCTAAAGATTTAATCATCTTGAATGTACTACATCCGTATGTCTCAGACAATTTCTTAAATACACTCAAACAGAAGCTAAACATAATAATAAGAGGAAATTCGCTGAATTAACTCAGCTGGGGGCTTGAACGAGCTAACGAATTATAAGATTACATAATCCTTCACAAAAGTTGACGGCAGATACTAGAGGTAACGTGTTCAGCCAATGCAGCATTGTTCTCACTTTCTGAATATCTTATGAATACTCCCTTGAGGTAGAAACATCATTATCCTTCTATCTGCAACTCTGCCAAGAGTAATCTTGTGCGAAAGTAGACACCTTTGAAGACCCACGTCAGTTACTCTTGAGCTTTGACCACTGTTGGACCACTACTGCAGAGCTAAGGGGAGGCAAACCGTGACAAACACCGATTATAAAGCTCTAACAAATAAACTGAAACCTTTCATGCGCACATTGATTAACGAGGACCAACAATTCAGCATAAAAAGTAGACCTATAAACTCTCATGCACATTTTATTCGAGATGTTATCCCGTATACACACGACAAAAACACACCAGCAGCAGTTTTATCTGTAGATCAAGAAAAATCTTTCGATAGAGTCTCCCACTGTTTTTTTTTACATGATAAGAAACTCTATACAGAGCGATACAACAGGAGGCAATCTGATTATCAGAAGTGGTCCCCCCGCCGATCAAGTGTTTCGGCTCCTTAATCTCCTTTACACTCTAAAAGGAGAGGGGGTGGCCCACTTGGGTCATGACTCCCAAGTGTCAGCCTCTTGTTGAATTGAACCCACTCCACCTTGGTTGCCGCTTTCAAGTTCACTCCTATTTTTCTACCAGCTAGAGGCAATTATGAAAGTAACCCCTATGTTGAAAACAAATTACTGTCCCGAGTTCCACAGCCCGTTGAGGTTGTTCCACAGCCAGCACGATGCTTTTTTTCGCAGTTTCGCTGAGCCTCTTAAGCGCCCTTGTTCTTGACTGTCCCCTCAACTCCAACAGGGGATACTACATTGAAATCATTTCGTCCAATATTTCAGGACATTGATAAACATTTTATATAAAAAGCCGGAAAGCAGACTGTTAATAAATCATACTGTGTCCAAATCAATCAACATAACTAGTTCAATAAGACACGGCTGCCAACTCTCCCGTTTACACACTAGTTTTAGAGTCAGTATTAATGAAAATAACACTGGACACTCGTATTAGTAGGGAGCCGCGGTAGCTCGGTGGTCTGTGGTTCGATCCCCTGTTGAGGTGGGATTTTAAGATCGGAAAAGGCTCCGGGGTCGACCCAGCCTCGTGAATTGGGTACCAGAGCAACTCTGGGAAAGTTAAGGAGGCCGGCATCATGCTGACCGCATCACCCTTAGTGTGCCAATGGTCAAGAAAGTATGGACCTAACACCATATTCCCAAAATGTCACCAAACATACAAAATTCCTACATTATGGGCATAGGAAAATGGAAATAAAAAACAGACTTTCCCTTTCAATTAATACAAACAAATAAAATTAAAATATATGGAATAACTTTCTCCTCTGCACCCGATAGAATTGATAACGATGTGTGGGATAAAATAACCTCGAAAATGAAGGAAAAGCTAGAAAGATACAAATTTAAGAATGCAACGATTGTTGGTACAAGCGTTATTTGTAATACTTATGTACTCCCTTGTACAATCATCAATCAAAACAACTTTCTAGAAAAAGACAATGACGTTAAGGGGGATTTCAGAGGAATCCCCTCGTCCGTTAGGGAGCATCATGTGCTACAGGTGATACCCGATCGTCATCAAGTTACTGTTAGCAAAATTAGAATTAAAGATAACTTAAACATAGGAACTTGGAATGTCAGGACATTAATGCAGACTGGAACATTGGATAACATCAAGATGGAAATGGAAAGAATGAATGTAAATGTATTAGGGCTATGTGAAATGCGATATACCGGAACAGGTGAAATGTATTCAGACAATTGCAAAATAATTTATTCTGGAGGAAATAAACATGAAAGAGGAGTAGGCGTAATATTGGATGCAGAAAGGGCAAGAACAGTTAAGGGACTTTGGGCAATATCAGATCAAGTCCTGTTAGTTAAACTGAGTGGCAGACCGATTGATATCAATTTTATACAAATATATGCCCCAACAGCAGATAGCACAGAAAACAAATAGATACATTTTACAATGAGCTTAATATGGCAATGACTCAGTGTAAATTTCATGAGACAACTGTTATACTTGCAGACTTCAATGCAAAGATTGGAAATGCGAAAGTTGATGATGTGACTGGTGGTTATGGCCTGAGAGAAAGAAATGAGAGAGGTGACAGACTGATAGAGTGGGCAAGAACACATGATATGATAGTAGGAAACACCTGGTTTAAGTAGCATCCTAGACTGCCTTTGGACGTTGAAAAGTCCAGGAAACAATGTTCATTATCAGATTTACTACATACTAATATGCAGGAGATTTAAAAACAGTTTGAAATCTGTGAAAACTAGGCCAGGAGCAAACAGCAACAGCGATCATGTACCAGTAATAGGAAAACTTAGAGTACAATTGACGAAAGTAAAGCGAGTGTCACGAGATGGATTTTTGGGGCGACCTCTTTCCGATCTTTTCTTTCACTACGGCAGTAATCAGTTACATTTTTGTACTGATTTTATTTGCCTGATTTTCCATGGTTGCACCCTTTTCTTTCTGTTACCTATGTATCAGAGAGTTTGTTTGTTCAAACATTTGACACTCCTTGTTGATTTTTTTTTTTTTTTTTTCGTACGCCCGCTAATACTCGAGGCGAAATCTCAGGTTATTACTATGTCTAACCTGACATTGATTTTACGTGAGTATCCCTTTTTACTTGTACAGAGACAGGTGTCCCTCGCCATTCAGGCAAATACTCTCCGATTTCGGAGGTACCCATTGCAGCTGGGTCGGCTCAGGAGCCGCCAATCCCTGGTCGACAACACTCCTTCAAATGTCATCGCCAGGTCTCGAGTTAATCCAGTCCAATTCCCGGTCGACGAAAAATCCTCAAATGCCGTCGCCCGGGTTTGATCCTGAATCACCCGGTCGCCAGAGCGGTGTTGTAACCACTACGCTAGCGCGGCTCCATACTCCTTGTTGATGATAAACACATTGCATTTACAAGGAGCGGCTGAGGTAATATTGAATGTCAGGCAATTGTTAAATTCTTGTGTACCAAAGCTTGGCCGCTACAGATTAGCCCTACAATTGCCAGCGTGTTTGTTTAAACTGTTAATAAAGGCCAGAGTACGAGACAGATAACGAGATTACCCGTCTGCGAATAGATTACTTTCTGATAAAGTAATAATTTGTTACATCTGAAACACATTGTTGTATGAGGTTACAGATGTGTTGGTGAGGTCGTCTGCCAGGAATCAGATGTTTTCCTACCATATAAGGAAGACTTGATCCCCACATTACGTTCAAAATTTTTCCATGTCAGGAATATTTTGAAATCCCCACCCCCTTCCCCAACCAGCATGTTTAAAATGATTGAAGCTTTTACTAAGCTCCATAACAAACAGAGCGGGGGAGGACAGTGAATATAACCTGATGCTTCAGTCAGTCAAATTTACTGTGAAGATCGCTTGCCAAGACGACACAAACAGACCTTGTCAGAGTGACGCCTAGAATTCAGAATTCTATCTTATCAGACCATACACCTTTTATTGGAGAATCTTGATGGACTTAAAAAACAGGCCAGGAAATCTCTATCCTTTTAAATAAGGAAAACCGGAATATCTGAGGAAACTGGACACACGGAGTCAGAGAGGGAATTAAAGTTAAAATTAACGACCCCAAGTACACGTGTAAAAAGGCATTGGCATGTGCCTTAACTTCATCCATCTGAGCAGAAAAAGTCTGTGAGCCAGGATTGGCATATGTTGTCATTTTACATTCTATATTTTCATTACTAACACGTGAACTAATATGTATATATTACCATGTGAATATTAATATGTTAAAATCGCTAGTGGATGTCCCAGTCATTTGAGGTGGCAACCTCAGCACATAGAATGATTTCATGAACCACCACTGCACGGGCTGGCGACTGTTTTATTGCTAGTTTCTTAAGGAGAACTAAACGCACCAGTAGTCCCAATTTCCATATGGAGCAGGGAGGGAAAGATGAAAGACATGTACATTTTAATTATAATACTTACAGTTTCAAACCAGTGTAAATGTCGATGTTAACATATTCACTTTAAAATTAATGGAAGTTCCAAACTTTTCAAATCAGTGTTAACATAAATGAAAACATATTCAATTTATATTGTGAACACTTTTCAATCAGTGGAGATGTAAATGTAAACATATTCTATCTGTACTATTAACCTTTTCATTTAAATGTAAAGTAACTATAAAAGCTATTCAATTTAAATGTCAAGAAAGTTTTCTCTCGAGGGATTAAAGTTAATTCTCATCGAAAATAAATTCTGAGGTAAATTGGATAGTAGAATAGAAGAAAGGGGACTTATAATTATGTGTCGGGAAACGCAATACTCAGGAGAGCTTTTCGTTTCTATTCTTTTACCACAGTTGGTGGTGGTACCAGTTGAAGGGTACTATCTCTGGAACAAGAAGGGAACAGTGGCCTGAGCTTTAAGACGAGGGACCAACTTTGTAGACTCTCCCTGGCACTCCTGGGAATGAGCTACACCCTACAACATTGACGAGCGTGAGCAGTGTAAATAGAACCAACCCAGCGGGAGCAGCAACAACCACTGGCAGCAAAGTGCAATATATAAGCTGACAAAATGAACTTTGTTTCCATAGAACCTACTATCCATAAATGATGAACCTTTGCTTTAAAGCTATTCAATTATTTTGAAACTGTTAAAAGTTAAGTGATTATTAAATTTTGTTATTTGTACTTACTTACTTAGTCGTTCCCCTTCTACCGTGAGGTGTAGAGGTTTGGAAGAGAGAGTGCCAGACTATCCTATCGGCTGTCTTCCTCCTGGCCTGGTTCCATTCTAGTCCTCGGCCCTTCAAAGATTGTCTAATGTTGTCCTCCCAGCGGACTCTGGGTCATCCTCGGGGTCTGGATCCTTGGCTCTTTGTTTCCCATGCTTGTCGTGGTATCCGATCTTCTCCCATTCTGCAGACATGGCCAAACCATCTTAATTGGGACTGTTCTACTTGGGTCTGCAGGGGGTAGGATTTAAGGCCTTGACGTATCGTCTGGTTGCGTACCATGTCTCTTCTTGTTACTTCAACCACCTTCCTCAGATACCTCATTTCTGAAGTTTGGATCTGGCTTTTATGGGTTGTAGTCATTGCCCATGACTCGCATCCATATGTCAAGACTGGGACATATGTGGAGCGGTATACAGCCATCTTCGTTTTCTTGCCAACCTCTCTCTTGCTGAGGAATCATCGATTTATGGCCTGAAAAAGTCTCCCAGCTGCTGCTTTTCGAGTGGCCAACTCTTCTTTGATGCCTCCCTTTCGGTCTATAATAGCTCCGAGGTATTTAAAGTGGTCAACCTGCTCCAGGACCTGTTCTCCCAGCTTAATCTGATGTCTTCTTGCTTCTCGTGATATCAACATGGATTTTGTTTTAGAGTTGCTTATGACCATCCCTCTCTTCTCCAGCTCTTCCTTCCAGACTTGCAGGTTGGATTGGAGATGTGCCTCTGATTTAGCAATCAGGGCAACATCATCAGCAAATGCCAGCTCCGAAATATAGACCTGTCTCATCTTCCAGTACCCCACTGAATACTTTCTTGTTCTCTCCTTACATGCCTTGATGACATCATCCATAAGGAGTATGAAGAGGTAAGGTGATAGGATATCACCTTGTCTTACACCAGTGGTGGTCCTGAACTCTTCTGACTTATGGTTTGCTGTCCTCACATAATTTCTGCAAGACTTGTTATTTGTAATGAAATAAATTTAACTTCGATTTAATCATTTTATATGTACTGCATGTTTGTCTCAGTCAATTTACTAAACACACTCTAAACAGAGCTACACCAGAATAATAAGAATTCCACTGAGTAAATCAGAGGTGAGGGCTTGAACGAGATAAGATTAATCATTGCTTAATTCTTCACAAATGTTGTTTTCAGGTTCAAGAATTAACGTGCTCAGGCAAAGCAGCATTGTTTTCGCTTTTCTGAATATCTTGTGAATACTTCATTGAGATAGAAGCGTCATTACCCTTCTATTTACAAATCTGCCAAGAGTAATCTTGTGCGAAGGCAAAGGCAGACACCTTTGAAGCCACTATTAGATACTCTTGAGTTTTGGTCACTGTTGGACCACTACTGCAAAGCAGGGGAGGCAATACCGTCACAGCGAGCTTCAAACAACATCAAATTAAACTTAGCCTTACTTAAATCAGATAAGGAAATGAGAGAAAAATACAACATTACAATACAGAATAGGTACAATGCAATAGAAAAAAAAAGAGAGTATAGGTGAACAGTAGGAAATGCTAAAGGAGTCAGTAAACAAACATTAAAAGAAATCTTATCAGAAGTAAAGAGGACTGCAAAGAAGAAGTGGATGACAGATGAAATTTTACAACTGATGGATGTAAGAAGGAAGAAGAAGTAAGACAATGAAGAATATGACAAACTAAATAAGGAAATAGTAAACAAATGTAAAACAGCAAAAGAAGCTTGGCTAAACCAGAAGTGCAGAGAGCTTGAAGTGCAGAACCGAAAAGACACACAATCTATGTACAAGCAAATACATGAGTTAACAGGCAAAAAGACAAACAGTCACTGGCTGTTTGAAATCAAAAGAAGGAACATTGTTAATGGGTCATGAGAACATGATAGAAAGGTGGATAGAATACATCAAGGAGCTGTACAATGATGAAAGACCAGATTTGAACAACCAGGACAGTTGTGAAGGATCTCCAATACTTGTGGCAGAAGTAGATGATGCCATGCGCCACATGAAGAAAGACAAAGCGCCTGGACCAGGTAATGTAACAGTAGAGGAAATGGAAGCTTTGGGAGAATTTGGAGTAGAAGTGATAACAAAACTCTTAAATGACATCTACAACAGTGGTCAAATACCTGATGATCTGCTAAAATCCATATTCATAGCTTTGCCAAAGAAATCTGGAGCCATGGAATGTGAAAAACACAGCACCATTAGTCTTATGAGTCATGTAACCAAAGTATTATTACGAATTATCATGAGAAGAGTGAGAAATAAAATAAAACCAGACATCAGTGATGAACAGTGTGGATTTGTAGAAGGTGAAAGGCACAAACAATGCAATATATATTATAAGAACATTAATAGAAAGAGCCATAAAGGTGCAGACAGATCTGTACTTGTGCTTTATAGATTACACTAAGGCATTTGACAAAGTGAAACATGAGGAAATTACCAAATGTTAGAAAGCATCAACATTGAAAGGACTTGAGGATAATAAAGAACATATGCTGGCAACAAACAGCAGCTGTGATGATGATATTAGTTAGTGATGATGATATTAGCGATGATGATGTTAGTTAGTGATGATGATATTAGTTAGTGATGATGATGTTAGTGATGATGATGATATTAGTTAGTGATGATGATGATATTAGTTAGTGATGATGATATTAATTAGTGTTGATGATATTAGTTAGTGTCATACGGTAGGTTAATTGGTTTATTGGGCCCAGTCTAGGTAAAGAGTAAAGGTTGACTGATACACGAGAATGTATAGAAAAATAGATTTCACAGGTGGTAGGTTGAGGGAAAGATATGTCTCTGGAGTGAGTAGGTTTCTTTCATCCAGCCTATCCGTACAACTGTGCTTTGTTACAAAACAGTCTTTGCCTCCCTATCTAAAATAAGAACAAGTTACTCTACACACACACAACAATATGTGACAACAAGACACACAAACGTGAAAAAAACTAAGGATAAATAGGTATGGGTCTGACCAACACACAAAGTTAAGTTTTCTTGTTGTTTATTATCACTAAACTGTTTACAACATCAAAATACCCAAAAGATAGCAAGAAATCATTTACATACAGAGGAAATAAAGAAGCATGGTGCACCTTCACCGTATAAAAGAAAACAAACCCAAAGAAATATTAACTCAAAGGGTAAAGGTTAGCACTGGGTTATAGAATAACAGTATTGGTACAAGATAAGACCAAGTAAAGTAAACAAAAATCAAACAACCAAATTAATAGATAGTTTCCAGCAACAATAAAATCATCACACGCTCTCTCGCTCAGGTGGCCACATCTCACACTCTTACCTATTTGTATTCTTCCTGTGGGTCTGTGGTATCCCTTGGTAAATTTATTCCACGAACATAATCCCTAATTTACTGTTGATTAGTGTATCACCCCTGCTGTCGAGGATACAAATTGGCCCCAGTTCATCAAAAAAAAAACTAATGAGGTGAACGCCGAATAGGTTAATTCCACGATGAATCCTGGTGACGATGTAAATCATAAAGGGTTATCTTCACTGTTCTAAAACTAGCACTGTTCCTCCGATGGGTTGCACAGGGGAATATGAGTCTAGACACAGGAACTACAACTGAATATCTTCATTGCGACAACTCTTGCAGTGTTGGGGGCGGGCGGGGGAAAAACAGGCTTGTTTCCCGCTTGGGCTGGAACTTATATCTGGATATAGGGTTTACTATAAGTGTTGAATAGTGTGAGAATCCTTGGTGTTTACCGGTTCAGAGAGATGAATACTTCTAGTGTTCTGGAAAAAAATCTGTTTCCTACAAATGTAAAAAATGATGATGATGGATTTTTCTATCGGCCGACTCTTTGCCAGAGTGCCGGTCCTGCCCAGTGTATAGATTAGTACTCTACATGGAACACAACTGTCAGGTGTTGGGGAAAATAATAATAATGTTTCAGGTATACGCCACTGTTGGCTGTTAAAATAATATCCTGGATTTTGTTAAGTCCATTAGTATAATTTATAGTCATACAGTATCATCGGCTAGTACACACTTATAGCATGAAATGGGAGAAAAAAAAGACCGCTGGTTCGTCCGCTTGGGGATCAGGTCTGCTAAAAATACAAGAAAACATTTATGGGAAAATGCTACCACTATATATGTGTGTGTGTGGTTTGGTTAACCGCCATGACTATCTCTCTCTCTCTCCTGGAGAGTTTTAAGTGTTGTGTCCGTTCTACACTGTAAACACAAATTACCATCTCGTCTCAGCTATGTAGCGTCGGGGATGTGGTCTAACATTTTAATTGAATATCTGGTTATGAACATCGCTACGCGTTATTTTATTTTATTTGCCTTACTAGCAAGAAAGATCTAAGTGAGGTATTTAACTGTATGTTTAACGTATTTAAGTGTTCAACTTTAAATGCTATCACCGTAAAATACTTCTAACACTTAGAACTATTTACCAGAAATCCAGAACGAGAATCTCCACGAATCACTTTTTAAAAAACAATCCAAAAGAAATGGTTTATGACTACGCGATAGACTTCTTCTCAAAATTCTGACTGACGACTGATAGTTGGGTAATAGAAACAGTCGTATATATATATATATCATTAAATGACTTTTCATCTCTAATGGAATAAATTCGCGCTCCTGTGTGGAACAAAAATTCAGAAGCTAGAGATTCAAGATAAAAGGCGTACGGTTCAGTCTTCCAGAGGTTCTCGTCTGGAGCGGTGACCGACATCAAAAGACTTTCTGTTCTCCTAGCGGTTTTCCTGTAGAATGCTCGTGTTCCAAGATCAAAGGATATTAGGGATTTCTAGATTTTTCCCTGAGCAAACATCAAAGGGGTCTGTTCTCTCTCTTCTCACGTGCTGTTTGTCTGTCAAGTATTATATGATTGACAGATGAACTCGCGTGAGTGGGGCGCAGTGAAAGCAAAGCGTGATTTGTTTCCTGTTATGACTGACAGGTCAACGAAGATTGTACACTGCATTAGCCCGTGTTTAAAGGAAAGAGGGCGGGAACAAAAGGGTGAGCTGCAGAATTAGACAGTTGGTATAAAGCATGTTTTAGCTAGCAAATCAGAGAGCAGCTATAAGGTTACAATAAGCTGTCAGATTACTGAAAGCTCTTTTCCATTAAACGTCACAGTTAGTGATGATGATATTAGTTAGTGATGATGATAATAGTTAGTGATAATGATATTAGTTAGTGATGATGTTATTAGTTAGTAATGAGGATATTAGTTAGTGTTGAGGATATTAGTTAGTAATGATGATATTAGTTAGAGATGATGAGGTTAGTTAGTGATGATGATGTTAGTGATGATGATGTAGTTAGTGATGATGATATTAGTTAGTGATGATGATATTAGTTAGTGATGATGATATTATTTAGTTATGATGATATTAGTTAATGATGATGATATTAGTTAATGATGATGAAATTATTGAGAAATAATGATGATATTATTGAGAGATCATGATGATCTTAATTAGTGAAAAATACATTAGTTAGTAATGATGATATTAGTTAGTAATGATGATGTTAGTTAGTGATGATGAAATTAGTGAGTAATGAAGATATTAGTGAGTACTGATGATATTATTGATAATAATGATGATATTACTGAGTAATGATGATATTACTGAGTAGTGATGATATTACTGAGTAATGATGTTAGTGTGAAATTATGATATTGGTGAGTAATGATGATATTAATGAGTCTTGATGATATTATTGAGTGGTGATGATATTATTGAGTGGTGATGATATTAGTGAATAATGATGTTCCCGTGAAATAAAAATAAAGCCGACAATCTAAAACACTGACACTATTAATCATTTCCCTCTGTGCTCTTAATGGAGTATGTAAGCCACCACTACAGCTGGTCCCCTTGTAGAAAGTCTACGTCACGTGCCGTCACGCGCACCTGCAGCAGTGGTTGTCGTTACATTTTGCTGTGCACGTTGTGATGTCCAACCCCAGGCAGCATTGTATATTAGTCACCCTTTACGACAATGGCTGAGGGAGGAATCGTCTTAATCTTTCCCTATTTCTGCAGAAACTCCACTCACCCTTGCCTCCGGGAACAACACGGACCAATAACAAATATTACCACAACTAAACAAAAATTGATAACCAAAACCTTCTACCATGTTGACATCGATTAAAGAATTGCGTTTATTTATGTGCGAGTCACAGTGCGCACTAAAAAAAATACACTACACCAAGTGTTACAGTCAAAGTGCGACTCAAAATGTGCGAATCTCAAAGTGCAAAATAGAAATCGCGTCTCTCAAAGTGCGACATTCAAATTGCGACTCTCCAAGTTCGATATTCAAATTGTAACTCTCAAAGTGCGACTCTCAAAGTCGGTGCAGCTACTGCATGAGCAGATGTCCTAGTCCTCACAGGACAATAAGTTTGCTGTAAACTTTCCAGCAGATGTCAGCAGGGATATCCTACTCGTCAGGTGGCAAGACGTTTACCGTAAACTCTCCAATAACGTTCCCTGGCGGGAAATAATTTACCACTACAATCGACCGTCCGTCCTTGGCCTGTGATCTCCCGACCCCGATCTCTGTTGAATTGCGCCAGACCATTTGAGTAAAGTGACCTGTTTTGGAAAGGCGAAAGGCAGGGTGTTAATGAAATCACTACGTTCAAACTCGTTATCTTGTATTATATCTTACATTATTCTCACATTCATATCTGCACATCCAAGAAAAAAAACAGACAGGCTGAATAAATATAGCCAGCAAGTGGGACTGAACATCAAACCTGAAGAAGACAGGGTCAAGATACTAAATGTAATAAATACTAAGCCCATTAAAATAAGGAGCCAAAGGCTGGAACAAACACATTTACATATCTAGGACGCATAATAACACCAGATGTCAGTAATAGAATGTACAGTTCAAACACCAAATTGAGATTATGCGAGAGTTGCGAACGTTCTGTACTTTTATATGGCCTGGCGTGCTGGAGAGTAACAGAAAAGGATATCTCCAAATTATCCTCTTTCCAAACGACCTGCCTACGACAAATGTTGTGGCCTAATACCATTTCTAACCAGGAACTGCTTACACGGTGCAGGCTAACTTTTCACCACCTGTGAGGATGTCATCAACACGCTGATCTCAGAATAGCTGACGTATCTGTGGACCGACAAAATACACCTTACTTGATTTTAGCCTCACTAAGTCTTGGAAATGTATCAGGAAGAATAAAAATCCTGCCCCATTTCGATCCATGGCGTTTACAAAATTCTTCATTAGTCCAAATTTGATGTGGAGGGAGCAAGATCTTGTGGGATTCTACAAGTGGTTCGTTAAGTACATTCTTTTTCCCCGGTTCAAGTGATTGTCGTTGGGGGCCAATCCTTTTTCTTGTAGTGGGAAGTCCTGGCACGGCTGTCCAACAGACAGAGGAAACAGCAAAACTTTGTGTAACCCTGCTGAAGCCCCATCAAGATGGCAATGACCTTCAGGTCACCACTAATCTGCCACTTATACTTGTCATAACTGATGGTGTGTGTGATAAAATTAACCGTGATACAACGTTAAAATATCTCCAAAGATAAAATGTAGGGATAAAAATAATGCGTAAGCTACTAGAAGACATGATCGCCCACGCCGCGGGTCACCACCCGCCATGGAAACTAACTTGTTAGACGTGAAGGCAAAACGTTTACCCTTGGGACGGGATGAGAACGGAGATCAAAAGGAAAAAATATGACTGAACACGTGCTTGAAACTAGCAAGGCTAAAAAGACGCAATTGGTGGGGAAAGGAAAAAAAAATTCACGTCCCCAAGTTGACACAAGGTAAAGAAATCGACAAAAGGGACCTTAGCTATTATACGCAACAGTCATTTCTTGGACGCTTTTGCGATAACTTAGTCCGTTTATTTGAATTCAGCGGCAAACGCATTACAGAAGATGCTCGAAAATATTTCAAAAAAACCAACTAACCTTGAAAAGTAACTTTTTCTTAATAATAATGTTAGGAATATAAAACCTAACTGGCCTGATGGCCCATCTTGAGCAGTGAAATAATATGCTTTCATTTATACAGACGGATAGATAATAAGAAAGATATTGACAAAAGACTGTGTTGTTCATATCAGCGAGCGACTGCATTGAAACAAAAAATGTCACTAATTTTCAAAAATTGCGGCCTTGAGACTCAAGTGCTAAAATCTAGTTGGAATGAAAGAGAGGGAATGTGGTGGAGAATTGTGGCTAAAAATAACTTTAAAGGCAAAATTGTGTAGGGGACGGCAGAGTTGGTTCAAAAAAACAAGTGTTTTTTTGTGTGAAACGCAAGTAGAGACAGACGGACCAACAGACAATAATACATACTTGACTGAGGTATGACTGAATTGACTTTTGGTAGGAGGTTTGAATTTGAAAAGGAAAAAAGGCGGTGATTGGCCACAGATAAACATATTATCGGCGCTCAGACGCGCATTTTTGCCATTCATCATAAGTTGTCCAGTAGTAGACACAGTAATAATTCAGTGGTGTATTTCCCAGAAGCTAATTGAAATATTTAGAGGGACGCCATACTAGAGCCAGCAGCTCAGCTGAGTTTTGCTAGCATATAACTGTGTTCTCTATTCATAATTCTGAACTGTGAGTTTTTTTATTTGGCACCAATGTGGTGTCAAATGATGTGTTGAATAATACAAGAGGGGACCGTGCAGTCTAATATTTTGGCAGAGCAGCCTTATATTGCCCCCAAGCACGGAGAGGTGGGGCCACCAGATTCCAGCACCAGAACTACTCATTCAAGATACGTGAGCGTCTGGCCTGCTGGACATTCACCAACTTATTTTCTAACACACCAACTATATTCCCATCAATAAATGGACAATGTTTAGTAGCCATAGACAGGGAGTGATGAGGCCACCCCAACAGCACATCCATTAATCGTTCTCCCAGATAAATTACAACTATAAACAGTAGTAATATTAACTAGTCTTGTAAAATACATATGTACACACCTTTCATTTATTATGCCATATATTCATGCATTTCATTCATAATTTCAAAACCTTTCATATGTTCTGACCAAAATAAAACCTTGGTTCAGAACAAATAAACTTAAAGAAAATTTACTATCAAAATTTTACACAGCTTGAGTTAGTTCAGTGTGTTATAACATTTTATTAATATTATTAGACTTATTAAATATCTGTGTGTGTGTATGTAATCTACCACAACACATTACATATCAGTACCCTAGATTTTAACGTAGCCACATTCATTAGTAAAAAAAGATATGTGTGAGGTCGTAGTGGTAGCAAGAAGGGCCTTCTGTAAATTCACAGCTACATTTATCTCAGGAGCCTTCACAGCTGACCTCATGCATCACACTAGGTAATATCACAACCATACAATACCATCAAATCCACTACATATATTGGGGTCTCTTGTCCAGGGATAATTAGCTTAACAGTAATATTAGGATCTCCTGGTGGGAGAATTAAATTAGGGGAACAAATTATAAAAATTAAAAGTGTCCCTTAAAATTAAAAGTGAAAATAAAAGTTGGTGAATCTTCACAGCCAGTGGTAATTAATTAGTTAATTGGCTAATTAAAATTACTTTAGACTATAGTAATTAGAATTACTTTAGTGGTTGGAAATTTTATCTTGCTCATTGCTAAATTGTCTAAAAAGTATGGCGGAGCTAGCCAAATTCAGATCAGCTGCTGTGCTAACGGCAAAGGATATGGGAATGGATGGTCAGGTTTTAATTCAATATGTAACGGCTGAATGTGATAAGTATATTGAACGGGAAGAAAGAAGATTAGAAAAAGAGGCCGAAAGAAAATTAGAGTCTGAAAGATTAGCTGAAGAGAAGAGGCTACAAATTGAGGCTGAGACTAAGAGGTTACAAATTGAGGCTGACAAGGAGGCTAAAGCATTAGAGGCAGAAGAAAAACGACAGCAAAGGGAAGCAGAAGAAAAAAGATTGACTGCCGAAAGGGAGGCAGAAGATAAAAAAGGCCGAAAGGGAGGCAGAAGATAAAAAAGGCCGAAAGGGAGGCAGAAGATAGAAGGTTGCAAAGGGAGCACGAATTACGACTAAGGGAGCTGGAGCTACAAGGCCAGGCTCCTGAAAATGGTGCCAGCCCTTTTGCCTCAGATGCTACGCCCAGTCTGGGAGCCTCAACATCAGCTATGTGGTTTCATTTAGACCATTTTGTTGAGAAAGACGATGACATAGAGGGGTACCTCGGACGTTTTGAGTTATTAGCTACTACATATGGGTTAGAGAGAGAGAGAGGTGGAGTTTAAAGTTATCACAGGGACTGAGAGGTACTTCTTATGAAGTCTTCGCAAAAAATGAACAGAGAAGACCAAGACAATTATGACATGTTAAAGCAGGCTTTGTTATTAAGGTACGAAAAAAATGGTGAATTTTATCGTAAGAAATTTAGAAATGCCAAACTGTTGTCTGGGGAGACATACCACCAATTCTCTGCCAGACTGGAAACCTATTTGGAGAAATGGACGGCTCTGGGGAAGACCCAAGATCTTAAGGAGATGATCATGATAGAGCAATTGAGAGAGTCCATGGCTCCAGACATGAGAAAATTTCTCATGGAACAAGGTGCAGAGAAGTTGGGGGAGGTTTTAAATGTCGCTGAGAGGTATCAGGCAGCCCAGGCAGAGGTAAGTGGTGCTAAAAAGAAGCACATAGACAATTTTAAAGCTCCACAGCAATTTAATAAATTTGATAATAGAGAACAGGGAAATAAAGGTAGGACAAACTTTGAACGGCCAAGAAATGACTATCGAGACAGAAACTCACAGTTCAATGACCAAAAATCCAATGAAAGAAAACCGTTTAACCAAGGAAAAAGATGGTGTAAATGGTGCAAGAAAGATAACCATAACACCGAATTTTGTAGAAGGAAACCTTCAAACATTGCTGCAATGAAGTCGGGGACTCAAAGATTAAAGGTTAATCCTAATGGACAGCAGGAACCTTATCACCCCCCAGTTTGTGAGGATGTTATTTGTAATGGGGTCACCATAAGGTGCCTTTATGATACAGGTTTGGATTATGATTCAGTTGTGAAGTCTAGCCTAGTGGACCCAAGTCAGTATACCACAGAAACAGTGGAAATACAAGGGGCAACTAAGGACATACCACTCATGACACTTCCCATCGCAAGGATAACGTGGAAAACTCGCTATGTGGAAGGAGAAATCAGAGCAGCAGTGATAGATGAACCAATCTACCCTCTGATATTGGGGTGTAGATACGTCTTCTTGGGGAATCCCGAGAGACCTGTGATCATGGCGACAGTGCAGACCAGGTCACAGAAGAAGGAGGAAGAAGGTGAACCTATAAATGCTCATCCAGAGGAGATGAGGAAGGCGCAGGCTGAGGATAGGACACTCAAGCCATGTTTTAAAAAATTGCCCAAATGCCACACACCTCCGAGCAAGGGGGAATATTTTATGAAGAACAAACTATTATACAGGAAGGCCGGAACTGGAACAAATGGTCACAACCAGCTGGTTCTTCCCACTTCATATAGGGATAAAGTGATGGAACTCGGGCATGCGATTCCCTTCAGTGGTCACATGGGATCAGCGCCACAGGACAGCGTATAGCTTGTCATTACTTCTGGCCAGGGATAACGGAGGATATAAAAAGATATGTCAAATCCTGCCCAGAATGTCAAAGGGTAGCTCCAAAGCACTGGACTGCTCCTGCAACTCTAGGGGAAATGCCCATAGTGGGAACACCTTTTGAGAGGGTTGCAGTGGATATTGTGGGACCTCTCACTCGGACCAAGAGGAGGAACAGTTACATCCTTACTCTGGTGGACATTTGTTCTATGTGGGGAGAGGCGGTAGCCCTGCCATCAATTGATTCAAAACATGTAGCAGAGGCACTACTTACAATATTCACCCGATTAGGATTCCCGCATCAAATCTTGACGGATAATGGCTCTCAGTTCAAGGGGAAACTAACGGAAGAAGTTTTTAAGCTATTTCAAGCCAGACACTTTCATTGTAGTCCGTACCATCCGCAAGGGAACGGCCAGGTAGAGAGGTTCAATGGGACTCTCATTTCTATCCTGAGAAAGCTGGCAAACGAAAAACCGGATCTGTGGGATCAATTCCTGCCCGCCGCATTGTTTGCGTATCGGGAGGTACCACATAGTTCAACCGGGATGGCTCCCGCAACTCTGCTATTTGGGAGGCCAATAAAAGGTCCCCTAGAAGCACTATTAAGGACCTGGACAGATGAGAAGGCGGAAGAGACTGTTACCTCATCTTATCAATACGTGAACGAACTGACCACTCGTTTGAAAGCTGGATGGAAACTGGCAAATGATAATTTGAAACAAGCCAGGAAGAAACATGCAGCATATTTTAACAGGAAGGCAAAGGACAGAGAACTAGCTGTGGGAGAGAAGGTGCTGCTTCTACTACCCGGCAGCCAGAATAAATTACAAATTGGATGGCAAGGTCCATATACGGTTCTAGAGAAGGTGTCTAGAACAAACTATAAAATTGACAAAAAGGGGAAGGAGAAAGTTTATCATGTAAACCTGTTAAAGAAGTATCTGGACAGACCACTCCAGGAAAGCACCCCCTTACTGACCTTGGCTATCGCAACTCAAATGCAAAAGGAACCACTCACCTCACATGAATACCTATTACATCCTTGTGAAACAGCAGCACAGGTAAAAGTCAGTAAGCACCTGACTAAAAATCAGAGGGAGAGAGTTCAACAGGTTCTGGAGGAACATACAGATGTATTAACAGATAAACCAGGCCATACAAATTTGCTACAGTATGACATGAAACTGGTAGACTCAAACCCAATCTGTATGAGAGCCTATTCTATTCCGTTCGCGAAGGAGAAGGCATTGAAAGAAGAAATAGATTATTTGTTGAAGGAGGGGATTATTTCACACAGTGAATCATCTTTTAGCTCTAGTGTAGTTTTGTTGAGAAAACCGTCTGGGGAACACAGACTGTGCATAGATTACAGGAAACTGAATGCTGTCACAGAAGGACAAGTGGATCCATTACCAGACACAAAACAGTTATTTGCCAGATTAAACAAGGCAAAATACTTTTCAAAGGTGGATCTTAGTAAAGGCTATTACCAGATTCCAGTGAAGCCTGAAGTGAGACCTTATTTGGCTTTTAGCACCTCGGATGGACATTATGAATTCAACATGCTACCATTCGGACTGAAAAATGCTCCGAGTGTATTTTCAAGGATGATGCGCAAATTGTTGGATCCCCTGAATAACCCATGTATCACGAATTTCATGGATGATATTCTCGTCGCCACAGAGACATTTGAAGAACACATTGACGCTCTAAAAATGTTATTTAATAGGCTTAGGGAGGCGAAATTAACTGCTAGGCCAACAAAATGTTGTATTGGATGCAAAGAGTTGGAATTCTTGGGACACACTGTATATCAGGGTAACATGACCCCTGACCCCAAGAACTTGGAAAAACTGCAGAGAGCACCTAGACCACAAACAAAAAGGACGTGCGATCATTCGTGTCGTTATGCGGATTTTATCAAAAATACATCAAAGATTTTAACTCTATTTGTGCTCCTCTGACTGATCTGACTCGCAAGGGACTTCCAGATAAAATTATTTGGACTGCGCAAAGTGAATTAGCGTTCCAAGACTTAAAGGAAAAACTCACTAGCAAGCCTATTCTCAAACTGCCTGATTTGACACAGGATTTTGTCGTAAGAACAGATGCAAGTAATGTAGGACTCGGGGCGGCTTTGTTGCAAAGATCATCTTCACCTGATGGGGAACTGAACCCAGTCGCTTATGCAAGCCGCAAATTGAATAAGGCGGAACAAGGATATTCCACAAGCGAAAAAGAATGTTTAGCGTTAATCTGGGCAATAAAGAAGTTTCAAATCTATCTGTATGGTAGGACTTTTGTGGTCCAGACGGATCATCAGCCCCTCGTATTCTTATCTCAGGCTAAGCATGAAAACGCAAGATTGCTGAGGTGGTCTTTATTGCTTCAACCGTATCAGTTTAGTATCCAATATATCCCAGGCAAATTGAATGTCGGTGCAGATTTCCTCAGTCGGCACCCCTGTGATCAAAATTAGAGTAGTGGCAGGCGTGAGGAGTAATTTTATCTATGTGTATCACTGGTTTTGGAACTTGCCGTAGGCATGTTTTCAAGTGGGGAGATGTGTGATAAAATTAACCGTGATACAACGTTAAAATATCTCCAAAGATAAAATGTAGGGATAAAAATAATGCGTAAGCTACTAGAAGACATGATCGCCCACGCCGCGGGTCACCACCCGCCATGGAAACTAACTTGTTAGACGTGAAGGCAAAACGTTTACCCTTGGGACGGGATGAGAACGGAGATCAAAAGGAAAAAAATATGACTGAACACGTGCTTGAAACTAGCAAGGCTAAAAAGACGCAATTGGTGGGGAAAGGAAAAAAATTCACGTCCCCAAGTTGACACAAGGTAAAGAAATCGACAAAAGGGACCTTAGCTATTATACGCAACAGTCATTTCTTGGACGCTTTTGCGATAACTTAGTCCGTTTATTTGAATTCAGCGGCAAACGCATTACAGAAGATGCTCGAAAATATTTCAAAAAACCAACTAACCTTGAAAAGTAACTTTTTCTTAATAATAATGTTAGGAATATAAAACCTAGCTGGCCTGATGGCCCATCTTGAGCAGTGAAATAATATGCTTTCATTTATACAGACGGATAGATAATAAGAAAGATATTGACAAAAGACTGTGTTGTTCATATCAGCGAGCGACTGAATTGAAACAAAAAATGTCACTAATTTTCAAAAATTGCGGCCTTGAGACTCAAGTGCTAAAATCTAGTTGGAATGAAAGAGAGGGAATGTGGTGGAGAATTGTGGCTAAAATAACTTTAAAGGCAAAATTGTGTAGGGGACGGCAGAGTTGGTTCAAAAAACAAGTGCGTTTTTTGTGTGAAACGCAAGTAGAGACAGACGGACCAACAGACAATAATACATACTTGACTGAGGTATGACTGAATTGACTTTTGGTAGGAGGTTTGAATTTGAAAAGGAAAAAAGGCGGTGATTGGCCATAGATGAACATATTATCGGCGCTCAGACGCGCATTTTTGCCATTCATCATAAGTTGTCCAGTAGTAGACACAGTAATTATTCAGTGGTGTATTTCCCAGAAGCTAATTGAAATATTTAGAGGGACGCCATACTAGAGCCAGCAGCTCAGCTGAGTTTTGCTAGCATATAACTGTGTTCTCTATTCATAATTCTGAACTGTGAGTTTTTATTTGGCACCAATGTGGTGTCAAATGATGTGTTGAATAATACAAGAGTGGGACCGTGCAGTCTAATATTTTGGCAGAGCAGCCTTATATTGCCCCCAAGCACGGAGAGGTGGGGCCACCAGATTCCAGCACCAGAACTACTCATTCAAGATACGTGAGCGTCTGGCCTGCTGGACATTCACCAACTTATTTTCTAACACACCAACTATATTCCCATCAATAAATGGACAATGTTTAGTAGCCATAGACAGGGTGTGATGAGGCCACCCCAACAGCACATCCATTAATCGTTCTCCCAGATAAATTACAACTATAAACAGTAGTAATATTAACTAGTCTTGTAAAATACACATGTACACACCTTTCATTTATTATGCCATATATTCATGCAGTTTATTCATAATTTCAAAACCTTTCATATGTTCTGACCAAAATAAAACCTTGGTTCAGAACAAATAAACTTAAAGAAAATTTACTATCAAAATTTTACACAGCTTGAGTTAGTTCAGTGTGTTATAACATTTTATTAATATTATTAGACTTATTAAATATCTGTGTGTGTGTATGTAATCTACCACAACACATTACATATCAGTACCCTAGATTTTAACGTAGCCACATTCATTAGTAAAAAAAGATATGTGTGAGGTCGTAGTGGTAGCAAGAAGGGCCTTCTGTAAATTCACAGCTACATTTATCTCAGGAGCCTTCACAGCTGACCTCATGCATCACACTAGGTAATATCACAACCATACAGTACCATCAAACCCACTACAGTGTGTAACAGTTGTTTCATGTTGTTGTACGTTTCTTTTATGTGGACTGCATACTCAAGTGGAACAGATGGTAAAACGTTACCATTACGGAGCAGCAAAGCTTTTAAGCTCAACTTGGACGAATCAATGAACAACCTCCAATCGTCGTCTTTGTAGTTGATGTGTAATGCTGCCAACAGACCCACTATATCAATGCAAGCAATGAGGTTATCGGTCATTTTTAAATATGGAAGCAGATCTTTTTGTCAAGCACGAAACACAGATACATGCACATTCTCTTCTAGAAGATTCCATTGCTGCAGTCTGAACCCCAACAGCTCTGCTTTATTTTTTGGCAATTCTAGATCTTTCACTAGATCATTCAATTCACTATGGGTAATTTTATGTGGCTGTGTAGACTCTTCAATAGGCACGAAATCAGGATCTCTTGATGTAGATGCTTTCACAGGTGACGGATGTCGCCTTTGTGATAGCAAAAATAATCTTCACTGTTCACACATTCACTAGGCATTTTGAACGACACTTCTGCTCTCACAGAATCTACAACACAAATGATGACAAGGAGCAAATATGGTTGCAATGACTGCTACAGATAGTGTCATCCAATTGGCGCTCAAGGCTATCCGTCTCGTGGGAAATCACGCGCCAGGGCTAAAGAAAAGAGGGTTCTTGTGTGATTATTCACCGGGAAATTAAAATTGTGGAAATTTATAACCCAAACCGAGCACCGTACTTTTTCTTGACTGAAAAAGGATCATTTCACATTCTGAGCTCCCCTTTATCAGCCACAGTTACAAATAGGTGACAAGGACAAGAAATACATTTTTTTTAAAACACGCCTGCCGTTAATTTAAACAGTAAGGGTAGTCACGTAGCAGATTCTGCCGTAGGGGAGTGAAGTGTTATAAACTTCGATGTACTGGGTCCCAGCTTTATGAGGTGCGGTGGCCTGTTCCCTTCCTCGCTGCCGTTGCCTTCTCTAACTCAAGATCAGAGTCAGGTACCCTTTTACAGCTGATTAGACTGATGCGTGACACTACCAAGCTTTGAACCCGAAACCCGGTAACTTATTGCGGTAGTGGAGTGTTAGAGACTTCACCATACTAGGTCCAGCATCGAGAGGTGGGGAGACCAGTTTCCTTCCTCGCTGTCTTTTCCTTCCCTAACTCAAAGTTAAGTTCCCATTTATAGCTAGGTAGGCCCCACCTCTCGATGCTGGACCTAGTATGGTGAAGTCTCTAACACTCCACTACCGCAATAAGTTACCGGGTTTCAGGTTCAAAGCTTGGTAGTGTCACACAACAGTCTAACCAGCTGTAAAAGGGTACCTGACTCTGATAGGGACTTGAAAGCTGATGATGATGATGATGACTAGCAATTCCCTAGACTTAAGAGTCTTTTATATTTGGACATGCGCCCTAATATAACCGACTAGGTTGAACGAAACGCGCCTCACCAAAACGAGACAAAACTTAAAAAAAAAAAACATTCGCGTAAGTTGTATTTAAGAAGAGACATGGTCCGCAACCAGACGATACGTCAAGGCCTAAAATCCTTCCCGCTGCAGACCCAAATAGAACAGTCCCAACTAAGATGGTTTGGCCATGTCTGCAGAATGGGAGAAGATCGGCTACCACGACAAGCATGGGAAACAAAGAGCCAGGGATCCAGACCTCCAGGACGACCCAGAGTCCGCTGGGAGGACAACATTAGACAATCTTTGAAGGACCGAGGACTAGAATGGAACCAGGCCAGGAAGAAGACAGCCGATAGGATAGTCTGGCGCTCTCTCTTCCAAACCTCTACACCTCACGGTAGAAGAGGAACGACTAAGTAAGTAAGTAAGTAAGTAAGTTGTATTTTTTCAGGATTACAAAAAAATAAGGACAAAAAAGGGGACGGAATGGGTAAGAGATTTGTGACGTCGCGTAAGGGGGTGGCAAAAAATGTGACAACTCCACGGCCTAGACACTGCGAAATGATCCTTTTTCAGTCAAGAAAAAGTACGGTGCCCGGTTTGGGTTATAAATTTCCACAATTTTAATTTCCCGGTGAATAATCACACAAGAACCGAAAAGAGAAGGTCTGGGTCATTCGCGTCGGAAAGGTGAAGCCACCAGCTTACTTACTCGCCTATTCCCCCCGCCACCCCCCCCCCCCAGGATCTTGCAAACTAGAGCTAATTCGCGATTTTTAAGTTCATATTGGTGATCAGCATGTCCAAATTAGTTAAAAGTAGCTACTTTTGTCTCGGATACATTTTGGCTGTTGTCCAGTGTAATTTGACCTAATTGACATTGATACTGGATACCAAACACGATTTCAACAAATTTCCATTCACACAGTGAAGAAAATAACATTTTTCTAAAGATCATATACCAGTTATTTAACTGTGTCTAAAGTTAAAATTTTTACCGTGTTTTAATTGTATTTCATAAATAAATTTCCTTATATATATATTATATATATATAATATATATATATATAATATATATATATTATATATATATATATATATATATATATATATATATATATAATGTGTGTGTTGTGTGTATATATAATAATATAAATATAAATATATATATATATATATATATATATAAAATATATATAATGAAATACACCGTAAAAACAAACGGCAGACTAAATACACTGTACTTTTGGTTAAAATTAGATTTTAAAAATAAAACAATATCAAATTATCACCAATCAGGCAACAGTCCGCTGAAAGATGGCATTTGGGATGGTGTGAATGTTTAACATTGTGTGTGCGTTTTTTTTTTGGGGGGGGGGGGAAGGAAGGGTGGGGGTAGCAAATGCATTTAGTTGGGTACGGCAAAGGTTGGGCCCTGTCTCGTGCTAGG
Organism: Oreohelix idahoensis; assembly: GCA_024509875.1. Taxonomy (NCBI): domain Eukaryota; kingdom Metazoa; phylum Mollusca; class Gastropoda; order Stylommatophora; family Oreohelicidae; genus Oreohelix; species Oreohelix idahoensis. The sequence goes on from JAMPIV010001597.1 coordinate 525,733, forward strand.
ACGCAGCATATGGAAGGGTAGACATTTGTAAAAGCCGCATTAATTAAACACTGTATAAAAAGTTTTTTTATCTGCACTAGTTAACAAACTTGCCAAAATTACGTGACGTCGTATGTGGACCACCTCTTACCAATATTGATGATTGCTTAAACCACTCCGTCACGCTATCTTCATCTTTCTTACCTGCAGTTAGCACCGTAGGCTCCACCCCAAACTCATGGTTCCTCACTTCACTGTACCACTGGTCGCAAACTTCTTGAGCTGATAAGATGGGAAATAATTAACAGGCTGGCTAAGGGGAAGTAAGCAAGATCAGTTAACGTTATTATTTTTTTAATTATCCAAAATTAAACATGGTGACCCAGAAGTCTTAGTGCAGTTTTAAGCTTAATAATTTCAAAGAAGGCCCAATACCTTCCATTTACGGTACCACATCCTCGGCATCTCGTGGAAAGATAAAGTGACAAATGTCGAGGTGTTGTCACGTGCTGGCCTTCAAAGCCCCCAGACTACGCTGGGCTTGGCCATGTCCCCGTATACAAAATCTGGTCGCATCCCGAAAAAATATAACATAAACCAACATAAAAAAAATAAAAAATTTACGGTAATAAACAATAAATCATAGAACACCAACCTTTCGCGTAAAAAACAAAACAAAAACCATTTAACTGAAATAAAACTGTAAAAATTTTTACCATAAAAAAATCATAACATAAATAAAAAAAAAACACAAAAACTAGGGTCAAAACCCAATGTTGGTTATAATATAAAAACAACTATCTGAAGAAACAAAAAATCAAACCACCCCCCTAAAAAAAAACCTAATTCAATAGACAATATATTAGCATATAAATTAACCACATTAATTAAAAATAAAATCAATCAAAAAATCTTCCATAAAATATATTATCATTATATTAATATCAATAATTAATTTAAAAGTAAATAAAAATGAAAAAACTCTCTTATTATAACTATTATTTTTTATTATAATTATAATTTTATTATTTTAAAAACTATCCATTATCACCTTTCAATTTTAAACATTTTATATATAATTTAATTATTCATTAAAATATATTTTTATTACCTATTCAAACTATAAATCATTTCTTTTATTATTTTTTTTAAAACAGTCATTCATGAGTAATAATATTATATTAAAATTAAATATTTAATATATAATTTGTATATTTCTTTTTTTTTTATTTATATATTTATTAAATTATTTCTAATATTATTATATTAAACTTTCTAATTAAATAATAATATTAAATACGCATTTTTAATTAATTTATTACAAACAAAAAACATCACTCTACGTCACACAGCTGAGACTTAGTATTGTGAAGTCTCTAACGCTTCACTCCTCTAAGGCAATAACTGCAATGGGACTATCTTTGCCTTTAAAAAAAATGTTAATTGCATATTTTAAAATTACATGGCAAATTTAATATTGTAGATTTACTCGCTAAATTAATAATAACATTACCTGTTAACAACCTTCCACCAATGTCAAACCTAGTCATTAACAAAAGACCAAGAAAGACACTGTAACTGTCTTTTTTTCTTGTTGAGGTGATCACTGGCCCAAGACAGTATACATGTTGTTAGATAACAAGGTCATGCTGACCTGACATCGATAGGTATACATTTGGCATTCAAAAAGGTAAACATCAGAATAGACGTGCATGGTCAATAGCAAAGTTCTTCAATAATGACAGTTCGTAGCGTCGCCCTTGGCGTCTCTGACTAAACGCGTCAGATGCCTTAGTTACCTTGACACACAGGTGCAACTTGGCACTCCCGCCAATTGCACATATAGATATATTTTACAACATAGATCTCGAGGGCCTCAAAACAACATAGGTACGCATTGGAGATAGAAATTCCGCCAATCTGCGGCTCCCACAATATATCTTCGTCACTGGATTTCTGGACAATATAAGACTAACAGTCTTGGATGGCTACCTCGAGCACAAATATATTAAGTGCATGAATTAGTCGAATTCTAGTGAGCTCGGCTGATCTAATCTAAGTAGAACGCTTATGTACCGTTTCACAACCCATCCGACCCACGTCCTTAATATTGTGTAAAAGTGTCGAGTAGTACCTGACACTACCTGAATCCCCAGAAAACATCACAAGGAATTCCATCGTCATCCCGACAACCCAGGATCACCCACCCCCCACCCCTTGCTGCATAAGCCCCCCCCCCGAAAGGATTCCCCCCCCACACCCCCCCCCCCCTCCTACCCTTTCAGAATCCCCTGCCGACCCCCCCTCATACCTTCGGAATGTATATGCTTTAAATGCACGCAGTGGCAAATAACCTACCAACAGGCCTACGCCGTAATGTGCTAGTGAGCTGTGCTGTTCGTAAAGGTTCAATAACACAATGATCTTGAATAAAGACAAGGGATGTACTTACCACCTAATCAACATGACCATTGCAGTTAATAAGACCATGAATTTATTACTTATGATTCAAAACTTTAAGCAAATAACTTGGTCATGATGACTCCGTCGGAAAAGCACAGCAACATTAACGAGTGACCCCACCTGTAAAAAAAAAAATGCAATTTTGCTCGTCTAATATGCTCACTGGCAGCAAAATTAGCATGCAGTATCGCTTCGGGCTCATGCAAAACCAGTGAAGGCCTATCAATAAATGCCGCGTACAATAGAAGAGGGTTAAAAATCATCTCCAATTCAACCATAGCCGAGGTGAAAAATATTTCCGCCGTTAATGCCAAACCAAACTATGGGAGATTAACCATATCATTACACAGAACCCTAAGTTAGTTGTCTAGGCCAATAAACACCAATCATAATATCTAACCATTACTTAAATAATATAATCTATAGCAATATAACAAATGTACTATGATATTTTAGCAAACATATCACTCATGGATGCGGGTGACAAAAATGGAAATTTGTTCAAAATTTAATCCCTAATCAAAAACTCATCCATCTACAATTTCGATTTGTACAACATTTTTTGCATAGTTCAAAGGATCGGGTCCTAAAGGTCTGGATAAGGATATCAGGAAAAAACTCCCCTCAGGACACCAAGGTTCTACCATGGAAATCATCGCTGGGCATCTTCATTGGACAATATGTCTACGCCATACAACATATTATATACACACCGAACCCACGCGATTAGCTCGCACCACGTGAAATGGATAAGGGCTGAAGCGCAAGTAGCATAACGAGTTAGTATCTCGAGCTTCTCTCAAAATCCTTACTATTGCATCAGCCGTAAGAGCTTTTCTTGGTTCGGTTTCCTCTAAAGAAACCAATGACGTCCAACAAACACAGCGCCAGAAGGAACCTTTGTAGCTTACGAATGGATCCCAAAACCATAGCCAGCAATTCACAGGTCCAAAACAACCCGATGTATTTCCTTTCTGCCGCATTTTAAGTTTCCTAGAAATATACAATTACTGGATGCAGAGTTTCCTGAATATTCCTGCCATTAGTGCCGCTCCACAAAATCCAGTGGCAAAGAGGGCATCATAAGAAGGACATCAAAAGTCTTTTATCAATCGTTTGGTAGGTCTTACTTAAGACTAAGATGACGTATCTCTTGAGAAACAATTCTTAAACCTGATTCAATGAAAGTTTGGCATTCTTGGGACCAACAGCAACCTTATTAGGAGAACTTTTTTCAATATACGCATGAAAAGTTGGACCTGCCATAATGGAGGGACAGATTCTCAATGAATCTTCCATAGAATATGTATCAAATCCCGATTCCGGAGACTAACGCACATTGCTTTTTCGTTTTTCGGCAATCCAGATATTTAATAACTTTGAAATGTTTTGGTCCTCTGTCTTCAACAAGACCCCCAACACTGATTGACCTCGCAAAATCGCACTGACTAGGGAAGGACAAATTTCACTAAAACCAACAAGAGCTTTAGAGGGTTTAGCAGTCAAACTATGCTCACGTAGAGTAGATAGAAATTCCTTCAGACCCACATAGTGTTCTTCCCAAGTATCGCTGAAAAGACAGATGTCGTCTAAATATGCAATGACATCTGCACGATCTGATAGAATTCGTCGCATCATGCGCACCCCCCCCCCCCCCCCCCCCCTCGTGGGTGTTTCGAAAGTCGCGGGGCGTTTTCAATAAGCCCGAAAGGCATGCAACTAATTGCGCAGGTCTGTCTTGTGCCTTACTGCATAAACATGACCCCTAGGTGTCGAAAAAGCAGTGAGAGGGATTTGCGCGTTGTTCCGTTCAATGTAGGACTTGTCCCAACCTTGTGTGGGGTGGGAAACTTTCGACAAGTCTAGTTTAGTAAAGAATTTAGCTTTAGAAAGTCTAATAAGTAGATCATTCTCTAATAACGGCATAGTTCAGCATTCCGATCTCTCAACTTCGTAACTCTGATTTAATTATACTGAGATAATCAACGCAAAGACGTATCGTTTATTGTACCCTTTCTTTCGAACAATAACTATCGACGAAGAATAAGCTGAAGTGGATGGTTCAATTATTTGTAGTTGAATACATTTCATCCAATTCTTTCTCGACTTGTGCTTGAAAATGAATAGGTATTGGGTATGGTCTTACTCTGATCGGATTACGATCAGTAAGTATGATGTCATGTTCTATGACATCTGTGTGTCCAGGAATGTCGGTAAGGACATCCTGATATGATTGTAACGTAGAGGATACTTGACGCTGTTCCTCAAAAGACAAGTTGGAAGAGACTGTAACGTCTCTCCACGATTCCGTTGAAGTAAGTGGAATCGTAGGAAGAGGTAAATTCACGTCAGAAAAAATAGTTTCCTCATCCTGTATAACGGACAGGGATGAGATGTGACCATGTTGAACTAGAGAGTCGTCCGTCGCCTGGAAAATAGGCTGTAAATAGTCTGGACGTTCAATAAACTCTGTTAGCATATTTATATGGAAGGTTTTATGCCTTCCATCCACATCGACAATATAGTCGACATCAGAAATTTTCGAGACTATAGTGTATGGACCCTTCCAAGAAATGAGAAGTCTATTCTCTCTTGAGGGCAGTAAGACATATGCTTTGTCTCCAGGACAAAGTTGACGTAGGCGTCTTTTCTTATTAGCAAATCGCCTAGCTTTTTCTTTCGCAAATTCGGAAGATGAAGTTGCTAACCTGCACGATTCGATAATCTTTTCTCTAAGAGCTATAACATATTCATATGACGATTGTGTATCATCGTCAATATTATCGGAAGTTATCAAATCGTGTAACAAGGACATTGGCCCGCGCGGTTGCGCGCCAAAGACAAGTTCGAAAGGAGAAAACCCTGTATGCTCGTTGGGAACCTCTCTATAGGCAAAGAGGACTGCAGGTAAAACCCTGTCCCAATCTTCAGGATGATCCTCCGTTATCTTGCCAAGTAAGTTCTTTAGTGTCCTGTTAAGACGTTCTACCAATCCATTGGACATTGGATGATAAATACTACTGAGAGACCTTTTAATGTCTAGCGTAGCCATTACCTGAGACATAACGTCCGAAATTAACTGAGTGCCGTGATCCGACAGTATTTCTCCGGGGAATCCCAGACGAGAAAATACGAGCCAAAGAGCATCAGCGATATCGACAGTTGATATGCTCTTCAGAGGAATAGCCTCTGGCCAACGCGTGCACATGTCCACGCAAGTGAGGATAAATTGGTGTCCTCTGGCTGACTTAATTTTGAACGGACCAATGATGTCTATAGCCATTTTCTGAAACGGCCGAATCGGAATATCTGCAGCCTGAATAGGAGCAGCATGTCTCGGACCCCTAGACTTGACCTCTTGACAAATTTTGCAAGATCGGCAATAAATTCGGATGTCTTTATTCACGAATGGCCAAAAGAATGACGCAAGGACTCTAGTTTTAGTTCTGGAAAAACCCATGTGTCCAGCACACTGAGAATCGTGTGCATGCCGAAGAATTAAGGCTCTCATACACTTAGGCACAAGAATTTGCGAATGCATAGACTTGTCCGAGTGTTGTACCATTCGTACCAATATACCATTCTTCATAGTAATATACGATTTGTGATTCGTATTTTGATTGGGATCCCCTTTCTTTGCCAGAAGGAAGTATTTCTTCAAAGAAGGATCCTCTTCTTGACGTTTAACAAACGAGTCATGGGAAATCACCAAGTGCTCGTCTTGGCTATCAACTTCATTACTATTATCAGATGAAGTTGGGGGATTAAGAGCTTGAGCTCTTGTCACCACTGCATTGACCGTTTGAATGTTTTTTTTCTTCCCAACTAGAAATTTGTTGCGGGGTGCATTCCTTAACCCCATGAATACGACCGATTATAAGATCCGCAATAGGATTAGGAAGAAGACATGCATGGACATCTCCTGTGAAGAAAGGAGTGTCAATCCTAATAATAGCAGTAGGATAGCTTTCCATAG